>CM072936.1:1734557-2177057 GCA_036971965.1 Nyctalus aviator | reverse complement strand
GGTGTGGCTCAGGGGATAGAGCGTCGGCCTGCAGACTGAAGGGTCCTGAGTTCGGTTCTGGTCAATGGGCAGGGTTTGCAGACTCGGTCCTCAGGAGGGGGTGTGCAGGAGGCAGCTGATCAATGGTTCTCTCTCATCATCGATGTTTCTTTTTAAAAATATATATTTTATTGACTTTTTTACAGAGAGGGACGGAGAGGGATGGAGAGTTAGAAACATCCATCAGCTGCCTCCTGCACCCCACCCCCATCCCCCACTGGGGATGTGCCCGCAACCAAGGCACATGCCCCTGACCGGAACCGAACCTGGGATCTTTCAGTCCGCAGACCGACGCTCTAACCACTGAGCCACACCGGTTTCAGCATCATTGATGTTTCCTTCCCTTCCTCTCTGAAATCAATTAAAAACTAAATAAATAAGCCAAAGAACCCTAGCCAGTGCACCAAAAGGTCTCAGGTTGCTGGTTCAATTCCCGGTCAGGGCACATGCCTGAGTTTCGGGCTCAGTCCTCAATGGGGTGTGTGTGTGTGTGTGTGTGTGTGTGCAGGAGGCAGGAAATGTCTCTCTTTCTCTCTCTCCCTCTTACTCTCTTTTCCTCTCTCTCTAAAAAGACAGCAAGCCCCAAGCAGAGGCTGGCTGTCACTCAGAAGCACCCCTTCCTCACCCTCCTCTGATTTCGGTGAAACGTCACGTGTGGGGTTCCAGCCTAAACAGGAGCCGGATGGAGGGCTGAGGCTGGCGCAGGAGCCCAAGGAGGAGCTTCAAATCCTTCTCCAGGCCTTCGGTGGCTTCTCCTGCTCTCCACCGTCCTCCCTGCTCCTCGTCCTCCTCCTCCCTCAGGCCTTCTCCGCCTTTCCCTTCTCCTTTTCCTTTCCCACCTTCTCATCGGGACCCTGGTCCTGACGCTGCCTCACCTCTGTCTCCATCCCCTTCTCCCTCCTCTACCGGTTCCCTTGGACCCAAATAACCCCAGGAGGCACCTCTCCCAAGGAGTGCTCGCCCTTCCCCTGGGAGAGGACGTCCGGGTCAGGGCACGGAGGCCCAGGGACGGGGTCCGGCTGGTCCTCACCTGCAGTGCACGATGGGGGGGCCTCCCCCGGGGGTGTTGTCCAGCCACTGCCGGAGCACCTTCCAGAAGGCCAGCAAGGGGTCCGGGGAGTGGGGCACGCCGTGGTCCGGCCAGGCCATGTAGTGGAACTGTCGCACGGACAGGGTCTTCTTCTCCTGCATCTAGACCGGGGTAGGTGGGGGGAGGGAGAGCTCAGAACGGTGGAGAGGG
Organism: Nyctalus aviator; assembly: GCA_036971965.1. Lineage (NCBI taxonomy): Eukaryota > Metazoa > Chordata > Mammalia > Chiroptera > Vespertilionidae > Nyctalus > Nyctalus aviator. Next base: position 2,175,778 of record CM072936.1, on the reverse strand, counting down.
GCCTGGCTGCAGACTGGGCGGGGGGTGGGGGCATCCCTGGGGCACCCCGTGGTCCTGGGGAGTATCCCGGAACGCCCTCGGTGGGGGAGGGATTGAGGTGGCGGGTGTGGGGACTCACATGTCGCAGCTTCAGGTCTCGGATTGTCCAGTTCTCCATCACCTTCTCCCCCTCCAGGGTCACCTGCAGGTGCCCGTGGGTGCAGGGCTGGTCGTCCAGGGGCCAGTAATGCTCACACTTCACCTGGGGGAGGACCGCAGGGTCATGGCACAGGGTGGAGGGGTGGGGGACGACCAGGGAACCTGCCCAGGCCCCTCCCCATGGCGGCTCTGTACGCAGGTCCACCCTGGCCAGGAGGAGCCTGCAGGAAGCCAATTCCAGCATGTCATCATCACGAGAGTTTCATCAAAAGGTCGATGAAGCTTGGGGGCTCAACAAGGGCTGAGCCACATATGTAATCACCTGTGGGAGTGGCTGAAAGGCACTTCCCCCAAACCTGAATAGGGTGAGTGTTTGCTGCCAGACAACTCAGGGGTTTCTCAATCTACATATTATTGCCTCCGTGTGGGCCAAACACCTGAACAGCTGTGGGCTATTCCCCAACCTGACAATGCTTCTGAACACACTACCCTCTGAAGTGTATTATCTCCACCTTACCTTAGGACAATTTGTGTTAATAAAAAGCAAGGGTCCTGAGACAAGGAGAAGTCTTTAGCTCCTTTAGCTAAAGCTTCTCTGACCCCCAATCTCTTTCAAAATTATCTTTGGTGTTTGGACTCCTGCTTGACCCATGTACAGCCTTTCTCCAGATTGCTGAACCCCTTCTTAATGCAGGGACAAGAGCCCTGACAGGAGCCATCGGTCCCAAGGTCATTGCGATCAGCCTCATCCCACAGGTGGACACGGGGATGGGCTGGGGGCGATGGGGGAGGTTGGGGTCCCACGGGAGGGAATCCTGGGGTGGAATCAGTGTTGGGGGTTAGGGGAGAGTTACGGATGGAGCTCGGGGGTCTGTCCCCCCGGGACCCTGCCGGCATCTGCTCACCCGGCCCAACTCCACGCAGTTGGTCAGCATGACCAGGGTGTGGCTCTGCTGCTCCCACACCAGGCGCCAGAAGTCACCCACCGTCTGGGGCAGGGGGCCCTGGGTCGCAATGAACTCCCGGGAGCTCCAGAGGCCCTGGGGAGAGAGGGAGGGACACGGGCAGCGGTGACCCCTCCGGCCCAGAGCTGCGGAGGCCCCTCGCACCCTCCCTGCGCCCAGCACGGAGGGACCTACGGGCATGAAGCTGGCGTTGATGTAGTCGGAGCCGGAGGCCCCGCCGAGGGACCGCAGGGCCACGCGGGACCAGTCGTCTGGCGGGCAGAGAGGGGGACAGGAGTCAGGCTGAGGGGCGGACAGACACACACACACACACACACCCCAGCTCCCAGGGGGCGGAGCCTCCGCTGAAGGACCGGCCGGGGGCGGAGCCCTCATGTCCCAGGGGGTAAGGGCCGGGCAGGGCCAGGGTCCTGGCAACGTTATGCCTGGGGACAAAGCCAGCAGCAGCTCAAGGCTCACAGGTGGCTCCGTGGTGGAGCGTTGACCTATGAACCTGTTGACCTATGAACCTGGAGGTCTCAGTTCGATTCCCGGTTAAGGGCACAGGCCCAGGTTGCGGGCTCCGTCCCCAGGGTGGGGCGTGCAGGAGGCAGCGGTGTGTGATTCCCTCTCCTCATGGATGCTTCTCTCCCTGCCCCTGCCCCTCCCGCTCTGACATCAGTGAACACGTGTGAGACGCAGGACTCACAGGGCAGCACGTTCCGGTAGCGGTTCTTGGCGCTGTTTTCCGGGGCCAGGGCCACCGTCTGGGACTGGCTGTGGCTCTCCAGGGCCAGGCGCTGGGGCGCAGGCAGACGCGGGGTCGTGTACGGTGTGAGGGCTCCTCCAGCTTCCCCGAAGGACACCCCCAGGCTCCCCTGCCCTCCCCACCCCATGTACGCCTTGTGCCCTGAAGGCCTGTGTCCCCCAGGAATGGAACGGGTGTGCACTGGGGGCGATGTGGGAGCCGGTGGGGGCAAGAGGGCCGCCCAGAGAGGGGGTGTCAGGGAAACCCAACGTGTGTCTCTAGGGCGCCTGACACGGCCCCGCCACAGACCCCACTACCCCATCCCCCACCCCCCTGCTGCCCCCCTGCCCCATCCCCCACCCCTCTGCTGCCCCCCTGCCCGAGGGCCGAGGGTGTCTGTGCAAGTGGGCCGGCTCTTGGTGCTGATTTTGTTCAATCCCATGTCGGGGGCGGGGGTGGGGGGGGCAGGGGCTGCATGGGCCTGTGGGCCAGCTGAGGCCCTGTCCTCCCCACCTGCTGCTCCCCTGCCTCACCCCAACCTCCCTGCCCAACCCCCACCCACCCACCTGCTGCTCCTCTCCCCACCCCACCCCCTGCTGATCCCCTGCCTCCCCCCCACCCCCCTGCCCATCCCCCACCCCATCCCCTGCTGCTCCCCTGTCCACCCCACCCACCTGGTACTCCTCAGCAAAGCCGCAGTTGCTGTCCTTCTCGTTTCTGCGGACGTGGTCAGCGAAGTCGGCCGCAGGGATATCCCTTTGGAAGCTGGGGGCGGGAGGGATGTAAATAGGTTTTAGCCGCCTTTAGCCCGAGCCGTGGGGCTGGAGGACAGTGCTGTCACTGCTGTCCACGCCTCTGGAGCGGACGCATCTCATACGCAGAAGCCTGGGGCCCCTGACGCCTCCCCCCACACACGGGCCCACTCCCTCTGCCCGGCCTGGGCGACCACCCATCTACTCTCTGCCTCTGTGGTTCGCTTTCTTTTTCCCATTTTTTTTAAAATAAATTTTTATTGTTCATATTATTACAAATGTTCCTCCCCCCCAACCATTGCTCTCCTCCACCAGGTTCCCACCCCACCCTCTGCCCTTTTCCCACCCCCCATTCTCCTCATCCATAGGTGCACAGTTTATGTTCAGTCTCTTCCCACATCCCCATCTAACCTTTTCCCCGAGAATCGTCAGTTCACTCCCCTTCCATACCTCTGATTTCTATTATATTCAACAGTTAATATTGTTCATCAGATTTTTAAAAAAAATTTCCTTGGTTTTTAGATTCACTTGTTGATAGTTACGTATTTGTTGTTCACAATTTTTATCTTTATTAACTTTCTCTTCTGAAAGAATCCCCTTCAGCAATTCATATAATTCTGGTTTGGTGTTGATGAACTCCTTTAGCTTTTTTTTTTTTTTTTTTTTTTTATTAGTGAAGCTCTTTATCTGACCTTCGATTCTGAGTGATAGCTTTGCTGGGTAGATTATTTTTGGCTGTAGATTCTTACTATTCATCACCTTGAATATTCTTGCCATTCCCGTCTGGCCTGCATGGTTTCTGTTAAGAAATCAGCTGACAATCGTATAGGTGCTCCTTTATAGGTAACTACCTTCTTTGCTCTTGCTGCTTTTATTTTTTTTAAAAAATATATTTTATTGATTTTATACAGAGAGGAAGGGAGAGAGATAGAGAGTTAGAAACATCGATGAGAGAGAATCATCGATCAGCTGCCTCTTGCACACCCCCTATTGGGGATATGCCTGCAACCAAGGTACATGCCCTTGACTGGAATCGAACCCGGGACCCTTCAGTCCCCAAGCCGATGCTCTATCCATTGAGACAAACTGGTCCCGGCTGCTCTTGCTGCTTTTAATATTCTCTCTTTGTCTTTTGCTCTTGGAATTTTAATTATGATTTGTCTTGGTGTGGTCCTCTTTGGATTCCTTTTGTTTAGAGTTCTGTGCGCTTCCTGGACTTGTAAGTCTAATTCTTTCACCAGGTGGGGGAAGTTTTCTGTCACTATTCCTTTCAGTATGTTTTCGATATCTTGCTCTCTCTCATCTTCTGGCACTCCCATAATTCTGATGTTGGTTTGCTTGAAATTGTCCCAGAGGTTTCTTACATTATCTTCAATTTTCTGGATTCTCTTGCCTTCTAGCTTCTGTTGGGGAGTGTCTTCTGGCTCATTATGTTCCAAATCTTTGACTTGATTCTTGCGATCTTCCCTTCTATTTTTAGGACTCTGTATAATATTTTTTATTTCAGACAATGTAATCTTTATTTCTTGTTGATCCCTTATCATTTCTTGTTGATTCCTTATTAATTCTAGTTGATCTCTTTTCATCCTCATAGGTCTTATCGATCTTTTCTAGGAAATTCTTGAAAAACCTTATAAGCGTAGATTTGAACTCTATCCAGTCGCCTTTTATCCTCCATTTCTTTCGTTTGTGATCTATTTCGTTGTCGCATTTCACAGCTACAGATGGGGCGGGGTTTCAGGGTGGAGCCTACAGCCTTGGCTTCCATCAGCCCTACCCTATGCGGCTCCTGGGTCTCAGGGTCCTTCAGTACTCCTTGCAAGCGCCTCTGAGAAAAACGTGCCCTTGATTTTCACCTGCTACCAAACAGTCTATGCTCTCCCCCAATGAGCCAGGTATTGGGGTTCAGTTCAGTTGGAAGTGGAGTTGGAGGTGGCGTTCAGAGCAGTCTGGAGCTTGTCTCCTTCCCGCCAGGGCAATCCCGCGGCACAGCCGCCCGTCCCTTCTCTGCACGCACTGTGCGCGCTGCCGGGACTCCTTTCGCCGCCCCCCCCCCCCCCCCCCCCCGGGTTCCGCCTTACAGCCCAGCTCCCTCTGTTTGAGCCTGGGTCCTGGGGTCTGGTCTAGAAGTGGGGTTCAGAGCAGTCAGAACTGGGGCCCAGCACAGTTGGAGCTTTTATCTCCTTCCTGCTAGGGAACGCCAGCCAGGCACTCAGCCTCACCCTCCTCTCCGGCTCCATCCTCTCCGCGCGCGCCGCGTGTCTCCGTACCTTAGGCTTTTACCGCTCCTTTGCGCTTCCTTCTGGTTTTCTCCTTGCTTCTCATTGTAGAATTTCCAGTCAGTCGACTTTCCTGTAGTTCTGGGTAATGTCCATTTTATATTTTAGTTGTTTTTTATTGAAATTGTTGTGTGCGGCTGCGGCTAGGTGTTTATTTGGGCAGCCATCTTAGATTCTGTCTTTTTCCCATTAAAAGAAAATATATATTTCTTTATTGTTTTCAGAGAGGAAGAGAGGAGATAGAGATAGAAACAGCAGTGACGAGAGAGGGTCATTGAGAGGCTGCCTCCTGCATGCCCCCCACTGGGGTTCGAGCCTGCAATCCAGGCATGTGCCCTTGGCCAGAATCGAACCTGGAACCCTTCAGTCCACAGGCTGACACTCTATTCACTGAGCCAAGCCAGCTTGGGCTGTGATTCGCTTTCTTATTATTGTCCCGAGGCTCCACATGTCCGTGACATCATGCAGCATCTGCCTCGCTCTGCCCGACGGACCTCCCCAGCATGACCCTCCAGCTCCCTTGTGCTGGCGGGGAGGGCTGAGCGAATCTTTAAGGCTAAGCGAATCTTCCCTTTTATTTAGAGAGAGAAAGGGAGAAGGAGAGAGCAACAGAAGCACCAGCGTGAAAACTGAACACCAATCCCATCATGTGCCCCGACAGGGAATCGAACCAGCAACCCCTAATGCCCCAGACGGTGCCCCACCCCCTGAGCCACAGGCCAGGGCTGTTCTGTACGTTCTCTCTCCGTTCCCCTTCGGTTGACACAGCTTGGCCACCGTGAGCAACGCTGCAGGGCATGGGGGGGGGGTCATGTATCTTTCCAACAGAGTGACTGTCTTCCCTCCAGATAAACCCCCAAAGCCGGATTGTGCGATAAAGTAATGATAATTAATAACAATGTGATTTTCATTCCTCAGTTCCACTCCTGGAGAGAGAATGGAAAGCAGTGTCTCGAAAAGATACCTGAGCCCTGATGGGTGTGGCTCAGTGGATAGAGCGTCGCCCTGAGGACTGAAGGGTCCCAGGTTCGATTCCAGTCAGGGGCGTGTACCTTGGTTGCGGGCACATCCCCAGTGGGGGGTGTGCAAGAGGCAGCTGATCAATGTTTCTCTCCCATCAACAGGGGGAGGGGGTCTCTGGTCCTGCCCTCTGACCCCCGCAGTGCCCAGCAAACACCCCTCGATTTGGCCTGACAGTGATCTTTTGGATGCTCCCCCAACCGCCAGCTCACCTGAGTGCTGGCTCCTTCAGGCTCTTCTTATACCTGGGGAGAGGGTGTGGGAGGAAAGGCCCAGGCGGTGAGGGAGGGACCAGCTGTCTAGATCCCGCCCCGGCCCCCCTATGGGCACTGGTCAGCCCTGGGTGGAGTCTCACCCTCCCCGGCCACCCCTCCGGGCGCTGGTCAGCCCTGGGCACAGTCTCACCCTCCCCGGCCCCCCTCCGGGCGCTGGTCAGCTCTGGGCGGAGTCTCACCTCCTCAGGAAGAAGACCAGCAGGCCCACCAGGGTGAGGAACAGGAGGACCCCGACAATGGCCCCGGCGATAACCCCTGGGGGAGGAGGCATGGGAGCCGTTATTGATTTTATTGATTTTTTACAGAGAGGAAGGGAGAGGGATAGAGAGTTAGAAACATCAATGAGAGAGAGACATCGATCAGTTGCCTCCTGTACACCCCCCAGTGGGGATGTGCCTGCCACCGAGGTGCATGCCTGCATGCCCTTGACCGGAATCGAACCTGGGACCCTTCAGTCCTCATGCCGACGCTCTGTCCACTGAGCCAAACCCGTTTCAGCCCATTTTTATTTTTAAACTAGAGGCCTGTTGCATGAAGTTTCTTGCAATAGCCTTTCCTTCCCCTGGCTGCCAGCACCAGCTTTCCTCCCTCGCCCGGGACCCGGGACCCGGAACCCGGGCCTCAGGCCCAGCCTGCAGCCTTCACGCTTGGCTGTGGCTGCAGGAGGAGCCTTCAGCCTTCCCTCCTTGCCTGCATATGCAAAGTAGCTGCCATCTTTGTCAGGTTAATTTGCATACTTGATCCTGATTGGCTGGTGGGCGTGGCGGAGGTACGGTCAACTATACATGTTTGTCTATTATTAGGTAAGATATGTTTTTATTGATTTCAGAGAGGAAGGGAGAGGGAGACAGAGAGAGAAACATCCATGATGAGTGAGAATCATGGACTGACTGCCTCCTGTATACTCCCTACTGGGGATCCAGCCCACATCCCAGGCATGTGCCCTTGGCTGGAATTGAACCTGGGACCCGTCAGTCTGCAGGCTGACTGACTATCCATTCAGCTGAACCAGCGAGGGTTCATTGTACACTTTAAATGGGTGAGTTGTGCCCTAGCCCCGTAGTCAGCAAACTGTGGCTCACGAGCCACATGCAACTCTTTTGGCCCCTTGAGTGTGGCTCTTCCACAAAATACCACGGACTGGGCGAGTCTGTTTTGAAGAAGTGGCGTTAGAAGAAGTTTAAGTTTAAAAAAACTTGGCTCCCAAATGAAATTTCAATCGTCGTACTGTTGATATTTGGCTCTGTTGACTAATGAGTTTGCCGACCACTGCCCTAGCTGGTTTGGGTCAGGCCTTTGTACTGAAGGGTCCCAAGTTCGATTCCAGTTGAGGGCTCATGCCTGGGTTACAGGCTCGGTCACCAGTGGGGGTGGTGTGTGGGTTTCGGCTGATCGGTAATTCTCTCTCTCTAGGCATTGATGTTTCTCTCTCCCTCTCCCTTCCTCTCTGAAATCAATAAAAAATTGTTTTATAAAGAATTAAATAAATAAATGGGTGAATTCTGTTATGTGACTTACATCTCAATAGAACTGTTTTAAAGAAAGCAGAAAACAGCCGAAACCGGTTTGGCTCAGTGGATAGAGCGTCGGCTTGGGGACTTAAGGGTCCCGGGTTCGATTCCGGTCAAGAGCATGTACCTTGGTTGCGGGCACATCCCCAGTAGGGGGTATACAAGAGGCAGCTGATCGATGACTCTCTCTCTCATCGATGTTTCTAACTTGCTATCTCTCTCCCTTCTTCTCTGTACAAAATCAATAAAATATATTTAAAAAAAAAAAAAAAGAAAGAAAGAAAAGAAAGCAGAAAACAAAGCAAAACGAGCAAATAAGAAGGACCCTTGGACCAAGACCGGTTTGGCTCAATGGATAGAGCGTCGGCTTGGGCACTGAAGGGTCCCGGGTTCGATCCCGGTCAAGGGCATGTACATTGGTTGCGGGCATATCCCCAGTAGGGGGTGTGCAAGAGGCAGCTGATCGATGACTCTCTCTCATCGATGTTTCTAACTCTCTATCTCTCTCCCTTCCTCTCTGTACAAAATAATAAAAAACATTTTTTTAAAAAAAGAAGGACCCTTGGATAGGTAAGACCCTCCCGCCCCAGGGCCTGGGGGGGGGGCGGTCTGGAGAGACTGCCCGCCCCCCGGGCTGTGCTCACCTGCACTCTCCGTGTGGCAGGTCACCGAGGCCGCTGGGGCCCGCAGCCCGTCCCAGAGGGTCCAGATGGTGGCCGGGTAGGACTGAGCGGGCTGCAGGTCGGACACGGTCACACCCTTCTCGCAGGAGCCTCTGTCCTTGTGGTCCCGCTGCCCGCCCACCTGCAGCTCGAAGGCCTGGTAGCCGCCCGGGGGGCAGGTCCAGGTCAGGACGAGCCCGTAGCCACCAGAGGTGCTGGTGCAGGAGGCGATGGTGACCGGATCCGGGGCTGGGAGGAGGGGACAAGGGGAGCCGGTAGGTGCCAGCCAAGGTGGTGCTCCATCCCTCCCAGGCGTCACCATGGCAGTGACCATGAGCCTAGCCTTCCCTTTCCCAAACCAAAATACTTCTTTATCCCTTGCTTTCTAAATTCCCAAATGGACACACAACCGGTCCCCACAAACTACAATTCCCATGAGACTTTGGACTCTCTGGATCACTGCACCTTATACAGCAGGGCCCCATGGCCTGCTGGGATTTGTAGTCCACTCACTTCTTATCACCCACAAGCTCCCCGCCTCCTGCCCCCAAGTCCCAAACAGGTAAAAGGGGGCCCATCTCACCTGTGGATGCTCGGAGGCTCTGTGTGGAACTGGCTACACCAGTCCTCTCTGCCCACACGCTGAAGTTGTATGGAGTCCCGGGTTCCAGGGCCTCCACCACATACCAAGTCTTATTGGTGTTGGCTCTCTGGTTGACCTTGTGTCCTTGGGGGTCTGTCTCCTTCTCAGGATCTACCCCCCTAGCCCACCGGACCCAGTATGTGTAGAACTGAGCACGGGGGTCTGCAGGGGCCTTCCACTGCAGGGCGATGGAGTTGTTGGTCTGAGTTTTATTCTGCAGAGCTGTGACCTCATTGGGAGCTGGGAATGGAGACAGACAACTCAATGGGCAGAACCCCAAGGCCCCTCACGCCACCTCCCCTGCAGAGCTGAGGTGTCCCAGCTATCGGATCGGCCTATTTCCCAAGGAGGGTGAACCACAGAAAAGAGTTGGGGATCATGCCAGGGTTCTTTTTAAATATATTTTATTGATTTTTGTACAGAGAGGAAGAGAGAGAGATAGAGAGCTAGAAATATCGATGAGAGAGAGTCATCGATTAGCTGCCTCTTGCACACCCCCTACTGGGGATATGCCCGCAACCAAGGTACATGCCCTTGACCGGCATCGAACCTGGGACGCTTCAGTCCCCAAGCCGATGCTCTATCCATTGAGCCAAACCGGTCTCGGCTATGCCAGGGTTCTTGTTCCAGCCTCTAGAAGGGTTCAGCAATTTGGAGAAAGGCTGTACATGGGTCAAGCAGGAGTCCAAACACCAAAGATAATTTTGAAAGAGATTGGGGGTCAGAGAAGCTTTAGCTAAAGGAGCTAAGGACTGCTCTTTGTCTCAGGACCCTTGCTTTTTATTAGCACAATTTATCCTAAGGCAATAAATGGAGATAATACACTTCAGAGGGTAGGGTGTTCAGAAGCATTGTCAGATTGGGGAATAGCCCACAGCTGTTCAGGTGTTTGGCCCACACGGAGGCAATAACATGTAGATTGAGAAGCCCCTGAGCTGTCTGGCAGCAAACACTCATCCTATTCAGGTTTGGGGGAAGTGCCTTTAGCCATTCCCACAGGTGATTACATATGTGGCTCAGCCCTTGTTGAGTCTCAAGTTCCATCAACCTTTTGGTGAAACTCATGCAATGATGACATGCTGGAATTGGCTTCAGGCAGAACCACCCTTCCAGACACAACACGTTTCTAGACGTTTCTATGGATTTCTGTCTTCTTAGCCCAAATGGCCAAAGATGGAAGAGTTCAGGTCCGGTGCCTCAGCAGTGCACCTAGTCCCTGGGGCAATTCTGCTCCCTCTCACACTGGGGACCCACACCTGCAGGCTGTTGGATCTGCCATTTCACCAGGACAAGCTGTGGGCAACTGTCTAGCTCAGCGGTTCTCAACCTGTGGGTCTCAACACCTTTGGGGGTCGAACGACCCTTTCACAGGGGTCCCCTAAGACATCCTGAATATCATGCCCTAACCGATTTGGCTCAGTGGATAGAGCGTCAGCTTGCAGACTGGAAGGTCCCAGGTTCGATTCCGGCGGGGGCATGTGCCTTGATTGCAAGCACATCCCCAGTGGGAGGTGTGCAAGAGGCAGCTGATGGATGTTTCTCTCTCATCGATGTTTCTCTCTATCCCTCTCCCTTCCTCTTGGTAAAAAAATCAACAAAATTTTGTCTCCAAGGAACCTTGAAACACGCCCCCATCATGCTTCCCCCTTCCTCCCAGTCACAGGAGTGCTGGGCCCAGACCTGGACGGGGTCTCACCTGTGGCCCCCTTGAGGGTCTCGCTGCTGCTGTTGACCCCTTTCCTCCCGGCCCACACGCTGAAGGTGTACAGGCTCCCAGCTCCCATTGCGTCCACGGTGATCCCGGTATCCGGGGTGCTCTGGGGCTCAGCGGCACCCCCACCCTCCAGGGCCCAGGAGACCCAGTAGGTGTAGGGAGGGTGCTCTGGGCCCTGGGGAGCCGTCCAGTTCAGGCTGATGGAGCTGTTGGTCTGACTCTCCACGGTCAGGTTCCTGACGGGGTTGGGGGCTGAGGAGGGGACAGCAGGGGGGTCAGCCGTGGGCTCTGGGGCCCCCATGAGCAGGCCTTCCTTCCCTGCTGGGCCCAGGAAGCCTGGGGCGGGGGCTAGACCCTCACGTCCAAAATGGCAGCCGTGCCCAGCCAGTGTGGCTCAGTGGTTGAGCGGTGACCTAAGAACCCAGAGGACATGGTTCAGTTCCTGGTCAGGGCACAGGCCGGGGTAGCGGGCTTGAACCCCAGTGGGGGGCGTGCAGGAGGCAGCCGATCCATGATTCTCTCTCATCACTGATGTCTCTCTCCCTTCCTCTCCTTTCCTCTCCGAGATCAATTAAAAAAAAAAAAAAAAACTAAAAAAAACACATATATCTATATCTATCTATCTATATATATATAAAACAAAAAACCGAAACACACCAGGACAATGAGGAGAAGATAAATGCCCCGTCACCTGTGGCCGCGCTGAGATTGGTCCAGGTGCTGCTGACATTCCAGTTCTCCACCCACACGGCGAGCTCGTAGGCGGACCCCGGTTCCAGTCCGTCCACGGTGACACTGGTGTCTGCTGTGCTCCGGGTTCCAGAGTCACCGCCGTCACCCGTCCATGCCACCCAGTAGATGTAGTTCAGGTCGGGGCTGAGGGGCGGCTCCCAGCGCAGGCTGATGGAGCTGTTGGTCTGACTCTCCACGCTCAGGTACCTGACGGGGTTGGGGGCTGAGGGGGGGACAGGAGGAGGGTCAGCTGTGGGCTCTGGGGCCCCCATGAGCAGGCCTTCCTTCCCTGCTGGGCCTAGGAAGCCTGAGGCGGGGGCTAGACCGGTGGCTCAGTGGTTGTGCAGCCACCTAGGAATCAGGAGTGCAAACTCCATCCCATCCCCCACCAGCATGATGGCCTAGAAAGCTCCCAGCCCTGACTCCGAGCGGGGAGCCTGCCATCGGACGGGGTGCGGCACCTGTGGAGGCCTCCTGGGTCTGCTCGGCGCTGGGCACTCCGTGCCTCTCCGCCCACACGGAGAACCGGTAGGAGGACGCGGGTTCGAGTCCCTGCACCGTGTGCGTGACGTTTGTCGTGCTCTGGGTCTCGTTCTCGCCATTGTCCTTCGTCCACTGGACCGAGTAGTTGTAGCTCTGACTGTCCGGGGCCTCCCAGCGCAGGCTGATGGAGCTGTTGGTCCGATTCTCCACGGTCAGGTTCCTGACGGGGTTGGGGGCTGAGGAGGAGACAGGACGGGGGTCAGCTGTGGGTTCTGGGGCCCCCCATGAGCAGGCCTTCCTTCCCCGCTGGGCCCACGTCCAAAATGGCAGCCGTGCCCAGCCAGTGTGGCTCAGTGGTTGAGCGGTGACCTAAGAACCAGGAGGACACGGTTCAGTTCCCGGTCAGGGCACAGGCCGGGGTAGCGGGCTCGAACCCCAGTGGGGGGCGTGCAGGAGGCAGCCGATCCATGATTCTCTCTCATCAGTGATGTTTCTCTCCCTTCCTCTCCCTTCCTCTCCGAGATCAATAAAAATATATTTTTTTTTAAAAAAAGAAAATGAAAACAAAAAACCGAAACACACCAGGACAATGAGAAGATAAATGCCCCGTCACCTGTGGCCGCGCTGAGATTGGTCCTGGAGCTGCTGACATTCCAGTTCTCCACCCACACGGCGAGCTCGTAGGCGGACCCGGGTTCCAGTCCGTCCACGGTGACACTGGTGTCTGCTGTGCTCCGGGTTCCAGAGTCACCGCCGTCACCCGTCCACGCCACCCAGTAGATGTAGTTCAGGTCGGGGCTGAGGGGCGGCTCCCAGCGCAGGCTGATGGAGCTGTTGGTCTGACTCCCCACGGTCAGGTTCCTGACGGGGTTGGGGGCTGAGGAGGAGACAGGACGGGGGTCAGCTGTGGGTTCTGGGGCCCCCCATGAGCAGGCCTTCCTTCCCCGCTGGGCCTAGGAAGCCTGAGGCGGGGGCTAGACCGGTGGCTCAGTGGTTGTGCAGCCACCTAGGAATCAGGAGTGCAAACTCCATCCCATCCCCCACCAGCATGATGGCCTAGAAAGCTCCCAGCCCTGACTCCGAGCGGGGAGCCTGCCATCGGACGGGGTGCGGCACCTGTGGAGGCCTCCTGGGTCTGCTCGGCGCTGGGCACTCCGTGCCTCTCCGCCCACACGGAGAACCGGTAGGAGGACGCGGGTTTGAGTCCCTGCACCGTGTGCGTGACGTTTGTCGTGCTCTGGGTCTCGTTCTCGCCATTGTCCTTCGTCCACTGGACCGAGTAGTTGTAGCTCTGACTGTCCGGGGCCTCCCAGCGCAGGCTGATGGAGCTGGTGGTCCGATTCTCCACGATCAGGTTCCTGACGGGGTTGGGGGCTGAGGAGGGGACATCAGGGGGGTCAGCCGTGGGCTCTGGGGCCCCCATGAGCAGGCCTTCCTTCCCCGCTGGGCCCAGGAAGCCTGGGGCGGGGGCTAGACCCTCACGTCCAAAATGGCAGCCGTGCCCAGCCAGTGTGGCTCAGTGGTTGAGCGGTGACCTAAGAACCAGGAGGACACGGTTCAGTTCCCGGTCAAGGCACAGGCCGGGGTAGCGGGCTCGAACCCCAGTGGGGGGCGTGCAGGAGGCAGCCGATCCATGATTCTCTCTCATCACTGATGTTTCTCTCCCTTCCTCTCCCTTCCTCTCCGAGATCAATAAAAATATATATTTTTTAAAAAAGAAAATGAAAACAAAAAACCGAAACACACCAGGACAATGAGAAGATAAATGCCCCGTCACCTGTGGCCGCGCTGAGATTGGTCCGGGTGCTGCTGACATTCCAGTTCTCCACCCACACGGCGAGCTCGTAGGCGGACCCGGGTTCCAGTCCGTCCACGGTGACACTGGTGTCTGCTGTGCTCCGGGTTCCAGAGTCACCGCCGTCACCCGTCCACGCCACCCAGTAGGTGTAGCTCCTGTCGGGGCCGAGGGGCGGCTCCCAGCGCAGGCTGATGGAGCTGGTGGTCCGATTCTCCACAGTCAGGTTCCTGACGGGGTTGGGGGCTGAGGAGGAGACAGGACGGGGGTCAGCTGTGGACTCTGGGGCCCCCATGAGCAGGCCTTCCTTCCCCGCTGGGCCCAGGAAGCCTGGGGCGGGGGCTAGACCCTCACGTCCAAAATGGCAGCCGTGCCCAGCCAGTGTGGCTCAGTGGTTGAGCGGTGACCTATGAAGGAGGAGGTCACGGTTTGATTTCCGGTCAGGGCACAAGCCCGGGGTTGTGGGCTGGATTCCCCAGTGGGGGGCGTGCAGGAGGCAGCCGATCCATGATTCTCTCTCATCATGGACGTTTCTCTCTCTCCCCCCCTTTCCCTTCCTCTGTAAAATCAAGAAAAACATATTATAAAAAATAAAAAGAAACATCCTAGGGTGAGGATAAACAAACAAAGGATCCCAAGCCGGGTTGGCTCAGTGGACAGAGCACCGGCCATCGGCCTGCAGACTGAAGGGTCATGGGTTCCATTCTGGTCAAGGGCACAGGCCCAGGTTGCAGGCTCCATCCCCAGTGTGGGGCGAGCAGGAGGCAGCAGATCCATGATTCTTTCTCATCGTTGATGTTTCTCTTTCTCTCCCTTCCTCTCTGACATCCATAAAGAAATATATTTTTAAAAAATAGCAATATAAATCCATGGAAAAATATCCTCGGGGGAGGATTTAAACATAAATAAATTTCTAAAATCTTTTCTTTTTAGCCAAAACCAGTTTGGCACAGTGGATAGAGCGTCGGTCTGCGGACTGAAAGGTTCCAGGTTCGATTCCGGTCAGGGACATGTACCTTGGTTTCAAGCACATCCCAAGTGGGGAGTGTGCAGGAGGCATCTGGTCGATGTTTCTCTCATCGACGTTTCTAACTCTCTATCCCTCTCCCTTCTTCTCTGCAAAAAATCAATAAAATACATTTTTAAAAAAATACCCTTTAAAAAATACATATCTTATTTATTTTTTACAGAGAGAAAGGGGGAGGGAAAGAGAGTAAGAAACATGAATGAGAGAGAAACATCGATCAGTTGCCTCCTGCACACCCCCTGCTGGGGATGTGCCCGCAACCAAGGCACATGCCCTTGTCCGGAATCGAACCTGGGACCCTTCAGTCCGCAGGCCGACTCTCTATCCAATGAGCCACACTGGTTAGGGCTAAAAAAAAAAAAAAAAAAGTTTTATTAAACACACACACACACACACACACACACACAAACACCAACAACCAACACAACAGATGAAGCGGGGGCTGCTCTCACCTGTGCTGGCCATGAGGCTCTCCTCGAGGCTGCTGGCTCCACCTGCCTCCACCCACACGGAAAACGCATAGCGGGACGCGGGTTCGAGTCCCGACGCTGTGTACGTGACGTCTGTCGTGTTCCCGGTCTTGTTCTCGCCATCCTCTCTGGCCCACCGGATCCGGTAGGTGTAGGTCTGGCCAGAGCCAAGGGGCGGCTCCCAGCGCAGAGTGATGGAGCCGCTGGTCTGATTCTCCACGGTCAGGTTCCTCACGGGGCCCGGTGCTGGGAACAGGAGGCCAGGCTGCGTCCCTAACCCCCTCTGGGGGCCAGCGAGACCCTCCCTGCCCCCTCCATGGAGACACCCCCACCCCAGCAGATTTGCACAGGAGACTGGAGGTGCTACCTGGCGTGGTGGGCGGTGAACTCGAGGTGCTACCTGGCGGGGTGGGCGTTGGACTCGCCAAGGATTCCTGACCCGCTGTCCCGGCTCTGGTCCAGACGCACAGGCCCTGGGGGACGAGGGGTGCGGGGGACAAGGTCAGAGCCCGCCCCTCCAGGCCCGGGTGAGACTGGGGGCTCCCGGCCCAGTCCCCACAGAGGCACAGCTGGGGGGCGAGGGGGGACACGGGGAGCCAGGGCCGCCTCCCCCAGGCTCCGCCCGGACAAAGGTCACCCCAAGGCCAGCTGCCTCTGCGGGGTGTGGGGAGGGTGGGGCGGGGCGCAGGGACGGCGCTGGCTGGACACCTGCCCTCCGCCCGCTGGGATAAGGCCAGGCCAGCGATAAGGCGATGGTTTCACTTCCCCAAAAGCAAGGCCGACCAGAAGCAGAAAAGCAAGCAACATATCGCTGGTAGTAATAATAATAATAATAATAATAATAAAAAGAAAGAAGAAAAGTCACCAACAAACTGGGAACTGGGGAGAGACAGGCTGCAGACCAGAGGCCAGACACCTGGTCTGATGGTGTCTGAGGCTGGGGCCTGGGTCTGAGGGAGGAGGGGCTGGGGGCCTGGGTCTGAGGGAGGAGGCCCGGGGGTCTGGACCCCTGGGTCTGAGGGAGGAGGGCTGGGGGCCTGGGTCTGAGGGAGGAGGCTGGGGGCCTGGGTCTGAGGGAGGAGGGGCTGGGGCCTGGGCTCCTGGGTCTGAGGGAGGAGGGCTGGGGACCTGGGCTCCTGGGTCTGAGGGAGGAGGGGCTGGGGGGCTGGGGGCCTGGGTCTGAGGGAGGAGGGGGCCCGGATAGGACTGCAGGGCCTTTTAACCAGAATTCACTCTCACCCAAGACAGGACACACCTAAGACCCAGGTGTGAGACTCCCCAACAATCTCCGGAACCTAAACACCTGCTTTCTTCCCCGGGGAACCCTCCCCGCTTTTCCTCAGGACCCGGTTCAGGGACCCCAGTCCCCACCCTCAGACCCGCCCTGGGCCCTCCCCCTGGACCCCCACTCCCCGGGCCCCACTCACCAGCAGCACCAGGCGCCCCCAGGCCCCGCGGCCCCCCCAAGCCCCGGCCATGCCCGCGGGGACCCTGCGCGCCCCTCCGGTGACCAGTGCGGCCGGTGCACCTGCTGGGCCTGACAGCGGGCATTCCCCTCCCGCCCGCCCGGCGGCCACAGGTCCCGGGGCGGGGGGAGGAGGAGGAAGTGGAGGCTCCGGGCGCCCGCCCCGCCCCGCCCCTCCCGGCCCGGTCCCGGCCTCTGGACCCTCCTTTGCCCCGAAGAGCGGCCAGGCGGACGGGGGCGCGGGGAGGGGGCCCCGGGCTGTGCATTGGGGTGCGGGCGCCCCGGGCGGGTCCAGACGCCGGGTCTCTGCCCTGAGGGTCCGGGCATCCCGCACGTTCTCCCAGCACCGGCTGCCCCGCCGCGGGCCGCGCCCCGGAGACCCAGCACCCCTCCGGCGGAGCACCCCCTCTGGCTGGAGCACCCCTCCGGCGGGAGTACCCCCTCTGGCTGGAGCACCCCTCTGGCGGGAGCACCCCTCCGGCGTAGCACCCCTTCCGGCGGGAGCACGCCCTCTGGCAGGAGCACCCCTTCCAGCGGGAGCACCCCCTCTGGTAGGAGCACCCCTTCCAGCGGGAGCACCCCCTCTGGCTGGAGCACCCCTCTGGCGGGAGCACCCCTCCGGCGGAGCACCCCTTCCAGCGGAGCACCCCCTCTGGCAGGAGCACCCCTTCCAGCGGGAGCACCCCCTCCGGTGGGAGCACCCCCTCCGGCGGGAGCACCCCCTCCAGCAGTGGCACCCCCCACGGGAGCACCCCCTCCGGCGGGAGCACCCCCCCGGCGGGAGCACCCTCTGCGGTGGGAGCACCCCCTCCAGGGGGAGCATCCCTCTGGCGGAGCTCACCCTGCAAACCTCTGAGCATTGCTGCGGAGCAGCTCGGGGCCAGGTGGGGTGGTAGGAGCCTCGGGCTGTTGGGGACCGGGGATTGTGGGTTCAGTTCAGGGAGACCGCTACCCGGCTCGGTTGCCAGCCCTCTCCTTTCTTTCTTTCTTTCTTTCTTTCTTTCTTTCTTTCTTTCTTTCTTTCTTTCTTTCTTTCTTTCTTTCTTTCTTTCTTTCTTTCTTTCTCTTTCTTTCTTTCTCTTTCTTTCTTTCTTTCTTTCTTTCTTTCTTTTCCTTTTCTTTTTTCCCCCTCCTACTGTTGTGAGGTCGAACCCTGGGTTCAAAATAAGACCACCGGAGTCTGATTAATTAATTTAAAAAAGCAGGCAAGGATTTATTGAACTGGCCAGGACAGCCACAAGAGCACCACACGCAGGTGGACTCCAAATGACTGCACCGTTTCAGGGGTAGGCAGTCCCTTTTAAAGGTTCAAACCACAGGAATTTTCCTTTGTTCTAAATTCTAAATCCCAAAGACTAAATTCTAAAGACTGGGGACAGCCCGCAGGGTCGGCTCCCAGTCACATCCTGCTGGACATTGGAATGTGGCCCTATCTTGCGATAGCGATAACACAGAAGCAGAGCTCAGCGCTTAGACTCTAAAGGTTATCTACAGTTTCTATCCCTGAAGCTACTGAGTCCATGGGAGTCATTCTCCTGTGGTCCTGGTCCCAGGCAAGGGAAAATTGCCTTAGCCTCCAGGTCTCCACCTGGAAGCTGAGCTAAGTACCCAGTGTTTTAATCAGATGCAGGGGCCAAACTAGAAGGGTTAAAATTCAAACAGCAGTTTTTACCAAAGTATGGTTGCCACTATATTTCACTACGTGGGATGGTGGCTCCAGACTTATATTTTATTGATTTTTTACAGAGAGGAAGGGAGAGGAATAGAGAGTCATAAACATCAATGAGAGAGAAACATGGACCAGCTGCCTCCTGCTGGATCCCTGAGTCCCCAGACTGACACTCTATTCACTGAGCCAAACTGGTCAGGGCAGCCCACATTTCTTATTTATTTATTTATTTATTAATATATTTTATTGATTTTTTACAGAGAGGAAGGGAGAGGGATAGAGAGCTAGAAACATCGATGAGAGAGAAACACTCATCAGCTGCCTCCTGCATCCTCCTCCCCCCTGGAGATGTGCCTGCAACCAAGGTACATGCATGGCCTTGACCGGAATCGAACCCGGGACCCTTCAGTCCCCAAGCCGATGCTCTATCCATTGAGCCAAACCGGTTTCGGCTGCCTCCAATTCTTATGTGTCCAAAGATGGAGGAACCGCAGACACGCCTTGATAGGAGGGTTTTGTTGATTTTTTAAAATTGATTTCAGAGAGGAAGAGATAGAAACATCCGGATGAGAGAGAATCATGGACAGGCTGCCTCCTGCACACGCCCCACTGGGGATGCAGCCCCCAACCCGGGCCTGTGCCCTTCATCGGATTCGAACCCTCGACCCTTCAGTCCGCAGTCAGTCAGTCACTCCATTCATGGAGCCAAGCCGGCCAGGGTGGGACCTGGTCTCCCTGCAACTCAGAGCTGGGAACCAGCCCCGCATCCCGCCTCCCCCCTCCCTTCCCCCGCACCCCCCAGCCGGGCTCGGAAGACCCAGGGAATGAAGGGGCCACCCCGCCATGTTGCAGGAGGATGTAGGGGCCGGGGTGTGGGTGTGGGTGGGGGTGTGGGTGGGGGTCACCAACTGAGGGAAAAATAGAGCAGGACTCAGGGTGGCCTGCAGAAGGGGGGATCCTGGTGACATCTGGGCCTCCAGCTCAGTTCCCCAAAACTCCCACCACCCCCTGGGGTCCTTGATAAAGCCAGAGCTGCGTTTATTTACACTTTTTTCTTTCTTTAACTTTTATTTATTTGTTTGTTTATTTCATGCTTTCAGAGAGGAAGGGAGAGGGGGAGAGAGATAGAAACATCCATGATGAGCCCTGACCGGTCTGGCTCAGTGGATAGAGTGTCAGCCTGGGAACTTAAGGGTCCCAGGTTCGATTCCGGTCAAGGGCACATCCCCAGTGGGGGGCGTGCAGGAGGCAGAGTATCCTCATGGATGTTTCCCCTCTTCCTTCCTCCGTCCCTAATTTCAGTAACCACACGGCTGTTTTGAAATGGAAATTTTGTGGTGAGGAAGAAGAAATACCCTTTAGCGGTGACTGTGACCACGCCCCTCCCCCATCCGTTCCCAAATAAAGGAGATGCTGTTTCCTGGTTCCTTTTACTCTGACCACACGGACAGAGGTCAAGGCCAGAGGGAGGGGCCGGCAGACTGGGAGGCCCCGGAGCTCCCAGGAGCAGGCAGGGTGAGGGGCCTGGAACCCGGAACCAGAACCCAGGGAAGGTGCTCGGAACAGGCAGTGCCTCCGGAATCCTGCTCCAGTTCCCACAGGCGGATGGACGGAGGCCTGCAGACGGGAGCCCGGGAGCCGGGTTCGGCCCCCACGGGTGGCTCCCGGCCTGGGCCCGGCTGGCAGGCCCGGGTTCCGGCAGGAGGGGCGTGGGCGGACGCCGGCCCATCGGGGCCCCTGGTTAGTGGGTCTTGAGCTTGGGGCTCTGGAAGGCGGACAGGGCGATGAGCAGCTGGGCGGCATAGTAGGTGGCCATGATCAGCAGGCGGCCGTGGGCCAGCGGCCGGACGAAGGTGTGCCAGGACAGCAGGGAGTCGGAGGCGACGAAGAACAAGGCGCCCCAGCGGGCGCTGCCGCCCCTAGCCAGGCCGCGCCACAGCATGGCGGACAGGGCCAGGGCGTAGGCCGACAGGGGCAGGACCAGGTCGGGCGGGAGGTGCCGCAGCAGGAGGCCGGAGAACGGGAGCGTGGCCAGGGCGATGGGTACCAGGAGGCCGGGCCGCAGGGGGCTGAAGCCGAAGGTGCTCGTGTACAGCAGCTGGGCCACGCCGAAGGCCATGGCGCCTGGGGGCAGAGGGTGGGCACCCGTGAGACCCACTACCCTGGGTCGCCCCTGCCAGCTCCCACCGTCCCCTGGCGGTCCTGCCTCGCCTGCCCTTGCTGTCTGGGGTTCGTCTTTCCTCTGCTCAGAGCTGTCCCTGGGTCCCCATCTTCTCCGCCCCCCACTGGGCCTCAGTACCAGGTCTGTCTGGACCCACACGCCGGGCACACCCACCCCAGGGCCTTTGCACCTGCGGGTCCCTCTGCCTAGACCTGTGGTCGGCAAACTCATTAGTCAACAGAGCCAAATATCAGCAGTACAAGGACTGAAATTTCGTTTGTCCTAACGGGTGTGGCTCAGTGGATAGAGTATTGGCCTGCAGACTGAAGGGTCCCAGGTTGGATTCGGGTCAAGGGCATGCACCTTGGTTGCGGGCACATCCCCAGTAGGGGGTGTGCAGGAGGCAGCTAATAGATGTTTCTGGCTCTCTATCCCTCTCCCTTCCTCTCTGTAAAAAAATCAATAAAATATATATTTTTTAAAAGAAATTTCTTTTGAGAGCCTAATTTTTCAAACTTAAACTTCTTCTAACGCCACTTCTTCAAAATAGACTTTCCCAGGCCTTGGTATATATATATTTTTTAAATATATATTTTATTGATTTTTTTACAGAGAGGAAGAAAGAGTTAGAAACATTGATAAGAGAGAAATATCGACCAGCTGCCTCCCACACACCTACTGGGGATGTGCCCACAACCAAGGTACATGCCCTTGACCGGAATGGAACCTGGGACTTTTCAGTCTGCAGGCCGACGCTCTATCCACTGAGCCAAACCGGTTAGGGCATTAATGTATTTTTATTGATTTCAGAGAGGAAGGAAGAGGGAGAGAGAGAGATAGAAACATCAATGATGAAAGAGAATCATTGAACGGCTGCCTCCTGCAAGCCCCCCCCCCCCACTGGGGATGGAGCCCACAACCTGGACATGTGCCCTTGACTGGAATCGAACGCTGGACCCTTGAGTCTGGAGGTCGATGAGCTATCCACTGAGCCGCACTCAAGGGGCCAAAGAGCCGCATGTGGCTCTCGAGCCGAGGTTTGCCGGCCCTGGGCCTAGACCCTCCCCGTTCCCGCACCCCCTTTTATGTGAGGATGTCCCACTCAAGCCTGTGACACGGGGACCCCACCCCTCCCCATGCCCCCACTCACCCCTGCTCAGGCCAGGCTGAGCACCCCGAGGCGGGGGGGAGTGCTGGTCACTGTGGGGCCCCAGGCCTGGGCACGCCCCGGCTCCCGGCAGAGGCCATCAGGGAGCCGCCGCCCCTGCACCCGGGGCCCTGGGGGGTCGGAAAGGGACAGGGCGGCCGCTCCCCTGCTCACCATGGAGGAAGTGGTCGGGCCAGATGAGGAAGGCGTCCCCGAGGGCGGAGAAGAGCAGGGCCGCCTGCAAGCGAAGGCTGTAGCTCCCGCCGGGGCCGGGGTTCGCCCGCAGGAGCCCCACCAGGCTCAGCACCGGCAGGCACTTGACCAGGGCGCCCACCCAGGACGGCGGGTCCTCGGGGATCCAGAGGAGGAAGTAGGCGGTGCAGGTGAGGAGGTAGGGGCCCAGGCTGCCCAGGTGCGGCTGATTCCGGACAAGGCGCGGCTCAGCCCCAGCCCTGGCCAGGACTGGGGTCTCGGGGCTCCCACCCCACCCCACCCCCACCCCCACTCGGGTCCCCCAGGACAGGCCCCACCTGGCCGTGTCTCGGGGTTCCCACCCCACCCCACCACCACTCAGGGCCCCCTGGACATCCAGCCCCCCAGAACCCAGCCTCTGGGGCGGTCACGACCCCCCCCCCCGCTCCTCCAGCCTACGGGGGTCCCCGGGGACCCAGGCCCGGCCCGGCCCCCCTCCCGCACTCGGGGGCTCTCACGTGGGCTGAGGAGTGGGGGCCGCGGGGCCGCCCCGCTTTCCGGACGTCCATGCCAGCCTGAGACCCCCCGACAGAGCGGCCGGAGCCCGGGCGGCGGCGGCGTTGGGGGTGGAGGGCGGGCGCGCGGTTACACGTTAACTCGGGCAGCGTCCTGTGGACTCTGGGGCTGATAACAGCGCGGGGATGGCTCGGACTGGCACCCGCAGATAAGGCGCCCATCCCGAAGCGGGGGTCCCCCCTCCTCGAAGGCCCCTGCCCCGGACCCCGGGGGCCAGAACTGCCCCCCATCGCTGTGGGCCGAGGGGGCCAACTCCCCTCGCAGCCCCGGGCCCAGCCAGGCCCCGCCCTCCTTCCCCAGGGGACGGGGCCACCATCACTCTGTGGCCGATGGAGGAACCCCCTCTCCCTCCCCCTGCCCCCCCGGGTCCCCCTGCCCCCCCGGGTCCTCTGCTGTGGGGCCTGCACCTGCCCCCCACCCACACACTTCCTGATCTAACAAATGCCCATGAGGCGGCCTCCGAGGTCACCAGCAGCCTGGGGCCGCAGCCCTGGGCAGCCCGGGGGGGGGGGGGGGAGGGCGTCCAGGACCAAGGCTTCCGGGCCTGGGGGAGGGCTCTTGGTCCCCCCTGGAAGGCACACCCAGAGCCCGGCCGCCCTGGCCCCGCCCAGCACCCACCGCGTCACTGCGTGGGCAGGGGCAGGGGCAGGGGCAGGGGCAGGGGCAGGGGCAGCGGACACACGCATGATGCTGGGTGACTAAGGGGACCCCGGGCAGGCAAGCCTGCTCATTCCACCTCATTAACGTGGGAAAGCCCTCCCGGGGGCATAGCTGTTCCCTCAGGAAAACCCCGGGGCAAGTGCCTGGGGCAGGATGCTGGGCCAGCCCATACGGAAGGGGGGGGGAAAAAAAAAAAGCAATGTCCCCCCCAAGGAGCTGACACGCGGCCATCATCACCTGTCATTTTTAAAAAATATATTTTTATTTATTTCAGAGAGAGGAAGGCAGAGGGGGAGAGAGACAGAGAGAGAAACATCAATGACGAGAGAGATTCAGGGATCGGCTGCCTCCTGCACGCCCTCCTTTGGGGATCGAGCCAGCAGCCTGGGCATGTGCCCTTGGCCGGAACTGAACCCGGGACTCTTCAGTCTGGAGGCTGATACCCTATCCACTGAGCCACACTGGCCAGTGTTACAGAAAGGTGGGGAGGGCAGCCAGTGGGACCATCGGCCGCCTTTTGGGGACCCCTGCCTGAGCGCTGCGCCCTGAGAGCACAGTCCAGGGGGAGGGAGGTGCCGGCTGCAGACGCACCTGCATCAGCCGCACCCGAAGGAGCCCCTTGAGCTGCAGCCACAAAGAGCCGGGCCCGACTCCTGCTGGAGCTCACCCCACAGAGCGGGGCTCCCAGCCCTCAGGGCCCAGAGGCCCCACCCACACAGGCCCCGTTCCCACCGGCTTCTCCTTCCCACCGGCTTCTCCTTCCCACAGGCTTCTCCTTCCCACCGGCTTCTCCTTCCCCGAGCCGACGGGAACTGCCCCCGTGGGCCCCGCAGCCCCCGCGATGCCACCAGGCCCGGAGCAGGAGGCGGGCAGACTCACCGCACACCTGGGGGCGGGCCCAGGCGGGCCCCCCTGGCCAGCGGGCTGCCCTGCCAGGCGCCGTCCTCCCCATCGGACTCCCCAGAGCCCTGGCCCTCCTCCTCCTCCTCCTCGTCATCAAACTGCTGGATGTGGTCCTTGTAGCAGATCTCCAGCAGGTTGGTGTTGGGCTGCAGGGGGCAGGGGACAGGTGGGTGGGCGGCACTGCCCACAGCCCCACCCCCAGGGCACGGGGCGCCACTCACGTTCTCGTCGTCTGGCATTGAGGGAGAAGCTGATGTTGGCGGTCTTGTCGAAAGGCGCGCTGGGGAGAAGCAGGGGGTGAGGAGGCCGAGGGGCTGAGGCGGGACAGGCTGCTCCTGCCGCTCCTCCCTGCACGCACATGGCCTCGCTATCTGCTCTTCCGGTCAGCTCAGCGGGCACTTCCCTCAGGGCCCCGCAGCCCCGGGTGCCCTGGACACCGGGTCATGAGTGGCCTGCCCGACTTGGGGCTGAGTGGCAGCACCAGACTCAGCAAGGGGGCCGCACACCTGGCCGGTGTAGCTCGGCGGATAGAGTATCGGCCTTCGGACTGAAGGGTTCTGGGTCCGATGCCATTCAGGGCACATGCCTGGGTTGTGGGGGCTGGATCCCCAGTAGGGGACGTGCAGCAGGCAGCCGATCCATGATTCTCTCTCATCGTTGATGTTTCTCTCTCTCCCTCTCTTAATAAAAAATATATATTTTCAAAAAGGAGGAGGAAATACAGTCACAATTACCCCCCCCCCCAAAAAAAAGAAATACCCTTTGACCGAAACTGGTTTGGCTCAGTAGATAAGAGCGTCGGCCTGCAGACTGAAGGGTCCAGGGTTCGATTCCGGTCAGGGGCATGTACATTGGTTGTGGGGCACATCCCCGGTGGGGGGTGTGCAGGAGGCAGCTGGTCCATGTTTCTCTCGTCGATGTTTCTAGCTCTCTATCCCTCTCCCTTCCTCTCTGTAAAAAGTCAATAAAATATATATATATATTTTTTAAAAAAAATACCCTTTGGCCGAAACCGGTTTGGCTCAATGGATAGAGCATCGGCTTGGGGACTGAAAGGTCCAGGGTTCGATTCCGGTCAAGGGCATGTACCTTGTTGCAGGCATATCCCCAGTAGGGGGTGTGCAAGAGGCAGCTGATCGATGACTCTCTCTCATCGATGTTTCTGGCTCTCTATCTCCCTCCCTTCCTCTCTGTATAAAATGAATAAAATATATTAAAAAAAAAAAATAACCCTTTGCTGTTGTGATGTCCCTTCCCCACCCCTCCCCAAATAAAGAAGGTGCTGTTTCCTGGTGCCCTTTGTTCAGGCCACAGGAAAAGAGGTCAGCGGGAGGGGCCCGTGGATGCGGGCGGGGCTGACCATCCGCCTGGCGAGGATGAATAATGACCTCGGACACGTTTGCTGAGAAGGAGAGGCTGAGGGGCGGCCGGGCTGGAGGGACCTGACGGCCTCCTCAGGTTTTATTGCAGCAGCAGCAGCGGGAGATAGCTGACCTTCGGACACAATCAGACGGGAAGGAACCTTGGGGGCAGGTGTGTCTGCAGTGCCCTCTCAGCAAGGACACCCGGAGGCCGGCGTTAGGGTTCCGGTGCGCACCTGGGGGTCCCCAGGTGCACACACAGACTTGTTTGTTGGAAAGGTCCCGGAACAACCCCGGCCAGCGCCTTTGGCCAAACTCCCCTCAGCGGGAATTTCCTCCTCACAGACTGTCCAACAGAATCTCCCTGCTTCCCACAGACTCCGGAGGCCCCGGGGCTCACAGAACGGGCAGGGCTGGGGAGGCCCCGCCCGGGCCCGGCTCAGGGGCCTGGAACCCGGAACCAGAACCCAGGAAAGTGCTCGGAACTTGGCAGTGCCTCCGGAATCCTGCACCGGTTCCCACAGGCGGATGGACGGAGGCCTGCAGATGGGAGCCCGGGAGCCTGGCTCGGCCCCCACAGGCAGCTCCCAGGCTGGGCCCGGCAGGAAGGCCCGGGGCCCTGTAGGAGGGGAGAGGGCGGACCCCGGCCTGTCAGGACCCCTGGTCAGTCTGTCTTGAGCTTGGGGCTCTGGAAGGCGGGCAGGGCGATGAGCAGCTGGGCGGCGTAGTAGGTGGCCATGATCAGCAGGCGGCCGTGGGCCAGCGGCCGGATGAAGGTGTGCCAGGACAGCAGGCAGTCGGAGGCGACGAAGAGCAGGGCGCCCCAGCGGGCGCTGCCACCCCTGGCCAGGCCGCGCCACAGCATGGCGGACAGGGCCAGGGCGTAGGCCGACAGGGGCATGACCAGGTCGGGCGGGAGGTGCCACAGCAGGAGGATGGAGAACGGGAGGGAGCCCAGGAAGACGGGCAGCAGGAGGCCGGGGCACAGGCCGCGCCACAGCATGGTGGACAGGGCCAGCACGGGCAGGACCAGGCTGGAGGAGAGGTGCAGCAGCAGGAGGCAGGAGAACGGGAGCGAGGCCAGGACCACGGGCAGCAGGAGGCCGGGCCGCAGGGGGCTGAGCCCGAAGGCCCAGACGTACAACAGGTGGGCCATGGCACAGGCGAGGACACCTGGAGGGCAGGGAGTGGGGCACCCATGAGACCGGCTTCCGTGCGTCACCCCTGCCAGCTCCTACGGTCCCTGGTCTGTCCGTCCTCCGCTCCCCACTGGGCTTCAGCATGGTCTGTCTGGACCCACATCCCGGGCACACCCACCCCAGGGCCTTTGCACCTCCTGGTCCCTCTGCCTAGAACCGTGGTCAGCAAACTGCGGCTCAAGAGCCACATGCGGCTCTTTGGCCCCTTGGGTTTTTAGCAAAGGCCAGCTGAGGAGTCCCCTCATTAAGTTAATAACAATCAATGTACCTGCCTGTATAGTTTAAGTTTTAAAAATGTGGCTCTCCAAAGAAATTTCCATCGTTGTACTGTTGATATGTGGCTCTATTGACTGATGAGTTTGCCAGCCACGGGCCTAGACCACCCCCCCTTCTCACACCCCCTTCTCTATGAGGCTGCCCTCAAACCTGTGACACAGGGACCCCACCTTTCCCCACGCCCCCACTCACCCCTGCTCAGGCCAGGCTGAGCGTCCCGAGGCGGGGGGAGTGCTGGTCACTGCGGGGCCCCAGGCCTGGGCACGCCCCGGCTCCTGGCAGAGGCCATCAGGGAGCCACCGCCCCTGCACCCGGGGTCCTGGGGGGTCGGAAAGGGACAGGGCGGCCGCTCCCCTGCTCACCATGGAGGAAGTGGTCGGGCCAGATGAGGAAGGCGTCCCCGAGGGCGGAGAAGAGCAGGGCCGCCTGCAGGCGAAGGCTGTAGCTCCCGCCGGGGCCGGGGTTCGCCCGCAGGAGCCCCACCAGGCTCAGCACCGGCAGGCACTTGACCAGGGCGCCCACCCAGGACGGCGGGTCCTCGGGGATCCAGAGGAGGAAGTAGGCGGTGCAGGTGAGGAGGTAGGGGCCCAGGCTGCCCCAGTGCGGCTGATTCCGGACAAGGTGCGGCTCAGCCGGGGAGGCGGCTCCGGCCACCCCCAGCCCTGGCCAGGACTGGGGTCTCAGGGTTCCCACCCCCCCCCACCCCCACTTAAGGCACCCTGGACATCCAGCCCCACGGAACACAGCCCCTGGGGAGGCCATGACCCCCAATTCCTTAGTCTACTGAGGTCTCCGGGAGCCCAGCCCAGCCCCTTCCACACTCGGGGCCTCTCCCTAGGACTGTGAGGATAGGGAACAGCACCTCGTTCGCCTGTGACACCGCCCCGCAGAGTGGCCAGTACACAGCACCAATGGCTTTGGGGGTGGAGCAACGGCAAGCGGTTACTCGTTAACCGGGCAACCCGGCAGCCAGCGTCCATCCTGTGGATGAACTCGGGGCCTGATTCAGCGCTGGGCAATTCTGCCCCACCCAGGGGCGGCTATGCCTGGCAGGGGCCCCTGAGGTGCCCCAGCCCTCCTTCACCTGGGGATGGGGCACCTTCACCTAGTGGCCGATGGAGGAACCACTTCTCCCTCCCCCCGTGCCCCCACACGAACACTTGATCTAACAAATGCCAACGGCGACCAGACCTGCCCTGGAGCTCACCCCCCAGCCCGGGGCCGCAGCCCTGGGGGGCCCAGAAGCACGGCTTCCGGGTGCGCTTGGCCCGCTCCAGCTGTTCATCCTCACCCGATTGCTCCTCGGGCGCAGCCCTGATCCCTGGTCCTGGGCAGGGCAGGAGTGGGAGGCAACCGACCCATGTGTCTCTCTCACATCATCGATGTTCCTCTCAGTCTCCCCCTCCCACTCTCTCTAAAAATCAATGGGAAAATGTCCTCGGGTGAGGACTAACAAAAAAAAATTAATGGTTGATTTCTTTTAAGAACTTTATTGGTTTTAGAAAGAGAGAGGAGAGAGAGAGAAAGAGCGGAGAATACTCTGACAGGCTGCGGTAGGAATGACACTCCTAGGGAGCCACGCCCCAGGGCTGAAATGGCTTTTTTTTTTTCTTAACCCATTGATTTTAGGGACAGTGGGGGAGAGAGGGAGAGACAGAGAGAAGCATCCATGTGAGAAAAACTCATCCATCAATTGCCTCCTGCAGGAGCCCAGACCAGGCCTGGACCAGGGAGGAGCCTGTAACCGAGGTCCGTGCCCTTGACGGGAATCAAACCCGGGTCCTTCCACCCGCAGGCAGGGGCTCTGTCGAATAAGCCCAACGGGCCCGGCCCGGCCTGTTCTTGCACTGACTTCCTATCTCCCTCCCCGCCAGGCACCACTGAGAGGCCAGCCGAGTTTCCTGGGTCACCTCCCACCCCCACCTCCCACCAGAGGCTGGACAGAGGGCGCTCACCAGTGGACACGTGAGGCTGGGTGACTGAGGGGGCCCGGCCTCGGCTCTGGAGACCAGGCCGGGCGAGTCCGGGTGATGCTCAGGGCGCTCCCCTCCCGCCCCCCCAGAACTCCAGGTCTGAGCAGCAACATCTTAAACTGTCTCCTTTATTCATTCATTTATAGTTGAGTATGAAACAGCTGGGCACCCGCACACACTCACGCGGCCTGAGAGGGCGCTGGGTCAAGGTCACTTGGCAACTGGGCTGGACCCCAGACCCTCAGGCACTGGAGGGGGACCCCAGCTGGACACCCCCCAGAGCCCCGCCCAGGGTCCATGGGAGGCGCAGGGGCCTTGTGGGAATGTCACTGGAGACGGGACCCCAGCCCCGAGCCGCGGGCCGGGCGGAGGCCCTCGAGCTCCTGGCCTGCCCGGGGAAGTGCAGGGCCTGGGGCGTGGGGCGGGGCGAAGGCACGGCCCCCCTCGGGCCCCCCAGGTGGACCTGAGCTGGCGGCCGAGTGTGGGTGTGGGCATCGGAACCACAGGGGCGGGGGGCGGGCGGTGCCTCAGGGACCCCATCGCAGCCCCGCTGGGAAGGGGTGGTCCCCCACCTGCCCCGGCCTGGCTCCATCTGGCTCCCCCGCCCTCTCCTCCCCGGACATACATATAATATAGAATATAGGCCTCTCTCTCTAGCTCTTTCCTCCTTGCTTTCTACTCGACTTTATATCTTTATTCAAGGAGATAAAACTCCATCTTTTTTTTCTCAGTGCAAATGGGGGTGGGTAGGGCCTGTCTCCCTGGCGCCAGCTCCTGGGAGTCCAGAGGAGAGAGCGGGGTGGGGGTGAGACGGGATGGGCTGATGGGGCAAAAGGCCTTCACGGGACCCACCCTGACCCCGCCAGGGCAGGATCCACGCAGTGGACGAGGGTTTGGCCGCCATCACCGGAACCAGGCAGCTACCTGGGAACCAAGAGGGAGAGGGGTGAGGAGCGGCGGCCACTGCCCCTCCCCCACCCCCCACCGCAGCCCGGCCTGCGACTCACTGGGCGCCTGGGGACGCCGGGCCTCCCTGGGCAGAGCCATTGGACACTGGAGGCAGCTGGGGGGCCTGGGCACTGGGGGAGAGGGGACACGGAGGTCAGTGCCTCCCCCCATGGCCCCCCCCCCGCGCCATGGTCACCCCACACTCACCCCATGGGCTCTGGGCTCTTCTCCTTCTCCATGGTCTGGGGGGGCTGGGGGGCCCCAAGGGCTGGGACAGAGGTAGCAGGGTCTCTGGTTGCACTGTGGGGAGGCGGGGTCAGGCACTCAGGCCCAGCTGTAGGCCCTCGCCCGCAGCCCTGACCCCGCCCGCAGCCCCCCGGGCCGCTGGGCAGGAAGTCCCCATGGGGACGCCGGTCTGCGTGCCCCTCTCCCCTCGGGCTCCCGCAGAGCCGGAGGGCAGCGTGGGCAGAGGCCCTGGGCAGCAAGGTCCTGTCCTGTGGACACGGGCACAGGGCCCTGGAGCAGCTCCGGAGTAGCCACCGTCCCAAAAGCCAGGCTTTATTCACCTCCCCACACGCTCCCCAGAAACTGCCCCAGCAGGTCACCTGTCCAAGGAGCTGGGGGTGGAGCTTGTCCTTCGGATGGTGGCCTGGAGGTCCTTGACGCTGACCAAGGCCTGGCAGGGGGCTGGGGAAGGCAGAGGGACAGCCTGAGCGGCGGGTGCAGGCCGGGGGCAGCGTGGGAGGCGGGGGCAGGGGCGGGGGCGGGGCTGACCTGAGGGCTCCGCTACTCGGCCGCCGCCGCCGGAGGCTTCCTGAGGTGCGGCGGGGGGGGCGGGGTCTTGGGACCTGGAGGAGGAAGCAGCCAGGGGGCAGCGATTGGCTGGCGGGTCGGCCGGAGCCTGGGAGCCAGGGAGCCGCCCGCCCGGCGCGGCCTCACCTGAGCTGCAGAGTGCCTGGGGCCGCGGGGTCCTGGGGCACAGCCACCGGCCCCTGAGGGGCAGGGGCCCCAGGGCGCGGTTCCTTCTCCCCAGAGTCTGGGGGGGCGGCCGGGGTGTCTGGAGGCACTGGGTCAGGGGCGGCTGCCCAGCTGGGGCCTGGGAGAGAGCAGGCGCAGTGAGCAGGGCAGGCAGACGCTGTGCCCACCGGACCCCACCCGCGTGGTCACTCACTAGGAGGCTGGGGGCCAGAGGGGGGCCCGGCCCCATCGTGGGCCCCCTGGCCGTCCTCCTCGCCGTCCTCCTCCTCCTCTTCCTCCTCCTCGTCCTCGCTATCTGTGCTGCCTCCGCTCCTGCCCCAGAAACCAGGTGAGCTGTTGGTGCAGGGAGGACAACGGGAAGCGTGCCCATCCCCACCTCCCAACCCCCTCACCCCCTCAGCCCCCCACCCTCAAGGCTGCCCCCCCACATGTGAAGGTTAACACAAGGATGGGAAGTTCCTGCTGATCAAGGGCAGGCAGGCCCCACAGTCTCCCTCACAGGCATCTCACTCGGGGGCTCTTTGTTGTTAATCCTCACCCGAGGATATCTGCCCATTGATATGTGGAGAGCAGAAGTGTGGGGGGACACAGTGCAAGAGACACATCAATTGGTTGCCTCCCGCACACGCCCTGACCGGGCCAGGCCCTGAGCCTGTAACGGAGGTGTGCGCCCTGGACTGGAATCAAAACCAGGACCCTTCAGCCCACGGGCCAAACCGGCCAGGGGCTGGGAGGGACTCTTGCCACCGCTGAGAGCAACGTGAGCACGTGCAGCTGCTCCTAGAACACTGCTGGGTGACTGAGCCGCAGACCAAGCCCCCGGCCACCCCGCCCACCGACGGGGAGCAGATGCTGAGCGCGGCGGAAGGAGGGCGCTGCTCTCCCTGAAATCAGCCTCCAGGCCCGGCCAACGGGACAGGAGAGCTTCTCCAACCGGGAAGGCCACCCTCACCCACTCGCACCACCCGGCCCCCCAACATCAGGAACGAGACGCCCCACATCTGCTCCGCCGTCGGGCCGGAAGGAAGGAGTAACCCGACTGCAGGTGGCGCCTGTAGTCTAGGCAGGAAGTGCTGAGGGACGGGTGTTCCCAGAGGGCACAGGAGGCGGGCCGATGCCCACAGCTACCGCCTTTCTATCCCCTTGCTACCCCTCAGTGACTAGCGACAATCCCACTCACCGGTGCGCTGAGGAGAATCTAACACTTAGGAATCAATTCAACAAAAGAAATAAAAACAGACACTCTGAAAACTTCAAAACGCCGCTGGAAGCTAAAAATACCCAAACTCAGGGAGACACACAGCACCGCAGGGGCCAGGAGAGACAGACAACGCCCACATTTAGCCCCAGGCCCTCGCTGAGACTGACAAGCAGATCCCCAAATTCCCAGGGATCCCAAGGGATCCCGTACCATCAACACAACCTGCGCGAAACGGCAGATCACACCTGCCTCACACCCACCGCACACCACAGGGACCCGGGCGGCCGTCGGCGCATCGGCCGGCCGTCCGGGCCGGGGCCAGGACACGGGCAGGCACACTCTCACGCAGTCCAGGGCCCCGCCGTGGGGAGGCACAGGCCCGCAGCGGGGGCTGCTGGGCCGGGCTGCCCATGAGCCAGGAATGAGGTGGACCTGCCCGTTGCTCAGGACAGACCAAACCCGAACGTGAGGCTAAGGCCGTCACCTCTTGGGAAGACGTGGTGACCACGACCTGGGCCTTGGCTGCTCGCCCAGCGGCACCCCTGGGCGGGCCAGGGGCACCCCACAGCGATGGCCCGGCACAGAACGCCACACCCGCCTACCCAGCAGGGTCCGGGCAGCGTCCCCCTGGGAGGGCAGGCAGCAGCCGGCAGGGGGACAGGGATGGTTCCACGTGGCAGAGGGGTGCCCACAGGCCAAACCTCAGGATTCACCCGCGCCTGCATGCTCCTTCCACGCCGTCAGGAAGGTAAACCCTCTGGCTCCCACAAGCCCCGGGCAGCCCGTAGGGAGGAAAACAGCGCAATGGCGCACAAAGACCCGGTCCCAGGTCACCTGAGGAAGGGACTATCATCACCTGTCCTGTTACTGAAACGGGGGGAGGGCAGCCGGTGGGACAGCCGCCTTTTGGGGACCCCTGCCTGAGCGCTGCGCCCTGAGAGCACAGTCCAGGAGGAGGGAGGTGCTGGCTGCAGACACGCCTGCATCAGCCGCACCCGAAGGAGCCCCTTGAGCTGCAGCCACAAAGAGCCGGGCCCGACTCCTGCTGGAGCTCACCCCACAGAGCGGGGCTCCCAGCCCTCAGGGCCCAGAGGCCCCACACATGCCCCGTTCCCACCGGCTTCTCCTTCCCACCGGCTTCTCCTTCCCACAGGCTTCTCCTTCCCACCGGCTTCTCCTTCCCCGAGCCGACGGGAACTGCCCCCATGGGCCCGCAGCCCCCGCAATGCCACCAGGCCCGGAGCAGGAGGAGGGCAGACTCACCGCACACCTGGGGGCGGGCCCAGGCGGGCCTCCCTGGCCAGCAGGCTGCCCTGCCAGGCGCCGTCCTCCCCATCGGACTCCCCAGAGCCCTGGCCCTCCTCCTCCTCCTCCTCGTCATCAAACTGCTGGATGCGGTCCTTGTAGCAGATCTCCAGCAGGTTGGTGTTGGGCTGCGGGGGGCAGGGGGCAGGTGGGTGGGCGGCACTGCCCACAGCCCCACCCCCAGGGCACGGGGCGCCACTCACGTTCTCGTCGTCGGCGTTGAGGGAGAAGGTGATGTTGGCGGTCTTGTCGAAAGGCGCGCTGGGGAGAAGCGGGGGGTGAGGAGGCCGAGAGGCTGAGGCGGGACAGGCTGCTCCTGCCGCTCCTCCCTGCACGCACGCGCCCTCGCTACCCGCTACCCGCAGCTGCGCCTCTGCCATCGGCCCCCTGGCTCCCACTCCCCGCGCAGCGCAGGCCCCTGTGGATGTGGGCAGAGCTGACGTCCTGCCCCCGCTCCTGTCCGCCTCGCACAGGTGCCCGAGGGGACGGGCGGAGCAGGAACCCTGTCTCAGCGGTGCCCGCCTGCCTGTCCCTGAGCCCAGGCTCTTTCTCCCGCTCGGCGGGCACTACCCTCAGGCCCCGCAGCCCCGGGTGCCCTGGACACCGGGCCATGACAGTAACAGGACCTGCCCGGCCGGGGGCTGACAGTAGCAGGACCAGACTCAGAGGGCCCGGCTGCTCCTGCCCTTCGCTATGAGGTGCTGTCACGGGTTTGCCCACACAGCTTACATGCTCCTCAACTGGCTTTCCTCTGACTGAAAGCGCAGGTGCCCGTGGCGGAACGTTCGGGAGACGGGGAGAACGCTCACGACCACACCCAGAGGCCGTTTTTAGCTGCTGCCGCCACCACCACCAACACGCAGAACCGGCCACCGAGCAGCCTCTGGAGGGCCCGGAGGCCCACCCCAGCCTCCCAGCGGCCAGACCAGGGGGCCGGGGAGGAGGGCAGAGGCCGCGCAGGCAGCCTCCGACGGCGGCACTCACTTCACACTCTCCTCCTGCTCCCCGAACTCCTCGTCATTGAAACCGAAGTGGTCAATGAAGGCCGAGGTCATGCGCTGCATCTGGAAATCCATGAAGGCCTGCGGGAGCGCGGACGGAGGACGGTCAGGGCAGGAGGGCGGATGGGAGGGCGGTCAGGGTGGGAGGGCAGGGATGGTCAGGGGCCGGGAGGACAGGGGTGGTCAGGGGGGCGGGAGGACAGGGGTGGTCAGGGGGCGGGAGGACAGGGGTGGTCAGGGGGGGGGGAGGACAGGGATGGTCGGGGGGGCGGGAGGACAGGGGTGGTCGGGGGGGCGGGAGGACAGGGATGGTCGGGGGGGCGGGAGGACAGGGGTGGTCGGGGGGGCGGGAGGACAGGGGTGGTCGGGGGGCGGGAGGACAGGGGTGGTCAGGGGGGCGGGAGGACAGGGATGGTCGGGGGGGCGGGAGGACAGGGGTGGTCGGGGGGGCGGGAGGACAGGGATGGTCAGGGGGGCGGGAGGGCAGGGGTGGTCAGGGGGGCAGGAGGGCAGGGATGGTCAGGGGCTGGGAGGACGGGGGCACAGGGTGGGCGGGCGGGTGGGGCGGGCCAGCCGGAGCCCACCTGCTGCAGCACGGCCTCCTCGGGGAAGTTGAATTCCTTGAGCCGCTCGTCCTCATCGTCGCTGGAGGAGTGCAGGTGGTGCGTGTTCACCTGGGGGAGTGGGCGGTGAGGGCCTGTCCTGGGACCGGGCGCGGGCACACGGAAGCGGGAAGCGGGGCCTCACCAGGTCCACCATGTTCTTCTTGTTGGTCTCGGCCAGGGGTCCCGACACGAAGGCCTCCCACTGCTCCTGCTGCTCCGCGGACATCTCCTTCAGCAGCTGCCCCAGCTGCTCGGCGTTGGGCCCCTTCTCCGCGTTCTGCACCAGGGCGTTGGCCATCCTCGTCAGGTGGCCCATGTAGCCTTTCCGCGGGCCGCCGGCGGACCTGGGGGGAGGCCGAAGCTGGACATGGCCGCCCGGCCACGCCCACCCGGAAGGACGGCGGGAGGGACACTCACTGCACACGCTCGTTCTCCTCCCAGGACGCCAGGATGCGCTCCACCAGGCGGCACTGCTGCAGCAGCTGTGGGGGACCAGCAGTCACAGCGCCACCCGCAGACCAGCCGGGGCCGAGGCCCCCCCCCCCCCCTCTGGAACGCAGCGCTCCATCCACACAGCCTGCCCCTCCCGGCGAGCCCACTCTGCTCGCAAACACCCTCGGCCTGTCCGAGCCCCATCCCTCCAGGCAGCAAACCCCAGCTCCCGCCAAACCGCTCCTCTGGGGGCCGGGCAGCCGCCACCCCGAGGACGTCCTTCCCAGGACACCCCCCTCCTGAGCTCAGTCCCTCACTTCCCGTCACCCTCTTTCCCCCAGGCCTGACCTGAAGACCAGTCTGGGGCCCCACCCCCAGGATGGGAAGCCACACCAGGCACCGGCTCCAGGACAGGCGGGGACAGACCGGGGCGGAGCCCAGCCTGCGGGAGGGGGAGGGGACCCGCAAGGCCCTGCTCACGTGTTTCACGCCGAGGTTGGGGGCGGGCGTCTCCACGCTGCTGTCGGCAGGGGGCCCGGCGCTCAGCATGGTGCTCACGCACGCCTCCACTTGCGTGTGCAGGAAGTTGTTGAACACATAGCGGAAGAAGAGGTCCTGGGGGGGGGGAGGTGCGGCTGGCATGGAGAGCCCCCCCCGAGGCCCACCCTAGCCCCCCGTGCCCGGCCCGCCCCGCACCAGCATGGTGTTGGGCACGTCCAGTGCCAGGAGCTCCTGGGTCAGGGCCGCGTCGTTGGCGCTCAGGGCGCTGGCCAGCAGCTTTACCACGTGCAGCCGTGTGTTGCCCAGAGGCGGGTCCAGGACCCCACACGTCGTGCGCAGGGGCTCCAGCTGCAGGCACAGAGGCGGCTCCGTCCCGGCCTCGGCTGCCCGGGGCCGAGGAGCACCCTCCCCGCCGCCCCGGGCCGCCCGGCCCACCTCCAGCGGCTCGAACAGGAGCTGGTGGAAATGGCTGAGCCGCGGGCGCAGGGCGTGCAGGGCGCCCATGCTGGACACGGGGCTGTCCAGCGTGGCCTGGCCCAGCAGCTCCAGCTGCCCGTCCACGCTGCTGAAGAAGTTGTTCACGATCACGGACTCGGACCTGCAGCAGGCAGGGCGGAGGGCAGTGAGCGGCCCGGACAGCCGGTGCGCACGCACGCGTGCGAGCACACCTGGAGAGGAGTGAGGGGCTGCCAGGACACGAGGCACCAGGGCCTGAGGGAGGCACCAGGGCCTGGGGCCCTAGGGTGGAAGCCCCACTGCATGCTGGACAGTGACGCCCGAGGGGCCCTGGGTGGGGACGCCAGTGGGAAGCCGTGGGCAGGTGACTTGGCCGGTGTCCTCGGCCGGCAGGTGGGAACGGGAGGGCTCTGGGACCGCAGTGACCCCAGAGCAGGGGAGGGCGCCGCAGAGCAGGGGAGGAGGGGGCCGGGGGGGACGGGGGGCGCCCTCACCGTGGCCGCCGGGGCTCCAGCAGTGTCAGCAGCACCTGGACCCCGTTGACGAGCACGGACGGGTTCAGCTGCCCTTCCAGCATGTTGCTCAGGAGCTGCTCAATCGTCTCCTGCCTGGGGCAGAGGGGTCAGGGTCAGGGTCAAGGGCTGGGACCCAGGCTCCCAGGCCGGCGTCCCCCCCGGGGCCAGAGCTCCCGCAAACCCACCTCTCCAGGGTGGTCAGCAGCTGGTCGGGCTCCGGGCTGTCCTGGACCTGGATCACCTGCTCCCGGCTCAGGCGGATGATGTCGCACAGGGACTGCGACGCGTTGGAATGTTGCTGGGTGGGGGGGGGCAGGGAGCAGAGAGCGCTGAGGACCCGGCTGGCTGCCAGGCCCCACGGCCCGGTGTCTGCACCCCCACGAGTTGGCCATCTGGCCCCGGCCCTTAGGAACGGGGAGGAGAATGGCACAGGCACAGGGACACAAGGACCGAAGCTCCAGCACCAAACACTGGAGGGGAGAGACGGCAGAGAAAGGAGGAAACCCAGGAAGGCTTCCTGGAAAAGGAGACGTCCACAGAAGCCCTGCGCCCGTCATGGCCAAGGGGCATCCACCCACTGAGCAGAGCGATCCTCGGCCTTAGCCAGGGATGAAGCACCGACACGCTACGACACGGATGCACACAGGACACGGTGCTCAGGCCAAGGCCAGCCGTGGACCACACGTGTGACTGCATGTATATGAAACACGCAGAAGAGGCAAACCCAGAGACAGGATGCGGGCCGGTGCTGCCAGGGGCTGGGCACACGAGGGGAATGGGGTCCCCGATGGGCACAGGGTCTCCTTTTTGGAGCGGCGCACACCAGCTCGGTGACAGCTGCCCCTCTGAGCACACGGAGCACCGAGTCCACGTGAGGAACAGGTGGGCAGAGCACGTGACTCAGTCTCAAGAGAGCTGCTGCCAGAGAGGCCACGCAAGACCAGCACATGGGCAGACACCCGGGCAGGCTCACAGTGGGCACCCTGTCCCTCTGACAGGCCGGCCCTGGGTGCTGATCACCTGCACCCGTGGGGCAGGGGAGCGAGGCCCCAGGTGGATTCTCTGAAGAACAAGCAGGCTCTCCAGGCAGAGCCAGCTGGGGGGAGGGGAGTGGCCCGGGGAGGGCAGCAGCGAGGATGCTGGGACAGCGCCGGGACACAGAGGCCCCTCACCAGACCTGCTGGCTCAAGGGAGGCTGTGCCAGCTTCCGGGCTGGAAACATCCCGTGGGTAAACCCCGTTCTGCTCCGCCACCACGCCAGGGAGCGGGGAGATGGGCACCCGGCTCGCAACGCCTCTTCTCCTCACCCCCCTCGGGAGGGATGACTCACATTGTCATCCTTGGACGGGTGGATCTGCTCGATGAGCCGCTGGACAATCTTCTCCTCGTTCAGCCACTTGGGGTGAGAAAGAAGGCGGGCTCCGCTCACTGGCCCGCCTCCGGGCCCCGCCCCTCCCAGCCCCCGGCCCGCCCGCCCCGGAGCTCACGTTGACCACTTCCTGCCGCAGCTGGGGCCGCTCCACGCAGGTGAGGAGCCGCAGCAGCAGGTCCATGATGGCCGAGGTGCCGATGTGCTGCAGCAGCAGGTCCACAAAGTCGTCCTTCTTCCGCAGGAAGGACACGAGCTGCGGGCGCGGGCACGTCAGCCGGCGGGACCGGGCCGCACCCCGCCCGCAGGGGCGCCCAGGTCAGCGGGTACCTGGTCCGTCTTGC
This sequence comes from Nyctalus aviator, assembly GCA_036971965.1. Classification (NCBI taxonomy): domain Eukaryota; kingdom Metazoa; phylum Chordata; class Mammalia; order Chiroptera; family Vespertilionidae; genus Nyctalus; species Nyctalus aviator. Next base: position 2,137,348 of record CM072936.1, on the reverse strand, counting down.
GGTTGATGAGGATGCCCATGACCTTGCTGAAGAAGCTGGCCAGCAGCGGGTTGAGGCAGCCGCTGCTCTGCAGGAAGCCATAGAGCCGGTTCAGCAGGGACTCGTCGGCACCCAGGGCGTCATTGATTTGGGGCACATCCGAGGTCAGGATCTCGCAGGCCACACTGGGGTACCTGGGGGGCGGGGAGGGGGCTGTCACATCCAGAGAGGGAAACAGATAAGGGGGAGAGCCAGCAGCGCCATTCTCACCTCCCTGTCAGAACCCCACAGCATGCCCACCCTCCTGACCCCACAGGGAGCGGTCACCTCCTGCAGCCACTTGCTGGTCCCCAGGGCCAGCCCCAGCCCAGGTCACCACCAGAGCCTCCCCTTCACAGTCTGCCCGGTGATCTACAACTCCCCCCCTCCCCCCCTCCATACACTGCTGGAGGGCCGCCCTGCCCAGTGGGCTGCCCTGTCCGGGGGACCACAATCTGCTGGAGGCGCCCTGTGCTCCTTGGAGCAGGGCAGCACCCAGGGGCCAGAGGGCACAGGCGGAGAAATGGAGGCTCCCTCAGTGTTTCCGGCTCCTGTGAGCCAGACCCCAGTCCTTGGAGCCACTGGACACACTCAAAGGAGGGGGGACACTGGCCTGAGGTCAGAGCACAGGAGGGAGCAGGTATATGACAGACAGATGGACGTCAGAGGGGTCTGCTGGCCCTGCCAGAGGTCCCCGCACCCACATCACTCCCACTTTACAAAGGGCACGGGCAGCCCTCACCCACGCACTATCTGGCTCAGGTCGCAGGCACAGAAACCGCAGAGATGAGAACCATACCACCCAGGGGTGCGGGGCCGGGCAGAGGGCGGCACCGGGGACCAGGGAGGACGAACCGAAGGGAGCCGTGTCAGGCATGGGCTGTGCAGGGCCCGAGAAGGGCGGTGGACCAGGGCGGACGGAAGTGCCCCCAACAGGGCCCTGCCAGCCTGGCCCCAGCACACCCAGGGCCCTCAGTACCCATGGGTGACGGGGTGGGTGGGAGAGAAGGGCAGAGGAGTGTGCGGGGGGGGAGGGGGGGCAGCGGTGGCCACCCAGGGCCATGCCAACTCGGCTCCTGGCACCGGCTGGGCACAGGCACATGTCATCCAACTCATGCCCCGCAGGAGGAACGTTACAAGAGAACTACCGGTGAGAAGACTCTGCCTGGAGCTAGAGGACGTGCTCTAAGCCACGTGACGTCACCCGCTGGGACGCTGGGCTGTAGGGTGCTCAGTCACCACGGGGGGGGGTGGGGGGGGAGCAGGCGGGGTACAGGGAGCTCTGATTCCTCCTCACAACTGCACTCATCTCGACAAAAGCCCAATGGGAGAAGACGCAGGAGAAAGGATTGGGGGGTGGTTGGGGGGGCAATGAAACAAGACTGGCCAGCCGCTGCTCCCCACAATCAAGACGCTTCCACGCAGCCCTGCCTTGGGCTTGGGCGCCCGCCCCCCCGCCCCACCGGGAGCCCCGGGGACGGGCCGCGCAGGCTCACTTGTAGCGCAGCCGCTCCTCGCCGCTGGCCGGCGGCTCCTGGGTGACCCAGGCCACCATGGCCTGCAGGTGTGGCGGCCGCAGCAGGAAGTCCAGCAGCTTGCGGTTGACCACCTTGCACTCCTGCAGCACGTCCTCCTCGTCCAGCAGCTCGGGCAGGCTCAGGTCCTCCCGCTCCAGCAGCGTGTCCAGGTGCGAGCTCGTGTGCAGGTCAAACTTCCAGAACATGGCGCCCTGCGGGGAGGGGCTGTCACCGCTGAGCCCGCCGGCCGACTCGGCAAGCACCGGGCCCCGGGGCTCTCCGAGCTGCCTCTGGTCCAGGCCCCTGAGGCCCTCTGTCCTGCTCAACCCTCAGCCCCAGGCCCAGAGAGGCCCCAGTGTGCACCGTGCCCAGGGCCCGCGAGGGAGAGTCCCGTGCTGTCCCCACAGCTGGGCGGGGGCCCCCGGCGGGGCCAGCGCTGTGCTCATCCTGGAAGCCCGGCCATCAAACTCGCTTCAATCTATTTGCTGAACAAATTTAAGTGCCCATGACGGCCAGCACGCAGCTACCCTGCAGCCCAGCAGTCGCCACGTGGTGCAGGGCGTGGGGCGGTGGCAGGCAAGGGAAGTCTGTGCCGTTGCCTGGATGCCACACACACACACACAAACACGCCCAACCCCCTCCCCACCCACAGCCCAGGACAGGGAAGAGGGAAACGGGGGGCGTTCCCAGGACAGCCACGGACGGGCCGAAGGATGCATGACAGACAGGGTCGCCGGCTCAGCAGGGAGGACAGGCCGGCTCCCAGCCCTGGAGGGCGCCCTGGCTGTGACCCTCAGGCCAGGCTATGGCGTCAGGGGCACCTCCTGCAGAGCGCTCACCAGGCGCCAGGTGGACCCGAACTCAAGTGTCCCCCACGGGCCCCTCAGTCCAGACCACCAGCTGCCGACCCCACCCCGGGCTGCTGTCCCCACCGCCCTGTCTGAGGGATGCATCACCCCATTACCCAAGGGCACCTGGGGCTCTGCAGCACAGCACGGGCACTGGCCACTCACGCCCGAGGCAGAGGCCACCGCGAACGAGTCCCTCCTGGGCACCTCCAGACCCGCCGGCCTGGCCCTCTTCTCCGATGCCCGAGCCCTCGCTGCCCACACCGCCCAGCATGGACGGCACGCCAGCCACGGACAGAGCAACAGCCCGAGGAGAACGACGCTGACGGGGAAGCAGCCGGACTGAGCCAGGGCGGGGCCAGGGCGCAGTGACCAGCCTTCCAAGCCTCTGACCATTCGAGGCACCGCTGCCCCCGCTGCCCTCCGGCCTCCAGTCCCCTCGGCCGCCCCTCAGTCCCCTCGGCCGCCCAGGGACACGTGGCTCTGAATCCACAGCCACCCTGAGGGTCTTGTCTGCTCCCAGGCCTGGAGGCGTAGCCGGATGAGGCCAGCCAGGAGGGGACGGCCCCCGGGGTCCTGTCCTCAGTCAGACAGTCCGGCCTTCACCCTGCCCCCACTCAGGCCACTTCCCAGAGCCCCCAAGGTGAGTGTCTCACGCTGGTTCCTGGCCCAAAGCCCACGATGGCCGCTCCAGTCCCTGAATTCAAAGCGCCCAGGGCCCCTGCCCACCACCTCCAGCACGTGGGTCCCAGCCTGCCGGGCACATCAGTCGCAGGAATGACCCACGGGCACGCCCCACGCCCTGCCTGCGGGACAGAACCGCACGGCACCCCCTCCTGAGGCCGCCGTCAGCATGGGCCGGAGCCTGGCACGGAGCCTGGCAGAGCCGGGCGGCGTCACCTGGGCCACAAGAAGCGAGGGCCTCGACGTGGCAAGCATACCGCCTGCTCCCACATCGGCAGCAAGGGGCCCGAGAGGCCAAAGGCCGCCACCGGGGACCCTCCGCTGTGGGCCTCCATCAGGAGCCGGGAGAGGGCTGCTGACAGGCACAGGGTTTCCTTCCGCCAGAAGCCCCCGAGGTCCTAAAACCGTGCCACTTTCCTGTCAGTCACGCCTCCACCGGAACGCCCATCGCGGGAGGCTGCAGCTGCGGCCGAGCAGGAGCCCCTGCCCGGCGCGCTGTGAACGGTGAATCATACGGTGTATGAGTTACATCTCAACAAACCGTCACCAAAACAAACAGACCAGGCTGCCCGGCGCGCGGGGCGCCAGCTGCCGCGGAGCCGCCCGGCCCCCCTCCCCCCTCCCCATCGGTCCCCGCTCTAGGTGCCCCCAGGTGGGGCAGGCAGGCCCGGCAGGCCCTGCCCAGAATCTGCACCGCGGGGGGCACCAGGAGTGGAGCGGCGTTTATCCCCATGTGACAGAGGCAGGGACGAGGCCCGCAGGGAGGAGCCCCAACTGCCAAGAGGCAGACCCCCAACCCCAGGCCCTGCAAGCCCCTGTCCTGACTAGAGGCCCACCCCTTCCAAAGCCGTGGTTAGAGGGTGCAGGCTGTTCCCCCCGCAATCTCCCTCACCCCCCCCCCTCCACCACCCCCCCCCCCCCCCCCCCTTGGACAGCAGGTGGGCTCCCTCCCACAGCTGGCTTTCCAGCAGGGAGGGGGCGGCTGCAATAAGACGGGGGAGGGGGCGTTTGGGGGAGCTGGGTGACATGGACTGTGGATCCAGGGGCCTCACAACCCGGTGGCCCCTCCGAGGAGGCTGAAAAACAGGCGACTAAGTGTTGTTGGGGGCCCTACACACGTCACTTCTCAACGGGACACAGGACGCGGAGGCCGGTGGGACGGAAGGGGACACACACACGGAGGGAAAGGAAGCCTTCCGCCACACTGGCTCCGCGCTCCAGCCCAGGCCCTCGGCCTTCCTGGGCCCGGGCAGGCGGGGCTCTCCTTCTCCACCGGGTGCCCTGGGCCGGGCACCTGGCGTCTGGGAGCCTCGCTTCCTGTGGGCGAAACGGCGCCTCCGGCAGGAAGGGCCGCGCCATACGGACGGCTGGGTCAGGCAGGTGACAGGCGGGAGCCCGGCAGGTGCTGGCCCCTTCCTGTCGGCCCCGAGGACAGCGGGCTGGGACGCTGGGGGAGGGAAGGGGACCCCGCACCCCGGGGTGGCCAAAGTGGGGGACAGGCCCGTTTGCCTGCGTGATCGAGTCATTCAAACGGCGTCGGGCACCACGCTCCCGCCACCCCCACCCTTCAGCTTATAGCAAACCAAGAAAACGGAAGTGACTGCCGCTGGTTTTAGCGACCGTTTGACAGCGAAGCCGGCCGCAAGCGGAAGAGGGGGGCTGCCGCGGGAAAGGAAGCCACTGAGCACCAACACCCCCCCTCCGCCGGCTTGGGGGCGGCGTGGCTGCGGGGCTCCCGGGCTCCTGCCTGCTGAGCCGGCCTGACTGCGGGGCCGTCCCCACAGCCCCGGCCTGCCGGGGGCCCGCGGGCCACCCTCTCCCCCACACCCCTTCCTCCCCGGCCCGGGCCGGGCCCCAGGGCTCGGCAGAGGCTGCCACCCTCGGGACACTGGCTGCCCTAGGGAGACACAGGCCAGGCGAGCCCCGCTGCCCCGGTGCTGGCAGCCCGCCCGTCCCCTCAGGGCCCGCAGGTCCGAGCGCAGCCAGACCACCTCCCTCTGACGCCCCCACCCACTGTCCCCTCGGCCAAATCTGGAAAGGGGACGGGGACGGGGACGCCTGACTCCACGGACGGGAAGCCGGCAGCGGCAGGACGCCGTACATGTGCTGCCACACAGCCCGAGACAGACCCAGGCAGGTAGGCGGCGGAGCCCCCGCCCCCCTAGGGGAGAGGAGGCGGAGAGGGGCCTGGCCAAGGCCACACGGCAGGGTGGCCTGCGACCTACGTGGCTCGGGAAAGCCTGGGGCGCCCCCGTCAGGCACCTTGCCCTCTGACCCCAGAGCTGACTCTCCTAGGGGGTGGCTATGCCGGTCCAAACCCAGAGGGTGCGCAGCCAGCACACAGAAGAGGCGGGGACACCAGGCCGAGGGCCGACCAGGGCCGAAAGCTCCCACTCGGTACTGTCTCCGGGACGGACCATGGGTTCAAAGGAACAAGAAAAAGCACCACATACACAGGCTTGGAAACGGCCCTTGGAGATGGGAGCGGGGCCAGTCACAAAGGCCTGGGTTCCATCCTGCCTGTCCAAACCGAGGTCGCCATGGCTGCGACCAGGACCTATCCCGAGGGACCCCCGGCTGACCGCACGGGGAAGAGCGGCGGCCGGGCGATCCGAGGGAAACCACGGCCGGCCAGGAGGCTGGCCTGTCCCCACCCCCGTGTGGGCCTGCCCACTGCGGGCCGGGCCCCAGCCGGGAAGGCCTCACCGGCACCAGCACCGGCCTCTCACCTCATCTCTGCCTGCCACCCGCATGGCGCTCAGCACTCCCGCCACACCGGGCGCTCCTCGGCGCCCCGGCCCCGGCCCCGAGGCTCCCGCCTCTGCTCCAGCTCCCAGGGCCTCACTAGCTCCTCGGGGTCCTTCAGGCTTCGGCGCAGGCACCACTTCCTCCAAGAAGCCTCCCTGACTGCGCCGGGGCCGGGCCGCGCTTCCACGGCTTCCGTGGCGGCCTTGTGACAGCGCCCGGGGCTCTGTGACAGCGTCTCTCTGTTGGGTGCCCGTCTCCCAGGACCCAGCACCCGAGCAGGCCCCCAGCCGGGAGGGGGGCGGGCGTAAGGGAGGTAGGGACTTAGTGAATGAATGAAAACTGCAGGTCCCAGGGCCACAGATCCTGAGAAGTTGCTGGGACTGGAGACGGCCGACCGGACGCACCAAAACCACGGAAGTCAGTCAACACACAACACACAGTGGCTCCTGGGGGGCAGCAGAGCTGACCGGCCAAGGCCACATCGCGCCCAAGGGCAGGGTGCGGGCACCGTGCCCTGCGGACACTGTGCGGGCTCCGTCCCGGGCACGGCTTGCCAACACCCCGGACTCTACCCATCAGAAACCCTTCCCCCGCCCCCACGGGTCCTGACAACCAAACACGTCTCCAGCCAAGGCCAGTGTCCCTTGGGGGACACAATCACCCCCAGGGGAAAGCCACTACCCGAGATAATCCCTAACCAAACCCTAAGCCTGCTCCCGGCGTGTACCCAGGGTCGCCAGCCAATCGCCCCAGGAGCAGCCTAAGGGGAGGATGGGAGCCCCCTCGGGTGCCGCTTTACCGCTCTCAACCCCAAACCACACCTGACAGCCCAGCTGTCTCACAGGAACGCCCTGCTTTCCAGGCTGGTGGGAAAGAGACTGTCTGCACGTCAAAGAGCAGCAAGAAAGACCTCAGGCCCTGGCCCGTGTGGCTCAGTGGATAGAGCATCGGCGTGAGGACTGAGGGGTGCCAGGTTCCATTCCGGTCAAGGGCATGTACCTTGGTTACCGGGCACGTCCCCAGTAGGGGGTCTGCAGGAGGCAGCTGATCAAGTGACTGTCTCCCATCGATGTTTCTAACTCTCTGTCCCTCTCCCTTCCTCTCTATAAAATAATCAATAAAATATATTTTTAAAGAAAAGAAAAAAAACCCTCGGCCAGCATGACTCAGTGGTTGAGCATCAACCTAGGAACCAGGAGGACCTGGGTTCGATTCCCGGTCAGGGCACAGGCCCGGGCTGCAGGCTCAATCCCCAGTGAGGCAACTGATCCATGATTCTCTCTCATCATTGATGTTTCTCTCTCTCTCCCTCTCCCTTCCTCTCTGAGATCAATAAAAATATATAATTTTAAAAAAAGAAGAAGAAGAGGAAGAAGAAAAGACTGCACTAGGTCAGCCTCCAGGGCACGGCGAGCAGCCCCCGGCCCCACACGCAGACCCGGTGCACAGGCCCCGGTCCCCGCCTTCCCGTGTGCATGTGCGGCTCCCGCCACAGGGAAGGGCCTGCTCCCAGCACCGTCCCCACACCCACGCCTCCTTCCTAGAGAGACAGGCGCCCGCCGGGCCAGTTCCACCGGTGCCACCCGGGCCCGGCCTCCCACGGCACCGGCACCCTGGGTGACCCGTGCCTCGGCCCCGCAGGTGGGCTGGCCCCCCTGCTTCGCACCCAGAGCCACTACCCGCCAGGCGCCCAGGCCTGCGGGGCCCTGCCCTCCGCAGGCCGCAGCGTCGAGAACGGAAGTGCCCCCAAGCCCAGGGCCCAGGAAGCCAGGGCCCGGGGGGCGGGTGGGGCGGAGGGAGCCCCACTGCTGCCCCAGCCCCGGGTGAGCAAAAGCCACCAGAGGACCCGGCCGGAGGGGTGCCAGGGGACGGGTCTGAGGAGGGGAGATGGGTGGGGGTGTGGGGGGGAGGGAGAGGTTGGAGGACAGGGGGAGGGGCCTGGGAAGGGAAGCCAAGGAGTGGAGTGGGGATGACCTACAGGGGGAGGAATTGGGGGCTGAGAAAAAATCTAAGGGATTTGGGGGGCTGAGAAAAAATCTAAGGGACTTGGGGGGCTGAGGAAATTCTGTGGGACTTGGGGGGCTGAGGAAAAATTTGAGGGACGTGGGGGGCTGAGGGAAACCTGAGGGACTTGGGGGGCTGAGGAAAACCTGAGGGACTTGGGGGCTGAGGGACTTGGGGGGCTGAGGAAGACCTGAGGGACTGGGGGGCTGAGGAAAACCTGAGGGACCTGGGGGGCTGAGGAAAACCTGAGGGACTTGGGGGCTGAGGGACTTGGGGGCTGAGGAAGACCTGAGAGACTTGGGGGCTGAGGGACTTGGGGGGCTGAGGAAGACCTGAGGGACTTGGGGGCTGAGGGACTTGGGGGCTGAGGAAGACCTGAGGGACTTGGGGGCTAAGGGAAACCTGAGGGACTTGGGGGCTGAGGAAGACCTGAGGGACTTGGGGGGCTGAGGAAGACCTGAGGGACTTGGGGGGCTGAGGAAGACCTGAGGGACTTGGGGGGCTGAGGAAATTCTGAGGGACTTGGGGGGCTGAGGAAATTCTGAGGAACTTGGGGGCTGAGGGATACCTGAGGGACGTTGGGGGGCTGAGGAAGACCTGAGGGACTTGGGGGGCTGAGGAAGACCTGAGGGACTTGGGGGGCTGAGGAAGACCTGAGGGACTTGGGGGGCTGAGGAAGACCTGAGGGACTTGGGGGGCTGAGGAAGACCTGAGGGACGTGGGGGGCTGAGGTAAACCTGAGAGACTTGGGGTCTGAGGAAAACCGGAGGGACTTGGGGGCTGAGGGACTTGGGGCTGAGGGACTTGGGGGCTGAGGGACTTGGGGGGCTGAGGAAGACCTGAGAGACTTGGGGGGCTGAGGAAGACCTGAGGGACTTGGGGGGCTGAGGAAAACCGGAGGGACTTGGGGGGCTGAGGAAAACCGGAGGGACTTGGGGGGCTGAGGGACTTGGGGGGCTGAGGAAAACCGGAGGGACTTGGGGGGCTGAGGGACTTGGGGGGCGGAGGGCCGCGGCTGGCTGGGAGGAGCCCCAGGAGAAGGGTCGGCGGGGAGCTGAGGGGGGACGGGGTGCGGGACTCGGGGTGCCCGGCCCGGTGACCGCACGGGCGGCAGCTCACCTGCGCGGAGGGGCGGCGGCTCCTCGCACTCGGGGCTCATCGGGGCGCCCCCCCCGCCCCGCCGCTGGCGGCTCCGGCCCTCTCAGGGCCCGGTACGTGGGGGCGGGGGGCGGCGGGCTCTCGCGCACGCGCCCTCGGGCCTACGGGAGGGACCCTCGCGCGCCGAGGTGCGGAGTTCGGGGTCCGCGCCGGCCGGCCGCGGGCGGGGTGCAGGGGCGCGGTCGGCGGGGTCGCGAGGCCCGCGAAGGCAGGCTCTCAGCCGGGGAAGCCGCCCGGTCTCCGGCGCAGGCCGGTCGGGAAGGCGTCCTCCGCGCAGTCCGCAGTGTGAGCGGCGGCCGGCGGCGCGCGAGGCCGGCTTCCCCCACCGCCTCTTCCTCACAGCGGCGGCGCCTCCCCGCTTTGCAGTCGGTTCAGGGCCTCCGACACCCGGCTCTGTCCGCCACGATCCCACAATCCCCCCGGCGCAGGGGCACGCAGGAGACCCCGCCCTCCCGCGGGCGTCGGGGTGCGCGGGGTGGCCGCGCGCCGGGGCCTGCAGTGCGCGTGCGCGTGCGGCCCGGCCTCTCCGGCCCCGCCCACCCGGACCAGCTCCGCCTCCGGATGCGCCTGCGCCGCCTGGTGCCAACGGTCTCTCCCAGAATAAACCCTGGCGACGCAGCCCGCAGGCGCCACCGCACACCGGGTGTTCTCTAGGACTCCGTTCCAAAACCAGAGACAATCCGGCTCCAGGATTTCCCACTTGCTTCAGGTGGCAGCCGGTCTGAGACTCTCTCCCTCCATTCATATTCCTTTTTATTTTTATTTATTTATTTATTTATTTATTTTAAAATATATTTTATTGATTTTATACAGAGAGGAAGGGAGAGAGACAGTTAGAAACATCGATGAAAGAGAGTCATCGATCAGCTGCCTCTTGCACACCCCCTACTGGGGATATGCCCGCAACCAAGGTACATGCCTTTGACCAGAATCGAACCTGGGACCTTTCAGTCCCCAAGCCGACGCTCTATCCATTGAGCCAAACCGGTCCTGGCATTCCTTTCTATTTTTAAAAATATATATTTTATTGATTTTTTTACAGAGAGGAAGGAAGAGAGATAGAGAGCTAGAAACGTCGATGAGAGAGAAACATCGACCAGCTGCCTCTTGCACACCCCCTACTGGGGATGTGCCCGCAACCAATGTACATGCCCTTGACCGGAATCGAACCTGGGACCCCTCAGACCGCAGACCGACGCTCTACCACTGAGCCAAACCGGCTTCATATTCCTTTCTAAGCTCCAGGTTCAGTGCCTGCGGAATTCTTTTTTTTTTTTTTAATATATATTTTATTGATTTTTTACAGAGAGGAAGAGGGATAGTTAAGAAACATCAATGAGAGAGAAACATCGACCAGCCGCCTCCTGCACCCCCTACCCCCACTGGGGACGTGCCTGCAACCAATGTACATGCCCTTGATCGGAATCGAGCCTGGGACCCTTGAGTCTTCAGGCCAACGCTCTATCCACTGAGCCAAACCGGTTTCAGCAAAGCCTCGACTTTTATTTATTTATTTTTTAAAATATATTTTGACTTCAGGGAGGGAGACATCAATGATAAGAATCACCGATTGGCTGCCTCCTACATGCCCCACATGGGATGGAGCCCAATGCCCAGGCATGTGCCCTGACCAGGAATTGAACCGTTACCTCCTGGTCGGTGGCTGCTCAACCACTGAGCCACACCAGCCGGGCAGCTTTTATCTTTAGCCTGCAGAGTTACCTTTTTCATCCCAGTTACATTAAAAAAAAAAAATCTTTACTGATTTCAAAGAAGAAGAGAGTGGAGGGGAGAGAGGAGAGAAATATCAATGACGAGAGAGAATCATGGATCCGCTGCCTCTTGCACACCCCCTAGTGGGGATTGAGCCTGCAACCCAGACATGTATCCTTGACCGGAATCAAACCCAGGACCCTTCAGTCTGCAGACTGACACTCTATCCACTGAGCCAAACCGGCCGTGGCTCATGGACATTTAATTGAATCATGCCGAGTGCACTTTCCTGCTACATCTGTTAGCTTCTAATTGCCCTAATCTTTGTCATTTCCTTGCGCTCACTGATGACCACATGTCCGTAATTAGATTTTTCAGCCATCTCCCGTCTGGTCCTCGCTATTCCCAGGGTATCTGTTGCCATGGGTTGGAGTGACAGACCACCACCACCTCAGGGGCACAAGGCATGTTCACAGCGTGGAGCTGGGGGGTGAAGTCAGAGGTCCGTGCGCGCCCCGTGCTGTGTGACCACGTGGACGAGGGTGTGGGGTGCAGGGGTGGAGTAGCCCCTTTCTGTGAGTGGCGGTAACAGGAACAGAGGTGGCACGTGACCTCTGATCCTTGGATCCTGTAACCACCTTTCCACGTGCCCTGAATTTGGGAAGAGGTGGAAAATAACGGTCCCTCCAAAATCCCAGGAGTGCAAGGAAATTGCACAGGAATTAGTCTGGCAACAGACGGGCCTAGGAACACCGTTTGGGGAGTAGCCCAGGCCTGAATCCTGCAGGCTGAAAATAAAAGCTCCCGGCCGGTGTGGCCCAGTGGTTGAGCAGCCACCTATGAACCAGGAGGTAACGGTTCAATTCCCGGTCAGGGCACAGGCCTGGGCATTGGGCTCCATCCCGTGTGGGGCATGTAGGAGGCAGCCAATCAGGGCAGAGGAACACGGTTTGGGGTGTAGCCCAGGCCTGAATCCTGGCTGGGGGACCCTGGCCATGGACTAACCACCCTGGGCTTGGCTTCCTCGTCCGGAAAATGACAGCGCTCAGGGCTGTTGGTGGCTACAGGTGAAACCTTCACCTGACCTGAAAAGCAGCTTCTTGGAGGCGGCGGCGAGGCAGTCCCTCTCCCCACCCCAAATCTGAGAAGGCCAGAGACAAGGTGGGGAGCTGTGCAGGTGGGAACGTACCCACAGGCCAGCCCTCCCCCTCGGGGCAGCACCACCCGCTGTGGGTGTACCTGCTCCCTCCCACCTTCTGTCAGTAGCTCCCTGAGGCCTGAGAGAGCTCTGATTGGTGGGGCTGAGGTCACATGACACACACCTTGCACTGGATGCTGCGAAAGAAGGCTTCAGCCTTGGCCTGCAATGTGAAAACCTCCCCAAATGGAGGAGAAATGGGCGAGGAGGGGTGGCCAAGACAAGGAGTGGGTGTGCCCTCCATGACACCGCAGGATCTAGCCACGGCGGCCGGCGGCAGCTGGACAATGACAGGCGACAATGGCTCTGGGTTCAGAGAGCAGCACTTTATTCTCAGGTCCCACCCGCTCTGTCCCTCCAGGGGCTCCCGGGTCCCCCAGGACTGAGCCCCGCCCCCAGGCACCTGCAGGGGAGGTGACAGAGGCTGCTGCGAAGGACGGAGAGCAACACCTTTATTGGAAGACAGCGTGGGCGCTAGGGGGGCTAGGGGGACGGAGTGAGAGCAGGGGGGTCAGGGGCCGTGCCTTCCTCGGGGCCCCTCCAGGGGGCTGAGCAGAGGCGGCTGGCCGCAGCGGCCGGCACCAGCGGCCCCGCTCTCCCTCAGGAGAGGAGGGAGGCCAGAGGCCCAGGGTTCCCACGGAGAGGGGCCGGAAGCCACCGGTTCACCGATCCATGCTGTCATCCGTGGGGCTGGAGAAGCAGGTCTGCAGCAGCTTTTCGCAGAACTCCAGCTCCTCCTGGGTTGGGGCGAGAGCAGGAGCCTGAGTGCCGAGGCCGGGCCCTGCCCCCAGCGAGCCCCCACTGAGACAGCCCCACTTCCCGCCCGGCCCTACCCCCAGCAAGCCCCCACCGAGACACCCCCATTTCCTGCCCGGCCCTGCCCCCCAGCGAGCCCCTACCGAGACAGCCCCACTTCCCGCCCAGCCCTGCCTCCAGCAAGCCCCCACCGAGACACCCCCCTTCACCGCCCGGCCCTGCCCCCAGCAAGCCCCCACAGAGACACCCCCCTTCACCGCCCGGCCCTGCCCCCAGCAAGCCCCCACAGAGACACCCCCCTTCACCGCCCGGCCCTGCCTCCAGCAAACCCCCACGGAGACACCCCCACTTCCCGCCTGGCCCTGCCGCCGAAGCCTCCGGGCTTCTCCGACCTCCGCCCAGACCCATGGCTCACCCTTCTCTTCTCACCCACGTCTGGACTCCTGCCCTGGACCCCAGGGTCTCCCAGCCTCCAGTCACCCTACTTATCCCACTGAAACCGCCCGCGGACACAGACTGCGGAAGCCAGGACAGCCAGCGCTGAAGGGCTGGGCCGCAGACAAGGTGTCTGCCCGGCACAAACACGCCCAAACGGAAAGGAAAGAACCAAGCTGGCGGTGGAAATAATTGCGGTTCATCACATGATGTACATGACGAGGAGAGTGATTAATGAGTTTGTTAGCCCTCCCGCTCCCTGGGACACGCGAGGCACACGGGCGGCGGCGGCGGTGCCGGCCGCACGGTGCCGGTGATGGGAGCCGTGAATGAACGGGGACAGCGCGGGGGGCGGACGCAGGGGGCCCACCTGGTACTCCTCGTGCTGCTGCAGCAGCTGGCAGCGGTGCCGGAGCAGCTCCTCCAGGCCCAGCTGCGGCTCCCGGCACTCCCGCACGCCCTGGGGGAAGTCTGTCACCAGGCTGCGGGCACAGGACGGCAGTTCTTGGCACTTCCCTCCACCCACACACCCCCCTCCCTGGGAGCCAGGGAGAGACAGGGCCCCACACTGAACCCCAGGTTCCCCTGCTGCACACGGGTCTCCTGGGATTTGCACAAAACGGCACTGAGCACCCGACCGGCCGGGGCTGCGGCTCACTCGGCTGCCCATCCTGTCATTTTATTTCAGACGCTGATGCACTTGGACCGTGGGGGGTTGGGGTGAAAGGGCCTCTCCCCCTCCTCCTGCGTCTGAAACTGAGGCTTGAGAGGGCCAGCACTCCCCAGGGGAAGCCCCAGACCCCGGGGTCCCAGGAGAGAGGAGGCCGGAGCCGTGGTGCATTGTGGGAGGGGGCGCACCTGCACAGGGCTCCCAGCACGTGCTCGTGGAAGGGGCTGTGCTCTGTCCGGACGAGGGCCACCAGCTGCTGGACCATGCCCATGGCGCACAGGGTCCCTGCGGGAGGACGCGGGGTCAGAGGGCGGCCCCCCCTCGGTGCACTCCCTGCCCCGCCGCCACCCCCCAGGACCAGCTGGCCCCTGCCCCGGCCACCCCACCTTTGTGCTCCGGGTGGCCCACCAGCAGGTTCTGCAGCAGGAAGGCTGACTTGACCTTGAGCTTTTGCACCTGCTGCTGCATGGCCCGCATCAACACGGAGAAGCCGTCCAGCCGGAGGAACTGCAGCAGCCCCGCCTCCTGCTCCCGGACCAGGCCTGGGCGGGGAGAAGGAGGGGCCTCACAGTGACCACCATGGCCACTATCATCACCAACAACACCATCATCATCACCACCATCACCACCACCATCATTATCACCATCACCAGCACCACCCCCAGCGGGCCTGGACACTCATAGGAGATGTCCACCACCACCATCATCATCATCACCACCATCACCACCATCACCACCACCACCACCACCATCATTATCACCATCATCACCATCACCACCACCACCACCACCATCATTATCACCATCACCACCGTCACCATCACCACCACCACCATCATTATCACCATCATCACCATCACCACCACCACCACCATCATTATCACCATCACCACCATCACCATCACCATCACTAGCACCACCCCCAGCGGGCCCGGACACTCACAGGATATGTCCACCACCACCACCATCACTACCACCATCACCACCACCACCACCATCACCATCACCACTACCACCACCACCACCACCACCACCATCACCACCACCACCATCACCACCATCACCACCACCACCACCACCATCACCACCATCACCACCACCACCACCACCATCAGTATCACCATCACCACCATCACCATCACCACTACCACCACCACCATCACCATCACCAGCACCACCATCACCACCACCACCACCATCACTATCACCACCACCCGCACCAGCACCGCCCCCAGCGGGCCCGGACACTCACAGGAGATGGCGAAGAGGGCCTTGACGCGCACCGAGTCACAGGGGTCCCGGTCCAGCAGCCGCAGCAGCTTGCGCAGGGCGCCCAGGCCCAGCACCTGCTCCTGGATGGCCGCCACGTTCTGGCTGCACGTGCCGATGAGCTGCGCCGCCCGCCACCGCAGCCCCGCGGGCCCCGCCTCCAGGTACCGGCCCACCAGCAGGTGCATGCCCGACAGCTGGCAGAAGTCTGCCGCAGAGAGGGGGGTAGAGCTGGGGTTAGGGCTGAGCTGTGCCACATCCATTCCTGAAGCCCTGAGCCCACCCAGTGCCTCAGGGTGAACACGGATACACAGGGGAGGGCGGGAGGGGACCATGTGAGGACGCGGGAGGGGACAGCCCTGTGAGAGCCAAGGAGAGGGGCCTCTGAAGCAGCCAACCCTGCCGACACCTGGATCTCGGACTCCCAGCCCCCAGGCTGTGAGGGGCATGTCTGCTGTGTAATTTCTTTTTAAATAGGTTTTTTTTGACTTCAGAGAGGAAGGAAGAGGGAGAGAGAGAGAGAGAGAGAAACATCGATGATGAGAATCAATGATTGGCCGCCTCCTGCACGCCCCCTACTGGGGGTCGAGCCTATTCTGGGGTATATGCCCACTGAGAATCAGAGGCAGTGGACGGAACCTTCCCAGGCTGGCTGTGTCCGAGGGCAGAAGGTGCCACCATGGCCCACACAGAGAGGGACAGGGCAGGCCACTCGGGAGTGAGAGGCAGATGCAGGTGCACAGGCTGGAGGCGGGGAGGCAGAGGGTGGCACGGCGGCTGGGGGCGGGCAGGCGGGGGGGGGGGTACCTGCGGCGTTGTCCATGTTCTCACACAGGTCCGCCAGCAGCTCCAGGGCCCCCTCGCGCTCCTGCTGGTCGGTGGCCAGCTCGGCCTCGCCGGCGGCGGAGGGCGCGGGCTGGGACAGCACGCGGAGGCAATTCTTCATCTGCTCCACCTCCTCCCGCTGGCCCCGGCAGGCGGCCGACATGGCCTCCTGCAGCCACTGGCGCCTCTGGGGGAGCGTGGGGGGGGGCGGTGTTAGTCAACAAGCGCGTTCGTGAACCACGGTCATTAGTAACGACGGGAGCGCTGACTGCGCCTTCAGTCCACACGCATCTATGGAGCTTCATTTCTACGGACAGACGTTCGGGGGGGGGGGCTATGAGGTGGGGGTAGGGGTGAGGGAGGCAGGGCTCCCTGGGTCTGTCCTGACTCTCTAGAAGGAGACGGAGAAGGCAGCAGGTGTAGAGCAGCAGCAGATTAGAACTTTGTTTTTTGTTTGTTTGCTTGTTTGTTTATATATTTCTTTATTGATGTCAGAGAGGAAGGGAGAGACAGAAACATCAGTGATGAGAGAGAATCATTGACCGGCTGCCTCCTGCACGCCCCACACTGGGAATCGAGCCCGCAACCGGGCCTGTGCCCTGACCAGGAATCCAACCGTCACCTCCTGGTTCTTGGGTCGACCCTCAACCACTGAGCCAGACAGTCTGAGCTGTTTGTTTGGTTTTTGAGAGAGGGAGAGGGGGAGAAACAATGACTTCTTGTTCCATCCAGCCATGCATTCGCTGATTCTTGTAGGTGCCCTGACCCGGATCGAACCCGAAACCTTGGCCCATCAGGACGATGCTCTAACCACTCAGCTGCCCACCCAGGCCCTAGAGCTCGTTGCTGTTAACGCGTTATGTTTGAGGATCTATGCCGGAGGCTGAGCGGCACCCGTGACTGCCACCCGCGAGACACCAAGCACCGGTCTCCCACAGTGCCCCCTGCTGGATCCAGCCACCGCCAGGAGGGGGCCCCTGGCCCGCAGCTGCACGTTTGAGAGTTCTCAGGTAAAGCCGCTGCAGGATATGAGCTCACACAGGACGTGAGTGCAAACAAGAGGAGAGGCCCGGCCCGGCCTGTGTGGCTCAGTTGGTTGAGTGTCCTCCCAGGGCAGTGTCCAGGGTTTCGGACTTGACCCCCAGTAGGAGGCTTGCATGAGGCAGCCAATCAATGTTCCCATCTCTCTCTCCTTTTCCTCCCTCTCTCTCTTAAAAAAACAAACAGTAAAAATATATTTCAGCCGGGACTGGTTTGGCTCAATGGATAGAGCATCGGCTTGGGGACTGAAAGGTCCCGGGTTCGATTCCGGTCAGGGGCATGTACCTTGGTTGCGGGCATATCCCCAGTAGGGGGTGTGCAAGAGGTGGCTGATCGATGACTCTCTCTCATCGATGTTTCTAACTCTCTATCTCTCTCCCTTCCTCTCTGTACAAAATCAATAAAATATATTTTAAAAAAAAAAGAAAAAAGAAAAAGAAAAAAAAAAAAAAATATATATATATATATATATATTTCAGCCCTAACCAGTTTAGCTCAGTGGAGAGAGCGTTGGCCTGCGGACTCAAGGGTCCCAGGTTCAATTCCAGTCAAAGCCATGTACCTTTGCTTTTTATTTTTAGAGTTGTTAATAATAATGCTAAGTATTTTTTAAAATATATTTCATTGATTTTTTTTACAGAGAGGAAGGGAGAGGGAGGGAGGGAGAGAGAATTAGAAACATTGATGAGAGAAAAACATCAATCAGCTGCCTCCTGCACACTCCCCACTGGGGACATGCCCACAACCAAGGTACATGCCCTTGACCGGAACGATGCTCTATCCCAGGCTGATGCTCTATCCACTGAGCCACACGGGTTAGGTCATTATTATCAATTTTCGACAGAGAAAGGAAATGGAAGCATTGATGAGAGAGAAATGCTGATCACCTGCTTCCTGCATGCCTCCCACCTGGTTGATCAAGCCCACAGCCCTGGCATGTGTCCTGACCAGGAACGGAACAGGTGACCTCTAGGCGCCTGGGACTACCCTCAACCGCCCTGACCACATTACCCAACCCCCCTCCCCCCGCCGAAAGCCCGTACGCTGAACGAGCAGGAGCCCCAGCTGCCCGCGCTGCCGCCTCAGAACCACCCTCAGAAGCACCGTTATTCTTATCATCACCAACTTGAGGCCCAGAGAATCTAAGAGACACCCCAAGGTCACACAGCTGGAAACCGCGGGATCCAGCCTTGTTTGCTTTTCTTTCTCCCACGAGGCCGCCGAGGCCGGTCAGCCTCTCAGCATGGGACCCCGGGACCTGCCCCCTCAGACTGTTCTGAGGTCTGACCTTCATTCCGGCTGCAATGACCCTATCTGGCACAAACATAGCGGACTGCGCCTTCACACCCTGACTCCTTCCCCTCCCCACCCCCAACACACACACACACACACACACACCGGGAAACTCCCCAAGCCACGCTTCCCCAGGCAGAGCTGGCCCCACCCCCCCTCCCCAGCTTCCTGCACCCCAGCCTTTACCTCCTCGCTCATGGGCTCCGGAGGGGGGTCCGGCTCGTCAGAGCCCGCCGTGATGGCCATCTGCAGCAGGCCTTGCAGGTTGCGCGGGTGCGAGGGGTGGCCCGAGCCCCCCGAGGAGCCGCCGCCGCCGCCGCCGCCGGAGGAGCAGCCCTGGGAGGAGGCCGGGGGCAGCGCCAGGGGGAGGCGGCTGCCCCCCGGGCCTTGGTCCGCCATGGGCTGCTTGCGGAGCAGGGGAGAGTGCGATGGGGGGTGTGGGGTGGAGGGTGGTCGCCGCGGAAGTAGCTCGGGTGTCCTGGAGGGTCCACTCCTGGGGGTCTGCTGAGAAGGCGGCGTTTTAGGGGAGCTCGGCGCCCCGCCATGACCCGGAACCGCTCTGCCCGCACCCACCGCCCCCTCTCCTTCCTCCACACCGCCGGACCCTTCCCCAAAGCCGCTAGCCCCGCCTCCCTCCCTAGCAACAGGCCCCACCCCCTCTCCTGGCCACCTAGCAACCCCCTCCCCTAGGTCCAGGGCGCGCGTCCCCGTCTCTTAGCAACGCCGGCGTCCCGCCCCCAAAGCAGCGAGCTCCCCCTTGGGTCGTCGTATCGACGGACCCCCTCCCTCCTCTCCGAAAAGCGGGGCCGGAGCGGGGCGCACCTCACCTCTCCGGGCCTCGAGTCGCCGCCGCTCACTGAAGACAGCGTCAGCCGCACCTGACGCCAGTGGGCGCCGCCATCTTGACCGGAAATACGCAGGTCCCGCCGGGGAAATTTCCGGCGCGCCCACCCTGCTTCCTTGCTGGGGCGGAGGCGTTTGCGCAGCTTTAAGCCCTACCCACCCGACAGCTTTGCCCCGCCCCTCGACAGGCCACGCCCCTCGCCGGCCTCTCCCTCTAAGCCCCGCCCCCTACCTTCCTACGCCCCGCCCCTTAGCGAGCCGGGATTCTTCGTCTTCCTTATGAGATCCACCCCTGCCCAGCTATATGCCCCGCCCCCTCAGAGCTGGCACCGCCTCCAGGAGGCCCCGCCCACACACACATGTCCCCGCCCTCTCCAACACTCCGCTCCGCCCCGCCACCTGAGGTCCCGCCCTTGTTCTAGGCCTTTCGGACCCTCCCTTGTCGTGGCCACGCCCCTGCTTTGGCCCCGCCCCGCCCCGCCTCTATCATTTGCAGGTTGAGCTGGTCCCTCACCTGCAGGCCTTTCCCCCTGCATCCGAGGCTCCATCCCACTAATTTACTGGAGCCCTGCGTTCTGGGTACCCCTACCATCTGGCCTAGGGAGCTTTTGACTCACCTCAAGGGCCCTGCTTTTAGCCTCAGTTTCCCCTTCTACCCTTTCTCCATGCAGCAGCTCCTGTGCAGACCCTTCTTTTATTTTTTAAAATATTTTATTGATTTTTCTACAGAGAGGAAGGGAGAGAGAGTTAGAAACATCGATGAGAGAGAAACATCCATCAGCGGTCGCCTGCACCCTCCCCACTGGGGATGTGCCCACAACCAAGGCACATGCCCTTGACCGGAATCGAACGTGGGACCCCTGAGTCCGCAGGCTGACGCTCTACCCATTGAGTTAAACCGGCTTCACCAGACCCTTCTTTTATTTAAATATATATATATATATTTTTTTTAATTGATTTCAGAGAGGAAAGGCGAGGGAGAAGAGAGAAACATCAATGATGAGAGGGAATCATGGATCGGCTGTCTCCTGCACCCACACCCCACCCTGGGGATCGAGCCCACCACCCGGGGAATGTGCTCTGACCAGGAATCAAACTGTGACTTCCTGGTTCATAGGTTGACGCTCAACCAGTGAGCCACGCCAGGCCGGGCATGTGCAGACCCTTCTTATCACCCCTCTCTACCCCGTAAAATTCTCCCTGGGTGCTGCCAGGTGCGGAGGAGGGAGATTATTGAGGCAAAATGCCCAGGCACGTTTGTCTGGGAAGCTGGCAGCCTCTGCGCACCAGAGTCGGAGCTCGGGGCTGGGAGTGAGTCCCTGCAGGCCTGGTCTGCAGAAGCGTTTGCTTTGGGCCGGGCTTCAGGAAACCCTAGTGTAGTCTTCCGTCAGAGCCCCCCACCTCCAGGAAAAGGTTGTAGGCAGTTTTATTTTTATTTTTTTTTATTTTTATTTTTTTTAATATATTTTATTGATTTTGTACAGAGAAGGAGAGAGATAGAGAGTTAGAAACATCGATGAGAGGGAGTCATTGATCAGCTGCCTCTTGTACACCCGCTACTGGGGATATGCCCGCAACCAAGGTACATGCCCTTGGCCGGAATCGAACCCGGGACCCCTCAGTCCCCAAGCCGACGCTCTATCCATTGAGCCAAACCGGTCTCGGCTTGTAGGCAGTTTTAATTGGGGGTCTCCATCTCAACTGTGTTGAGCTGCTGAACCTGGGGTGTGCAGGGAAATATTTTAGGTTGAGATGGGAAGACAAACATATTAGTAGGTCCTGTGTGAGCATGTGTGTGTGTGTGTGTGTGTGTGTGTGTAAACATGTGTGTGAGTGTGTGCTTGTGTGTGTGTGAGTGTGAGTGTGAGTGCGTGTGCGTGTGTGTGTGTGTGTGTGTCTGTAGTAGGATAAATATCAGACACGGGCACTCTATTGTAGTCCTTTCCTATGTTTGCGATCAACAAATCACTAAAAACCTTGGTGGTTTAGCCGAAACCGGTTTAGCTCACTAGGCCTGGGGACTGAAGGGTCCCGGGTTCGATCCCGGTCAGGGGCATGTACCGTGGTTGCAGGCACATCCCAATTGGGGGTGTGCAGGAGGCAGCTGATCAATGTTTCTCTTTCATTGATCTTTCTAGCTCTCTATCCCTCTGCCTTCCTCTCTGTAAAAAAAATGAATAAAATATATTTTTAAAAATATGATAGTGGCCTAAATCGTGCTCCCAGGTAGCATTAAAAAGCCATAACCTTGCCGAAACCGGTTTGGCTCAGTCGATAGAGCGTCGGCCTGTGGACTGAAAGGTCCCAGGTTCGATTCCGGTCAAGGGCATGTACCTTGGTTGCGGGCACATCCCCATTAGGGGGTGTGCAAGAGGCAGCTGATTGATGATTCTCTCTCATCGATGTTTCTAACTCTCTATCCCTCTCTCTTCCTCTCTGTGAAAAATCAATAAAATATATTTAAAAAAAAAAAAAAAAAAGCCATAGCCTTGCTCTGGTAGGATTGCTCAGTTGGTTGGAGCTTCCGGTGTAGTAAAAAGTTGCAGGTTCGATCCCCAGTCAGGTTACATACCTAGGTGTTTTTTGTGATTTTTAAAAATATATATTTTATTGATTTTTTTACAGAGAGGAAGGCAGAGGACTAGAGAGCTAGAAACATCAATGAGAGAGAAATATCAACCAGCTGCCTCCTGCACTCACCCCACCGGGGATGTGCCTGCAACCAGTGTACATGCCCTTGACTGGAATCGAACCTGGGACTTTTCAGCCTGCAGACCAAAGCTCTATCCATTGAGCCACACTGGTTTCGGCCATACCTAGGTTTTGAGTTCAAACCCCAGCCAGGGTGCATTCGGGAGGCAACCAATAGATGCATCAATGTTTCCCTCTCTCTCTCTCTCTCTCTCTCTCTCTCTCTCTCTCTTTCTCTCTCTCTGTCTTCCTCTCTCTCTAAAATAAGCAAACATATCCTCAGGTAATGATTTTTTTAAAGCCAGTCTTTACCATGACCTTCTTTTTGAAGATGTATTTATTTTTTATTTTTTATTGCATTTATTGGGATCATAATGGTTAACATGCACACATAGGTTTCAGGTTACAATGCCCTCTAGGTAGGATAATGGTATCATCTCCCAGTTAGGGCAAGACACTTGAGACTGAAAGAGGCCCTATGAATAATTACAGAATACCCACAGTGACCCAGGGTTTCTCAGGGCCTGCTCGACCTGCGTCCTCACCTCCTTTGGTGTCACCCCCGCCCCCACGCCCCTCCAGCCACCTGGCCCCTTCTGTGATCCTCCCGCCCACTCCACCGGCACAATCCCACTCGGGGCCTCCGCGCTTCCTGTTTCCTGTCGGCACTGCAGCTAAAACACTGCACTCGGCAAACACTTCCTTTTCCCTCCCCTGCTTCATTCTTCTCTTCAGCACTGAGCGTGGCCATCAGGGATCCTGAATTTCCCTTGTTTATCTCGTTTCATCCTTTGCCTCAGCCAGAGGGCGGGGACCTGGCGCTCCGTGAGGTCCACGGGATGAGGGTGCTGGGCCGGCAGACTGGAGGGGATGCCTCACACCTTGGGGTACCTGATATAGGGGCGCCCTGGGCCCTGTGGAGATCCAGCTGGACAGATCCACGGAGGTGTTACCGTGGGGATATACAATCCTCTTGGGGCCCACGGGAGGATCTGGGGGACCCTGGGGTGGGCACAGAGGATACATAGGGATCTAAAAACAGCCCTGACCGGTGCGGCTCAGTGGATAGAACATTGGCCTGCAGACTGAAGGGTCCCAGGTTCTCTTCCGATCAAGGGCATGTACCTTGGTTGCAGGCACATCCCCAGTGGGGGGCGTGCAGAAGGCAGCTGATGAATGTTTCTCTCTCATCGATGTTTCTAACTCTCTCTCCTCTCTCCCTCTCTGTAAAAAAAAAAAAAAAAAAAAAAAAAAATCAATAAAATATATTTTTAAAATAAGTAAATAAAAACACACAGGGCCCTCAGGGGGTTCTGGAAGTTTCTCTGCAGGGACAGAGGCACCCTGAATGGATGTATGCAGCTGAGCTGATACCAAAAGCACGCTCTGGGCTGTGGGTGGACACGGGTGGGGACGGAGACCCCAGTGGCGGGCGTGGTGGCCCTGGGACAAGACTCCTTCCTTCTCTCTGCCTCTGCCTCCCTCTGCCCCTCCATCCACCCCCGCCTCCCCCAGCATGCAGCCCCACAGGGGTGCACCCTCTCGATCCCCGCCTTTGTCCCCCTCTCTTTGCGGCTCTTTCCCCATCTCCCTTTCCTCTCCCTCCAGCTGTTCTCCCACCCTCTCCCTCCACCGGCCTCTTGACCCTCGGCCACTACTCGGTCTTGCTCTCCGAGGCTCTGGGTCTCCCCCTGACCCTCTTGACCCCCATGACCCCCCTTTCTCTCTGCTTTCCTGCACCTCTCCCCCCATCCCCTGCTCCCCACCCCTTCCTTCCCTCCAGCCCCTGCCCGTCCGTCCCTGCGGGTCTCCCCAAGGCCCGGCTCCGGGCTCGGCTCTGACCCGGGTCCCCTCTCCGTGCAGGGACCCGGCCTCCCTTTGTGCACCCGCATCCCAGCCCGGCCGCCTGCGAGCATCCCAGCATCCATCCTCCGGCTCCTGCATCCCTGTCTCCCTCCCTCCCTCTCTCCCCGCATCCCTGTCTCCCTCCCTCCCCGCATCCTCCTCCCCCTCCCCCGGCGCCAGGCCCGCCCCCCGCCCCGCTCCCCCCCCCCCTCCGAAAGGGTTAACGGTGGGGAAGGGCCGGAGTCCCCGGATGGTGATGTCAGCGAGCCGGAGAGAAAGGACGCGGTGGCGGGGGGAGGCGGAGAGGAGGAGGAGGCGGAGGAGAGCGGCGCGTGGGGGGCGGGGGACTCGGCCCGCAGCGCCCGCCGCCCGCACCTCGGACCCCCCCGCGGGGGAGGCGCAGAAGGGGGGCCCGGCAGGGACGGGCTGGGGAGGGGGGGCCGCGCAGCCCCCCGGGCCATGCTGACTCCCGGGGCCTGACCCCCCCTCCCGGCCCGCCCCCGCCCCCAGCGCCTCCGCGGCCCGCCGGCTTGGGGGGGGGCCCGCAGCCCAGCCCCCTGGGGACCCCCGGAGAGGTGGGGGGCAGCCGGGGGGGCCGGGACGGAGCGGCCGCCGGCCCCCACCGGAGGGACGGGGCGGCCGGCCGCAGGGGGGGCGGCCGGGGGGCCGGCCGCGCCGGGACCAAGGGCAGCATGTCCGGGGCCAAGGAGGGCGGCGGCGGCGGCGGGGGCTCCCCCGCGTACCCGCTCCCGCACCCGCACCCGCAGCACGCCCAGTATGTGGGCCCCTACCGGCTGGAGAAGACGCTGGGCAAGGGCCAGACAGGTGAGCGGGGCGCGGGCGGGGGTTCGGGGCGCGGAGGGCGGGGCTGGGGGCTCGCGGGCAGGGCTGGCCGCCCGGACCCCTGGGCCCCGCGCCGGGGAGGGACGTGGGGTCCGCTGGGTCTCCATGGCTGGGTCTCCCGCATCGGCCTCCTGCAGCCCCAGGATCGGGGTCCCCGGGAGGGAGGGAGGGTGGGGAGGTCTCAGGCCTGGACTCGCGGGGAGAGGGCTGGGGCGCGTGGTGCGGCGGGGTGCAGGGGTGCAGCGGGGTGCAGGGGTGCAGCGGGGTGCAGGGGTGCAGCGGGCCCGGAGCGGAGGCCGTTGGTGCAGTGCGGCCGCAGGGGGGTGATGTGCTGGCCCAGGGGCCGCTGCCCTGCGCGCTGCCCTCCGTCTGTCCGGTCTCAGGGCCTGGGAGACCGGGAGTGAGGCCGGGGCGCCTGGGTCTGCAGCATTGCCCCCTTGCCCAGGCTGCGGGCCTCGTGTGGGGCCCGGGCTCGGAGAGGGAGACTGGGGGGTGGGGGGGCAGTGAGAGGCAGGCCCCCAGCAGCGGCTGTGGAGGGGACGCATCCTTCCCGATTGCTGCACCCCAGCCTCCTTCCTGCCGGGAGGGGTGGGAGCTGGACCCCTGGGTCCGAGGGATGGGGCCAGGGGGTCTGAAACGGAGGGCCGAGGCCGAGGATAGGGGGTAGGAGGGGAGAGACCGCCGATCCCAGTGAAGAGAGTGGAAAGGTGTTGCTGACCTGGATTCCTGAGTTATGGGGAGGATGGGGCCATGGGCCTGGGTCTGAGGGAGGAGGGCTGGGGACTCCTGGGTCTGAGGGAGGAGGGGCTGAGGGCCTGGACTCCTGGGTCTGAGGGAGGAGGGTCTGGGGGCCTGGGTCTGAGGGAGGAGGGGCTGGGGGCCTGGGTCTAAGGGAGGAGGGCTGGGGGCCTGGGCCTCTGGGTCTGAGGGAGAAGGGCTGGGGGCCTGGGCTCCTGGGTCTGAGGGAGGAGGGCTGAGGGCCTGAACTCCTGGGTCCGAGGGAGGAGGGGCTGGGGGCCTGGGTCTGAGGGAGGAAGGGCTGGGGACCCGAGTCTGAGGGAGGAGGGGCTAGGGGCCTGGGCTCCTGGGTTTGTGGCTTTGGGGTTTCCTTGGGGTTTGCATGCTCCCAGCTGCAGCTGCAATGAGCAGCAGATCAAAGAAGAGAATTGGAAGAAGAGGATTTGGGAGGAAGTGGAGGGTTTGGGAGGACAGGGAGGGATGGTTTGGGAAGGGAGGGAATATGAAATTATCTTCCTCGGGAGACACAGAGTCTCCAGAAGATTGACGCTCAGAGAATGCAAGGAAGTGGGGGGTTGAGGGGGGGAGAGGGTCGAGGGAGGCAGATGGGAGGCCGAACTACGGAGACGCAGCGGCCAGCTGGACTGACACAGGCTCCGAGGGGCAGAGACTCAGCCGGGTGGGAGTCAGGGCGGCTGTGGGTGGAGGGACCATCAGGAGGAGCAGAATCCGGTGAGTGGGACGGAGCTGGGTGCGGGCTGGCGGCCCACGGGACTCCAGGTCGTGGTGACCCAGGCCAGCAGGAACCAGCCGGCGGGGGAAGAGGAGTTGGCCGGTGGCACAGGGGTGAGGGGGGGCGGGTTGGCTTAGGAGCCAGAGCGGGGTAGATGCTATAGAACAACAAACACCCACATTTTCTTTTTTTAAAATATGTTTTTATTGATTTCAGAGAGGACGGGAGAGAGAGAAACATCAATGAGCAGAGAGAATCACGGATCGGCTGCCTCCTGCATGCCCCCTACTGGGGATGGAGCCTGCAACCCGGGCATGTGCCCTTGACCGGAATAGGACCCGGGACCCTTCAGTCTGCAGGCCGACGCTCTATCCACTGAGCCACACCGGATAGGGCGCAACGCCCTCATTTTTTAAAAAATATATATCTTATTGAATTTTAACAGAGAGGGAGAGGGATAGGGAGTTAGAAACATCGATCAGCTGCCTCCTGCATACCTCCTACTGGGGATGTGCCCGCAACCAAGGTACATGTCCTTGACCGGGATCGAACCTGGGACCCTTCATTCCCCGGGCCAGTGCTCTGTCCACTGAGCCACACCGGCCCGGGCAGTCCCCACAATTTCAGTTCTGCTCCCCAGGGCTGGTTAAGCTCGGCGTCCACTGCATCACGGGCCAGAAGGTCGCCATCAAGATCGTGAACCGGGAGAAGCTGTCGGAATCGGTGCTGATGAAGGTGTGTGCATTCGTGTGTGAGAGAGTGTGTGTGTGTTCACGTGTGTGAGTGTGTGTTCACATGTGTGTCCACTGTGTGCGTGTATGTGTGTTCACATGTGTGAGTGTGTGTTCACGTGTGTGTTCACGTGTGTGTGTTCACGTGTGTGTGTTTCGGGGGAGGGGGCTCTCTGGGGACGTGGGCGAGGGAGACGGGCTGTTCTGACCTCCTTCCTCTGTCCCATCACCCTCGCCGCCCCCCCCAGGTGGAGCGGGAGATCGCCATCCTGAAGCTCATCGAACACCCACACGTCCTCAAGCTGCACGACGTCTACGAGAACAAGAAATATTTGTAGGTATTTATAGACGCCCAGCCCCCCACGCGCCCCCCCCCCTCACCCCGGCTCCCAGGGCAGCACCTGTCACCTGTCCCGAAGCAAGGCTGGGGGGCCTGGGAAAACTTGGGGACACCCCCCTGCACACACGTAGGCCTGGCTGTCCCCACACGGACCTGAGCCTCGAGTGGGGGGCAGAGGCCGATCCAGCCCCCTTGCTCATCCCCCCGTCCCCCGCCCTTCTGAACTGCAGGGCACACTATACTGAGTGGGTAATCTGGTCCCCTCAGCTAAGGGTAGGTCCCCTCTAATCCCTCCACCCCCGTTTGCTAAGGCCATGGACCCCAGGGATTCCTGCCTCCTCCTGAACCCCTACTCTGGAGCTTTGGAGGCCCCCCTTCGCCTCCAATTTGACTCTTACATGCTATGAGTGGACACCCCAACAATGGGACTCCTTGGGAGCTCTGAGTCCCTATTTCAAAGTCAATTACTGCCCCCCAACCCCCCAGGAAGGTGGGGGGTGGAGTCCAGCTGGCCAGGCTGCAGACAATAGGCCTTTGTCTGGACTCTGGTGACCCAAGGGACAGCTGGGCTGCAGGACAGAGGACAGCCCTGCTGACCCCACCACACAGTGTCCAGGAGGAACTGGCTGGGGTGGGTTTCCCAGGCTGGAGGCTGCGGTGGCCCCAGGGGCTCATGGGAATTGTAGTCTTCGGCTTCCCCAGGTGTTGCTGTGGCTGCAGGTGCTGTCACTCCCGCTCCCAGAGGACTCTCAGCCTCCCAAGGGGGCATAGCGATTGAGCTTTTGTTTTCCAGGGGCTGATGGGAGTTAGAGTTCTAACCTCCCAGAGCCTCATGGGATTCGGAGTCTTGAGAATCCAGGTGGCAGGTGGTCCCAGAGCCTTAGGGGAGTTGGGCGAGGTTCCCCCCCTACCTCCCTGGGGCTGATGGGAGTTGTAGTCTTTTTCTTCACAGAAGTTGACTTAGATGGGAGGGCACTACCATCATTATTGCCGAGAATTTGAGTCTTGTCATCCTAGAGTCTATGGCAGTAAGAGCATTGGTGTTCCAGGGACTAATGAGTATGTGGCGATGGAGTGGTCCTTATTTCCCAGAATCCTATCATAATTGGGGTGGGGGGTGGGGGTGATGTCTCTGCCCTCCAGATTCTAACCCAGTTGCCTTATCTCTTGAAACAATTAAGAGTCTAAGTGTTGCCCTAGCTGGTTTGGCTCAGTGAATAGAGCGTCAGCCTGCTGACTGAAGGGTCCCAGGTTCGATTCCGGTCAAGGCACATGCCAAGGTTGCGGGCTCGATCCCAGTAGGGGGCGTGCAGGAGGCAGCCCATCAATGATACTCTCTCAACATAGATGTTTCTACCTATGGCATTGACATAGGAGTGTCTGCTGCCCTGGGTGGGTGGCAAGTGAATTTTGGCTTCCCAAAGGCTGATGGGAACTAGGGTCTCTTCCTCTCAGGGGCTGATGGGAATTGGTGTCTCTACCAAGGATGGATGGGAATCGGAAGCCCTTCCTCCCAGGGACCCATGGGAATTGGAATCGTCTCCTCCTCCTCCTCTTCCTCCCCCTACTCCTCCTCCTCGTCCTCCCAGGGACCCATGGGAATTAGAATCGTCTCCTCCTCCTCCTCTTCCTCCCCCTACTCCTCCTCCTCGTCCTCCCAGGGACTCATGGGAATTGGAATCGTCTCCTCCTCCTCCTCTTCCTCCCCCTACTCCTCCTCCTCTTCCTCCCCCTACTCCTCCTCCTCGTCCTCCCAGGGACCCATGGGAATTGGAATCGTCTCCTCCTCCTCCTCCTCCTACTCCTCTTCCTCCACCTCTCAGGGACTCATGGGAATTGGGGTTCTCGGCCTGCAGGGGGCAGTGGGATCGGGGACTTGTGCTGGGGTCCAGGCAGGGATGGAAGAGGGGGAGCAGGCTCCTTGGTTCTGCGCATGCCCCTTCCAGCCCTCTGCCCGCTCCTGTCCCGCAGGTACCTGGTCCTGGAGCACGTCTCCGGGGGTGAGCTGTTTGACTACCTGGTGAAGAAGGGGAGACTGACCCCCAAGGAGGCCCGGAAGTTCTTCCGCCAGATCGTGTCTGCGCTGGACTTCTGCCACAGCTACTCCATCTGGTGAGGGGCGCGCCCAGCAGCTGCTCCCAGTGCCTGGGGGTTCTCCTGTGGGACCTTCCATAGGAACAGAATCCTGCTGGGCCTGGCTGGGTGGCTCAGGGTCGCGGGTTCGATTGCAGCATCGACCCTAGAACCAGGAGGTCATGGTTGTATTCCCGGTCAGGGCACATGCTCAGGTTGCAGGCTCCATCTCTGGTAGGGGGTGAGCAAGAGGCTCCCCATAGATGGTTCTCTCTCATCATTGATGTTTCTCTCTCCCTCTCCCTCCCTCCCTCCCTCTGCCTTCCTTTCTCTGAAACCAACAAAAACATATTTAAAAAACAAAAACCTGGGTTGCAGGTTCATGCCCTGCATCATGGTCTGGCATGTTAGAAACATCGATGAGACAGGAACATCGACCAGCTGCCTCCTGCACACTCCCTACTGGGGATGTGCCCGCAACCAAGGTACATGTCCTTGACCGGAATCAAACCTGGGACCCTTGAGTCCACAGGCCAACGCTCTATCCACTGAGCCCAACTGCTCAGGGCAGTAGTTGGTGGTTTTTCTGTCCTAGAGACATCTTTGGGGCAGTTCAGGGTCCCTGAGGTTTCCTCCCGAGTCCCTCTAGGGCAGTGGTTGGCAGACTTATGAGTCCACAGAGCCAAATATCAGCAGGTCAACGATTGACATTTCTTTTGAGAGCCAATTTTTTTAAACTTAAAACTTCTTCTAACGCCACTTCTTCCAAATAGACTCGTCCAGGCCATGGTGTTTTGTGGAAGAGCCACCCTCCAGGGGCCAAAGAGCCGCATGTGGCTGGAGAGCCGCAGTTTGCCGACCACGGCTCTAGGGTTGTAGAGTTTTAGCTCCCTGGGATCCATTTCAAATTCCTGTTTGTGTCTGGGGGAAGGTAAGGGCTGAGGTGCGTTTTTTGGCGCATGAACGCCCATATATATCCTTTACTCACTGAAGTGCCTTGAGCTCTCAAATCAAGATATTACAGCCTTGGCTGGCATGTTCAATGGTTAGAGCATCGGGCCATGTACCAGCGGATCTCGGATTTGATTCCGATCGAGGCTATATGTACCTGGGTTGCTGGTCCCAACCCTGAGCCCGTTTGGGGCACGTGCAGGAGGTGGCTGATCGATGTGTCTCTCTGACATCGATGTTTCTCTCTCTGCCCTCCCCCTCTTCCTTCCACTCTCTCTAACACTCAATGGAAAAATGTCCTCGGGTGAGGATTAACAAAGCCAAAGCAAGATATTAAACAGGTGGCATTTTTGTGATTAATGACAGTGCAAAAAAAGGATGCCTTCAGCCCGTCTGTCAGCCCCATCTGTTTGCATCCCTCCCTCTCTCGGGGACGGGGTTGGAGGCGGGGTGGAGGGCCTCAGACTCCGGGGTTAAGCTGGGTGACAAAAGGCCGCCCCTTTACACTGTCAACACCTCCCCATTGACAAGACTGTCAAGACGCTGACATTAAAAACACTGGCCTCTAGGGGGCGGTAGCCATACAGAGAGCAGCCAGGATGACCCACTTACCACTTCCAGCAGAAACTGTAGGATCCTTGGGCCCCGCCTCCGCCCTGAGCCTCCACATTGAACCCCTAAAGCAGGAGCCCTTTTGGCCAGGGGAGAAGGGAGGGAGCTTGTCCCAGGCATGAGGCAGCAGTCTTCCTTTTATTATTCAGGAGGGAAATCGTTTTAATATTTAAAGACCTAGCTCAGTGTCAGCCCCGCTTACCTAAAACGCCCTCACTTGGTGGTATGTGTTCAAATATTTGCGGGTAAAGTAATACGACATCTGGGGTCTCTCACAACATATCCCAGTGGGAGAGGGAAAGCATATGGAGGGGTGTGGACGAGAGATCCACCCCGAGCTCAGAATGGGGCAGGCACAGGGGGCTTCCCTATCGTCTCTCTGCTTTGGGTCATGCATGAAACTGTCAGTAATCAAGGTTTCCAGCCAAGGCCGGTTTAGCTCAGTGGATAGAGCGTCAGCCTGGTTTCGATTCCGGTCAAGAGCATGTACCTTGGTTGCAGGCTTCTCCTTGGCCCGGGGCCCTGGTCTGGGCTCATGCAGGAGGCAACCAATTGATGTGTTTCTCTCACATCAATGTTTCTCTCTGTTTTTTCCCTCTCCCTTCCAACTCTCCTTAAAAATCAATGGAAAAATATCCGTGAGGGAGGATTAAAAACATATATAAAAATAAATTTAAAATAAAATTATTTTTAATATATTTTATTGCTTTCAGAGAGGAAGAGAGAGAGAGAGGAACATCAATGATGAGAAGGAATCATTGATCAGCTGCCTCCCGAACACCCCCTACTGTGGATGGATGGAGCCTACCACCCAGGCATGTGCTCTGACCTGGAGTTGAACCTGGGACCCTTCAGGCTGCAGGCTGACACTCTATCCACTGAGCAAAACCATCTAGGGCTAAAAAACAAACAAACAAACAAAAAAAACCCTATTACTTCCTACATATTCAAATATTTGTAGGAACAGGAATATGACATCTGGGGTCTCTCCCAAAAATAATAATCCAGTAGGAGAGAAATGTAGGGGTGTAGAGGAGAGATTCACCCTGAGTTCGTAATAGGGAAGCCAGGGGATGGGGACTGCATTAAACTGTCTATCACGGTGGCTCCCAGCCCCGCCCGCTCTGAGCGGAGCCCCGCCCTTCTAAACCAAGCCCAGCCCCGCTGAGCCGAGCCCCGCCCTTCGCAGCTGAGTCCCGCCCACTCTGAGCTTAGCCCCCCTCTGAGCTGAGTCCCTCCCACTCTAAGCCCCGCCCACTCTGAACTGAGACCCATCCCTCTGGGCCTAGCCCCGCCCACTCTGAGCTGAGCCCCGCCCACCCCCTGTCTCAGCCACAGAGACCTGAAGCCCGAGAACCTGCTGCTGGACGAGAAGAACAACATCCGCATCGCGGACTTCGGCATGGCGTCCCTGCAGGTGGGGGACAGCCTCCTGGAGACCAGCTGCGGGTGAGTCCGGGCGCCGGGGCGGGGCGGGCGGAGGCGCGGCCTGCGAGGCTCACCCACCCGTGTCTCCGCAGGTCCCCGCACTACGCGTGCCCAGAGGTGATCAAGGTGAGTGCGGAGCAGGGGGGGAGGGAGTGGGGGCCGGGAGATGGGTGTGACGTTGACGCCGATGGAGATGGTGTGATGGTGACGCCAGTGGAGATGGTGTGATGGTGACGCCGGTGGAAGTGGGTGTGACGGTGACGCCAGTGGAGGTGGTGTGACAGTGACGCCGGTGGAGATGGTGTGATGGTGATGCCGGTGGAGGTGGTGTGATGGTGACGCCGGTGGAGGTGGTGTGATGGTGACACTGGTGGAGATGGTGTGATGGTGACCCGGTGGAGGTGGTGTGACGGTGACGCCGGTGGAGGTGGTGTGATGGTGACACTGGTGGAGGTGGGGTGACGGTGACGCCAGTGGAAGTGGGTGTGATGGTGACCCGGTGGAGATGGTGTGACGGTGACGCCGGTGGAGGTGGTGTGACGGTAACGCCGGTGGAGGTGGTGTGACGGTGACGCCGGTGGAGGTGGGTGTGACGGTGACGCCGGTGGAGGTGGTGTGACGGTGACGCCGGTGGAGGTGGTGTGACGGTGACGCCGGTGGAGGTGGGTGTGACGGTGACGCCGGTGGAGGTGGTGTGACGGTGACGCCGGTGGAGGTGGTGTGACGGTGACGCCGGTGGAGGTGGTGTGACGGTGACGCCGGTGGAGGTGGGTGTGACGGTGACGCCGGTGGAGGTGGTGTGACAGTGACGCCGGTGGAGGTGGTGTCATGGTGACGCCGGTGGAGGTGGGGTGACGGTGACGCCGGTGGAGGTGGGGTGATGGTGACGCCGGTGGAGGTGGGGTGACGGTGACGCCGGTGGAGGTGGTGTGATGGTGACGCCGGTGGAGGTGGGTGTGATGGTGATGCCGGTGGAGATTGTGTGACGGTGACGCCGGTGGAGATGGTGTGACGGTGACGCCGGTGGAGGTGGTGTGACGGTGACGCCGGTGGAGGTGTGTGTCGGTGACGCCGGTGGAGGTGGGTGTGATGGTGACGCCGGTGGAGGTGGTGTGACGGTGACGCCGGTGGAGGTGGGTGTGATGGTGACGCCGGTGGAGGTGGGTGTGATGGTGACGCCGGTGGAGATGGTGTGATGGTGACGCCAGTGGAGATGGTGTGACGGTGACGCCGGTGGAGGTGGTGTGACGGTGACGCCGGTGGAGATGGTGTGATGGTGATGCCCGCCTGCTCCCTCCGTCCAGGGGGAGAAGTATGACGGCCGCAGGGCGGACATGTGGAGCTGTGGGGTCATCCTCTTCGCCCTGCTGGTGGTAAGGCGCCCCTGCCCGCTCCTGCCCGCACAACTACCCGCCTGGGGCTCAGGACCGGGACCTCAAGCCTCACCCCTCCTCCTTTTTATTTTCCCCCTCAAAACATCTACTAGCTGCCTCCTGCACACTCCCCACTGGGGATGTGCCCGCAACCAATGTACATGCCCCTGACTGGAATCGAACCTGAGACCCTTCAGTTCGCAGACCAACGCTCTACCGCTGAGCCAAACCGATTTCGGCAACTTTTATTATTACTTTTTAAAATTAATTTGAGAGATGAAGGGAGATGGAGAGAGAAATATCCATGATGGGAGAGAATCATAGATCAGCTGCTTCCTGCATGCCACCCTGGGGATAGAGCCTGCATCCCCTGCATGTGCTCTCACCAGGAATCGAACCCGGGACCTCCTGGTTCCTAGGTCCCTCTCCCAAATATTTAATGGATATCAGGAAGGGGGCGGGGCCAACCAAGACCAACCAAGACCCCAGAGCTAAGCATTCAGTCCCAGAACGGTGGACTGGCCCCGGGGTCGCCGCCTGGGACGAGGCGGCCAGGAGCCCTGAAGGGCGTGGGACAGCGCTGCCCTGTGTCCCCAGGGGGCGCTGCCCTTCGATGACGACAACCTGCGGCAGCTGCTGGAGAAGGTGAAGCGGGGCGTCTTCCACATGCCCCACTTCATCCCGCCTGACTGCCAGAGCCTGCTGCGGGGCATGATCGAGGTGGAGCCCGAGAAGAGGCTCAGTGTGAGTGGGGGTGCCGGGGAGGGGACAGGGGAAGGGACAGTGGGTGATGGGGACAAACCCTAGGGGAGCCTTTTTAAAATATCTATATATTTTATTGATTTTTTACAGAGAGGAAGGGAGAGGGATAGAGAGTTAGAAACATCGACCAGCTGCCTCCTGCACATCCCCTACTGGGGATGTGCCCACAACCAAGGTACATGCCCTTGATCGGAAATGAACCTGGGACCCTTCAGTCCGCAGGCCAACACTCTATCCACTGAGCCAAACCAGTCTCAGCAAGGGAAGAGGGAGTCTTAAAAAAAAAAAAATTTGATTTCAGCCGAAACCGGTTTGGCTCAATGGATAGAGCCTCGGCTTGGGGACTGAAGGGTCCCGGGTTTGATTCCGGTCAAGGGCATGTATCTTGGTTGCGGGCACATCCCCAGTAGGGGGTGTGTAGGAGGCAGCTGATCGATGACTCTCTCTCTCATCGATGTTTCTAACTCTCTCTCTCCCTTCCTCTCTATACAAAATCAATCAATATATATATATATATATATATATTTTTTTTTTTTTAAATTTTGATTTCAGTAAGGAAGGGAGAGGTAGAGAGAGATAGAAACATCCATGATGAGAGAGGATCACTGACGGGCTGCCTCCTACACGCCCCCACTGGGGATGGAGCCCTGACTTGGAATCGAACCCTGACCTCCTGGTTCATTCATAGCCACGTTGGTCGGGCTCCCTAGGGTGGTCTTGAGGATGGGGGTTCAGGCTTGGCCTGCCCGCCCCTCGGGTGACAGCTGGGAGGGGAGTCCCTGGGTGACCCCGCAGTCACTCCAAAAAGGGGAGGAAGACCCCTTCAGGATGCCACTGCGCATGCGGCAATCAATGTAGCCGGGCCTGTGCGTAGGATTCCAATTGCGCGTGCGCGAGGCAATACGCTCCCTCGCCACTTGGGGGAGACATAAGCCGTCATCATCCCGCCCTTGGTGATGGGGAGACCCTTTAGGGATCCCCCCAACCCCACCCCGTCAACTTTCATGGCGTCCAACTGTGATCCTATGACCTCAATTCTGTTTCTCTACCCTCTCCCCTCCCCGCACAGCTGGAGCAAATTCAGAAACATCCGTGGTACCTGTGAGTATGGGGGAGCTGACACCTGGGGGGGTCCCTGGGGGAGGGTGGGCGAGGGTCCCCAATATCAAAGGCCCCCAAAGCCGGAGAGCCAGAGCCGGCCAGGGGGTGGCACGCCCCGGTTCCTGGACCCCTGGGTCCCAGGGGAGAAGACACGGGTGGGGGCGCTGGGGGTCCAGACTCCTGGGTCTGAGGCAGGGTGGGGCCAGGACTCCTGGGTTCCCCAGAAAGGCGCAGGGACTGGGACCCAGGACCTCCGAGACTCGGGTGGAGAAGAGGGTTCGAGCCCGGGCTCCCCCTGCTGTCTCTCCCCGCCCCAGGGGTGGGAAACACGAGCCGGACCCGTGCCTGGAGCCCGCCCCGGGCCGCAGGGTGGCCATGCGCAGCCTGCCGTCCAACGGGGAGCTGGACCCCGACGTCCTGGAGAGCATGGCCTCGCTGGGCTGCTTCAGGGACCGGGAGCGGCTGCACCGCGAGCTGCGCAGCGAGGAGTAAGCCGCCCGGGGCCCCGGGGGTGGGGGGCCGGCTGGGCTCCGGGGCCCCCGGGGGTGGGGGGCCGGCTGGGCTCCGGGGCCCCCGGGGGTGGGGGGCCGGCTGGGCTCCGGGGCCCCCGGGGGTGGGGAGCCGGCTGGGCTCCGCGGCCCCGGGGGTGGGGGGCCGGCTGGGCTCCGGGAACAGCCACCTGGGCACGCCCAGCCTCGCGCAGGCACAGACCGCTCTCCTGGACCAGGGGGCGGTAGGACCAGCAGGGAAAAAGGCAGGACCGAAGCTGAAAAGCATTATTTATTTACTTTTTTAAATATATTTTATTGATTTTGTACAGAGAGGAAGGGAGAGAGATAGAGAGTTAGAAACATCGATGAGAGAGAGTCATCGACCAGCTGCCTCTTGCACACCCCCTACTGGGGATATGCCCACAACCAAGGCACATGCCCTTGACCAGAATCGAACCCGGGACCCTTGAGTCCCCAAGCCGACGCTCTATCCATCGAGCCAAACCAGTCTCGGCACTGAAAAGCATTATTAACAGATACTGAGACAGATTTATTACTTTATTATTTTAAAAAAACATATATTTCTTTGATGCCAGGACCGGTTTGGCTCAGTGGATAGAGCGTCGGAGAATCATTGATTGGCTGCCCCCTGCACACCCCACACTGGGGATCGAGCTCGCAACCCAGGCATGTGAAACACCCATGTGAGAGAGACGCATGGATTGGTTGCCTTCAGCATGCCCCGCCTCCCGACCTCCCCCCACCCCCTACCCCCAGCCTGCAATTGAGGTCTGTGTTCTTGACTGGAATTGAACCCAGGCCAACGCTCTATCCACGGAGCCAAACCGGTTAGGGCTCCGTTTATTTTTTAGAGAGAGTGGAAGCGAGGGGGAAGAGACAGAGAAACACACTGATTGGTTGCCTCCCTCTGGAGCAGACCAGGGCCAGGGATGGAGCCTGCAACCGAGGTACATGCCCTTGACTGGAATCGAACCCGGGACCCTTCATTCCACAGTCCCTCAATCCACTGAACCAAAATGGCTAGGGCTATTGAGATAGAATTAGAGGCTGCCTCCTATAGTACTTACCTAGAGTCCACGCTCAAACGTTAGATGATATTGTTGTTTGAGGAAAGAGACCGAGCTGTACACCAAGACAAAGGAACCCGCCATGTGGACACCCAGGGAAATGGAGCTGTATCTAAGGATGCTGGGTGGCCCGAGCCCCCACAGAGCCACCGCTGCAGGGAGGGGATGAGACCCCCTCTGGGGCCTGACCTCTGACCCCCATCATCTCCTGACCTCTGACCCCAATCATTCCCCACAGGGAGAACCAAGAAAAGATGATATATTACCTGCTTTTGGATCGGAAGGAGCGGTACCCCAGCTGCGAGGACCAGGACCTGCCTCCCCGCAATGATGTTGGTGAGAAGGCAGGGTTGGGACCCGATTCCCGAGGTGGGAGGGGACTGCAGGACCTGAGCTGTCAAAACCTCTCTCTACTCGAGCCTCAGTTTCCCACCTGTCTGAGTGACGCGTACAGTTGGACAAATCAGTCTTTTATCTTATTTATTTTTTATTTCTTAAAATATATTTTATTGATTTTTACGGAGAGGAAGGGAGAGGGACAGAGTCAGAAACATCAATGAGAGAGAAACATCCATCAGCTGCCTCCTGCACACCCACCACTGAGGATGTGCCCGCAACCAAGGCACATGCCCTTGACCGGAATCGAACTCGGGACCCTTCAGTCCTCAGGCCAATGCTCTATCCACTGAGCCAAACCGGTCAGGGCTTAATTTTATTTTATTTTATTTATTTATTTATTTTATATATTTTATTGATTTTATACAGAGAAGAAGAGAGAGAGATAGAGAGTTAGAAACATCGATCAGCTGCCTTTTGCACACCCCCTACTGGGGATGTGCCCGCAACCAAAGTACATGCCCTTGACCAGAATCGAACCCGGGACCTTTCAGTCCTGAAGCCGATGCCCTACCACTGAGCCAAACCGGTTTCGGCTTAATTTTATTTTTTTAAATGCAAGCTCCTGAGCTTGGCCCTAGAGATTCTTTTCTAAAAAAACAAACATATTTTTATTGATTTCTGAGAGGAAAGGAGAGGAAGTGAAAGAGAAACATCAGTGATAAGAGAGAATCATTGATTGGCTGCCTCCTGTATGCCTGCTACTGGAGATTGAGCCCGCAACCCGGGCATGTGCCCTTGACTGGAATCAAACCGGGATCCTTCAAGCCCGCAGGCCAATGTCCTATCCACTGAACCACACCAGCCAGGGCACACATCAGGCTTTTGATCTGCCCGCAGACCCCCCTCGGAAGCGCGTGGACTCCCCCATGCTGAGCCGGCACGGGAAGCGGCGGCCGGAGCGGAAGTCCATGGAAGTCCTGAGCATCACGGATGCGGGCGGGGGCGGCTCCCCGGTGCCCACACGGCGGGCCCTGGAGATGGCCCAGCACAGTCAGAGGTAGGGGAACTGCCCTGCAGTGGAGACCCCCGCCCCCCAGTCCTGGATGGGAAGAGAGGTCACGTTTTAACCCTAGTGCCACCTCCCAGGTGCTGTGTGATTGGGCCGAGTCACCTGCCCTCTCTGGGCCTCCTTTCCTCGCCTGGAAGGCGTGTGGGAGGGAGAGAACAGCCTTTTGAAACCCTTCCCTCCTGATTGTAAACACTTTGTCCTGGAAACAGATCCCGGAGTGTCAGTGGAGCCTCCACCGGCCTGTCCTCCAGTCCTCTGAGCAGTCCGCGGGTAAGGCCAGACCCCGATGGACGGAGAGGGGTAAGGGGACGGAGACCCTGGGGAGCAGAGATCAAGCAGCAGAAACTACAACCTAACCCTAACCCTAACCCTCCTTTATAGGGTTGGGGTCTTTCTTTCTTTAATATATTTTATTGATTTTTTACAGAGAGGAAGAGAGAGGGATAGAGAGTTAGACACATCAATGAGAGAGAAACATCCATCAGCTGCCTCCTGCACACGCCCTACTAGGGGTGTGCCCGCAACCAAGGTACATGCCCTTGACTGGAATTGAACCTGGGACTCTTGAGTCTGTAGGCCGACCGCTATATCCACTGAGCCAAACTGGTTAGGGCAGGGTTGGGGTTTTTCTGTGACTCGGAAGTGTTCATTTACTCGTTGAACAGAAGCCAACTGAGTGCCTACTGTGCACCAGTCACTGCTGGGTTTGCAGCACTGAACAGGACAGGGAAAATCCTTGCTTCCCTAACATTAGGAGAGAGGGGGATAACGGGACTACAAAGTCCAGCATGCATCATTGGGCCCTCCTGAGTGATTTATGTGTGAGTGGCCGCCTAAAGCCTCCTGGGAGTTGTAGTCTGGCCTCACCTTCCTCTTCTCCTTCGCAGAGTCCGGTCTTTTCCTTCTCACCGGAGCCAGGGGCTGGAGATGAGGCTCGGGGAGGAGGCTCCCCGACTTCCAAAACGCAGACGCTGCCTTCTCGAGGCCCCAGGGGTGGGGGCGCCGGGGAGCAGCCCCCACCCCCCAGTGCCCGCTCCACGCCCCTGCCCGGACCCCCAGGCTCCCCACGTTCCACCGGGGGGACCCCCTTGCACTCGCCTCTGCACACGCCCCGGGCCAGCCCCACCGGGACCCCGGGGACGACGCCGCCCCCAAGCCCAGGCGGTGGTGTCGGGGGAGCCGCCTGGAGGAGTCGTCTCAACTCCATCCGCAACAGCTTCCTGGGCTCCCCGCGTTTCCACCGGCGCAAGATGCAGGGTACGGGGTCCCTGGTGGCGCAGGGGCTGGGGGGGTTGGGGGGGCTGACTCCTGAGTCCTGATGGAGGAAGGCGACCGGGAGCTTGGGGTGAAGCCCGGATTTCCATATCCTGGGGTGAGACGAGCTGTGAGCAGAAGTGCAAGTCTTGGATAGAGGAAGTGGACCCGCCCCGACCCCCTCTGAGAGATACGCCCCCTTCCGCGCTCTGACTAGCCTTCCCATTGGCTCATGGCAGCCAAGCCACACCCACAGGGGGCGTGGCCTAACGGGCCAGGCAGCATCTCTGGAAGGAACCTGTGGCTGCTTACCTTTTGGGGTTTGGCTCCTGGGCGGGGTGAATAGATACTGGGTCTGGACGCCCTGATTGTGCTGCTCATGAGGATGATAGACAAGTATTGACCATGCTCTCCCCCCACCCCCCAGTGCCCACCGCCGAGGAGATGTCCAGTTTGACGCCAGAGTCCTCTCCAGAGTGAGTGAGACAGGGAAGGGGAGAGAAAGGATGGAGGGTTTTTTTTGTGTTTTTTTTTCACGTCCTCAGCCCCGTCCTGACCCTCCTCCAAACCATCCCCTCCTACTCAGGCTGGCAAAACGCTCCTGGTTCGGGAACTTTATCTCCTTGGACAAAGAAGAACAAATTTTTCTCGTGCTAAAGGACAAACCTCTCAGTAGCATCAAAGCGGACATCGTCCACGCCTTCCTGTCGGTGAGGGGCCGGGGTCCCCAAGCCCGCACGCACGCAAGCACGCACCCACGCTGGCCACCACAGAACCACAGCAGCCCTGGCCTCACTACCTTGGCACTGGCCTGACTCCTTCCTGGGGTTCATGGGATTTGTAGTTTTTCAGCCAGAGTTGGGTTTGGTCCTTGTGGGGACAGGGAGTGGTAAAATAGGACCGTGAGTTGCAGTTCTGTACATATCAGTGTCCCCTGAAGGCTAGTGAGTTGACATTCCCCTATTATTACATTAGGAATCAGCTGTCCAGCCATCCCCATATAACCTAGTCATAGCAGGATGGGAAAACTACAAATCCTAGCGGGCAATGGGGCATTCGGATGCCTTTCCTCATACTTTTGCTCCCAGTGTCTGATGGGACTTGTAGTTCCTTGGGCAAAGGCCGCTGTAGGGTTGCTTATCCATTCCCTGCAACCAAGGTCCTTGGGGTCACCTCCTCCTTGTGTGTCCCCCGTCTCTCTCAGATCCCCAGCCTGAGTCACAGTGTCCCCCGTCTCTCTCAGATCCCCAGCCTGAGTCACAGTGTGCTGTCACAGACCAGCTTCAGGGCCGAGTACAAGGCCAGCGGGGGCCCCTCCGTCTTCCAGAAGCCCGTCCGCTTCCAGGTGGACATCAGCTCCTCTGAGGGGCCAGAGCCCTCCCCACGGCGGGACGGCAGTGGTGGCGGAGGTGGCATCTACTCTGTCACCTTCACTCTCCTCTCCGGTACGTCTCCCCGGCCTAGCCTGCCCCCAGCCTGGTGTCTGGGATGCTCAGGACATAGGAGATAGGATAGCAGCCCGGGAGGGCAGCATGGAGGAGGAGGAGATGGTGCTCAGCTGAGCCC
Organism: Nyctalus aviator; assembly: GCA_036971965.1. Taxonomy (NCBI): domain Eukaryota; kingdom Metazoa; phylum Chordata; class Mammalia; order Chiroptera; family Vespertilionidae; genus Nyctalus; species Nyctalus aviator. The sequence continues at coordinate 2,096,300 of CM072936.1, read as the reverse complement.
CCTCCTCACTCAGACCCCCATGTCCTCTCCTCCCCTTCCCGCCTTTCTTTAACACGTTTACTGATTTGAAAGAGAGAGAGAGAGGAAGGAAGAGGGAGAAAAACATTGATGTGAGGAGGGTTGTCTCCTGCACCACCCCTCCTGGAGACCAAGCCTCCACCCTGGGCATGTGCTCTGACCAGGAATTGAACTGGTGATCATTTGGTGCGTGGGATGATGTGCAACCAACTGAGCCACCCTGGCCAGATCCCCTTTCCTCTTTTCTTTCTTTCTTTTTTTTTTTTTTTTTTTTTTAATATTTTTATTGATTTCAGAGAGGAAGGGAGAGGGAGAGAGAGAAACATGAATGAGAGAGAGAATCGTTGATTGGCTGCCTCCTGCATGCCCCCTACTGGGGATCCAGCCAGCAACCCAGGCACTGGCCTTGACGGGAATCAAACCCGGGACCCTTTAACCCGCAGGCTGATGCTCTATCCACGGGGCCAAGCCGGGTAGGGCCCAATGATTTTTCTGACATTGCTGGCTCTCCATGGCCTCCGGCCGAAACTAGCAAGGAATAAAACCCCACTGAGATAGAAAACAGCACCCACGGTTACCGCAAGCCCAGCATTGCTCAGCTCCGTGTGCCTGTTCGGTGCCTGTTCGGTGCCGGGCCCGGGAGCGCAGGGGGACTGAGACCGAGCGGAGGGGGTCCTTCCCTGGGCGGAGGGAGTGGCTTCCCCGTTCCCCACCTCACTGTTTCCCGGCCCTTCCAGGGCCCAGCCGGCGGTTCAAGCGCGTGGTGGAGACCATCCAGGCACAGCTGCTGAGCACTCACGACCAGCCCTCCGTGCAGGCCTTGGCAGGTGGGTGCGGGCCCCGGCGGGTGGGTGTGGGCCCTGGCAGGTGGGATGCCGGGTGCCGGCTGTCTGCCACCTCTGTCCCATGGGTGGAGTGGGAACTCCCCGTGACCAGAGCTGCAGCTTGTGGTTAGCAGGTGAGACCAGTGGTGGGGAAGCGAGGCCCATTGTGGCCTCACCTGCAGACCTGCGAGCGGGTTGCCTGGGGGTTTCCTTTATTTTTATATATATTTTTTTAAAATATATCTTTATTGATTTCAAAGAGGAAGATGAGAAAGAGATAGAAACATCCATGATGAGAATCATTGATCAGCCGCCTCCTGCATGTCCCCCACTGGGGATTGAACCTGCAACCCGAGCATGTGACCTTGGCCAGAATCAAACTGGGGACCCTTCAGTCCACAGGCCGATTGCTCTATCCACTGAGCCACACCGGCCAGGGCAAACTGAAAGTTCCCTTTCCAGGCTTGGGCCTAGCCTGGGAGCTGGTATTCCTGCAGGCTAGCCTTGTTGTCAGGGAGCGGAATTCCCTAGCAACCAGGGGTCACCAGAATTCCTCCGTGAAGACAGCCCTGCTCAGCCCCTCTCCTGGGATCGGTGGGAATGGGGTCCCCCGGCCCCAGGGAAAAACAGGGCAGGCAGGCAGGACCCCGGCTCTGGGGCAGAGGCCTGCCCGGCCTTGTCACCGGAGAAGGCCAGCGCCCAGGGACACGTCTGCTGGAGAGTGATGGTTCCCAAGGTCAGAACCATTTTCCCAAGGTCAGGACCATTTCCTCAAGGTGTCTGGAAGGCCAGGCCAGGCTCCCCCCTTGAGGTTGGGGGCTGGGGTATCCATTCCACCTTCCCAGAGGCCCAAGGACCCAGTTCCTTCGCTCGGCGTCCGTCAGCACAGCCGGTGACGGGCTCCTCCCTGAGGGGCACACGTCCCTGGGACGCGGCCCTCCCCGGGGAGGGTCTTTCAAGGCTGCCCCCAGATGAGCCAGAAGAACCGCCCCGCTGAGCCCTGGACTCAGTCACGGCCAGCATCCCCTTGGCCCTGCAATGTAACCGGGTCCCCGTGCTCAGCAGGAGGAGCTGGGCAGCTTTGGGGGAGAAAGGAGGGACATCCAGCAATGTCTGGAGGCCTCTCGGCTGGGGTCCATCTTGGGGGATAGGGGTGCGGGGCGCCTAGGACGCCCCCACAGCAAGGCGCTCCGACCTCTTGGGGAGTGGAGCAGGCCTGCTCCAGGAGTCTCCCCATTAGGCCTGGTTATTCCGGGGTGACCAGAATCCAGGTCAGGCCCCCTGAACCCTGCTGGACCTGGTTGCTAAGGAAAGCTGATCTTAGCAACCAGGGTCCCCCAAAGGGCATGCCCTCAGAGAGGAAGGACCAACAGGCACTCCATGGGCTTAGCCCAAGAGAATGGGGCACGGGGTGACGCCCAGTCCGCCTAATGGGGGGAAGAGCCATCCTGTTTGCTATGACAACAAAAATCATCCAGCCGAGACTTTTGTGGGGGCAGGTCGCTGCTAGGGGCCCTCAGGTACCGCTTTGTGTGGCCCTCCAAGGGGTGACCCCAGTCGGGCAAGCCAGCCTGGGGGGGCCTGAGACCCCCAAAAAACCTGTTGTAGGAGCGTCCCCCCTAACCACCAGGGCAGAGGAAGGGAAGGGGCCCCTCTGGCTGTGGCCCAGGGTGCTGGAATCTTTTTTTTTTTTTTAATACATTTTATTTATTTTTTTACAGAGAGGAAGGGAGAGGGATAGACAGTTAGAAACATCGACCAGCTGCCTCCTGCACACTCCCTACCAGCAGGTGCCCACAACCAAGGTGCATGCCCTTGACCGGAATCGAACCTGGGACCCTTCAGTCCGCAGGCCGATGCTCTATCCACTGAGCCACACCGGCTAGGGCTGTTTGTTCTTTTTTTTTCTTTTTTCTTTAATTCTTCTTTTTTTCATATATTTTATTGATTTTGTACAGAGATGAAGGGAGAGAGATAGAGAGCTAGAAACATCGATGAGAGAGTCATCGATCAGCTGCCTCTTGTACACCCCCTACTGGGGATGTGCCCACCACCAAGGTACATGCCCCTGACCGGAATCGAACCTGGGACCCTTCAGTCTGCAGGCCGACGCTCTATCCACTGAGCCACACCGGTTTCGGCTCGAATCTTCTCTGTGCCCACACGCCAGTCTCTGAAAACGGCTGGCTGGGTCTCCAGGCCATAGGGGTTAGAGGGGGTCCGGATGAATGACCCCATTGTAGGGTTCGCAGGCCTGGTTGCCGGTGTGTGCCCCCCACCCCCAGCACCCGAGTGGGGGGCTCTGGCCTCCGCATGATGCCAGAGTCATTCCGCCGGCTGGCCTTGGGGTCGCCGAGACCCCGGATGGAATGGCAGGAACCGCCAGGCCGGCCCCAGAGCCCCCGAGCTCAGGCCACCCCGCTTGCTCCCCGACAGACGAGAAGAACGGGGCGCAGCCACGGCCGGCCAGCACCCCGCCCCGGAGCCTGCAGCCCCCGCCCGGCCGCCCGGACCCGGAGCTGAGCGGCTCTCCCCGCCGAGGCCCCCCCAAGGACAAGAAGCTCCTGGCCACCAACGGGACGCCTCTGCCCTGACCCCAGGGGGGCCGGGGAGGGAGGGGCGCCCCCTCCACCCCCTTCCCTGCCCCCCCAACTGTGAATCTGTAAATAGGGCCCTAGCAGTACATAGGGAGGGGGACACACGGCCGACCTGGGCTCGCCCTGCAGGGAGGGGGCTCGAGGGCCGTGCCCAACGGGAAGGGGGTTCCGGGGGAGGGGGGCGCCCGGGAGGTGGGTGGGAGCTGTTTCTATTTTATTTATTGATTAATTTATTATTTTATTTATTGATCGACCTCTCTGCAGGGCGGGGCGGGGGCGGGGCGGGGGCTGGCCGGGGTGGCTCAGCAGATCCGGACGGACAGGGCGGCCATCTGCCCTGTGTCATCCCCAACCCCCCCCTTCCTGGGCCCCCTCCCCGCTCCCCCCACGACCTTCTGTACGGATTTGCTCTCCGGAAGGAATTCTGGTTTCCCGTGACCCTGCCTGCGTCCGTGTCTCTGATTCCGCCGGCGGCAAAAAGAAAAAAAAATTAATAGCAACAATAAATAGCCTTGGTCAGGGACGGCGGCCGGCGGGCCGGCTGGCCGCGGCCTCCGGCTTCCTGGGTGGCCGGGGGCAGGGGCGGGGCCGGAGGGCCGGGCGGGAGGGCAGGAAGGTGTCAGGCCAGCGGCGGTCCAGGGCCCGGCCCCATGCATGCCCGCCGGGTACCAGGCCGGGCGGCGACGGCACGTTCTCTTTCGTCATCGCTGGCAGTCCTCCCCGGAGGACGTGTCTCCGTTGCTTTTACGTAGAGCGGAAGGGAGGCGGGAGGGAGAGAGCGCCATCGATGTGAGAAAGACGCATCCCCCAGCGGCCTCTCACGCTCGCCCAGCTGGGGCCAGGCCTCCAACCCGCAGCCCAGGTGCACGGTCTTGACTGATGGGAATCACACTGGCCAGGGTGCGTGGGCCAGCGCTCTAACCACTGAGACACACCGGCCAGCGCCCGCCAAGTTCCTTAAGGTCCGTCCCGGGCGGTTCATCCGGAAGGTTCGTCCCCAGCGATGCCTCTGAGGCCCAGAGGAGGTCCTGGCGGGAGGTCCTGGCCGGGGTCGGGGCCAGGGCCAGGGGCAGCGGCGTTAGGGTCTGCGGGGAGACGGGGGAGGCCGGGGAGGCCGGGGAGGCGGGCCGCAGGCTGAGGCTGGGCTCGGGCCGGAGGCACAGGGAGCAGCCCTCCAGGCCGGAGAAGTCCACGGCCATCAGGCCGAACAGCGTGAAGAGCAGCATGGCCACGGCCCACTCGCAGACTGCGGCCGCTGAGCGCTGACGACTGAAGTGCAGGGTGAGCACTGGGCGCAGGGTCAAGGGCAGCCGCCGAGAGAGAGGTCTGTGGCAGCTGCCACTTCCTGTGGTGTCAACACTCCCACCACGGCCTTCCCAGCAACCAACGTGACATCTCCCCAATTGACATGGCATCGCCCTGACTGGTGTGACCTCACCCCGACTGACATGACACCGCCTGATTACTGTGACATCACCTGACTAATGTGACATCACCCGACTGGTGTGACATCACCCCGACTGGCATGACATCACCCCAGGTAGCATGACATCACCCAACTAATGTGACATCACCCCGACTGACACATCACACTGGGTAACATGACATCACACCGGGTAATGTGACATCACCCAACTAACATGGCATCACCGCGACTGATGTGACATCACCCTGGATAACATGACATCACCTGACTAATGTGACATCACCCTGACTGGCGTGACATCACCCCGACTGACATGACCTCTCCCCGAGTGACATGACATCACCTGATTACTGTGACCTTGCCCGACTAACGTGACATCGCACCCTGTGGAGCTGAGCGTCCAGGCCAGGGGCCTGCAGCCCAGCACTCGCTCCACATGAGCCACAGCCGGGTCTGCCACTTCCTGTGGTGTAAGGACTCCCACCACAGCCCTTCCCAGCGACTAACGTGACATCACAGCCAAGAGACTCCTCCGGTCGGAGCCTCAGTCTGCAGGCGGGGCCAGCGCGCTCCCCGGCTCAGAGCGCACCCCAATGGCCGGCTCAGCGCCCTCCCCACATCAATTGGCCGCTCCCTGTGAGCCGGGCACCGATCTCAGCCCCGCACATGTATGTCTCCATCCTCACCTCCCCGGGCGGGCTCTGCGTTTGACAGGTGAGGAACCCAAGGCCGTGAGAAGCTAAAAACCAGCGGGGCCTCCCCAGCTGGTAGGAGGACCAGATGGGATTGCAACCCAGCCACCCAGGCAGCGTGCACACCCCGACCCCCGCCCCCTCCTCTCTGAGGACTGCCCTGTAACAGGGCGGGGAAACGGGAGCATCCGCACTCCCACACAGCAGACCCGCCCCCCTCCCCCGCAAGCCCCGCCCGGAAGGATACTGGTCACCAGGAGGACGCTGCAGAGGGTGCAGAGGAGCAGGCGCAGCGGCCAGATCCACGGGGCCCCGGGCTGGGGCAGGCTCTTCATGCGCCAGCAGAGGATGACCTGCAGCCAGAAGTAGACGTGGCCCACGAACAGGGCCAGGAAGGCGCCCGCCAGGTGCGTGGGCAGCTGGTTCTTTTGCTGGAGGAGGAGCGGGGCGAGGGGAGGGCAGGACCTGAGCAGAGGCCAGGCCCACCAGGCAGGGATGGAGGGCCCCTGACCAACCCCGGTGCACAGTGATTGACAACCGCCACGCCCAATAAGCAGGTCCCTGAGTCCATGCATTGCCTATCCTCGGCTCTGGGAGGGCTGGCATTTAAACCTGTCCTTCCTTGGGGACTGAAGGGTCCCCGGTTCGATTCTGGTCAAGGGCATGTACCTTAGTTGCGGGCATATCCCCAGTAGGGGGTGTGCAAGAGGCAGCTGGTCGATGTTTCTCTCTCATCGACGTTTCTATCTCTCTGTATCTCCCCCTTCCTCTCTGTGAAAAATCAATAAAATGTATTTAAAAAAAAAATTGTGGGGTTCTTTTGGCCCTGACTGGGTGGCTCAGTGGACTGGAGGGTCCCAGGTTCAATTCTGGCCAAGGGCACATGCCCGAGTGGTAGGCTCCAACCCCAGTGTGGGGCACGCAGGAGGCCGCTGGTCCATGACTCTCTCTCATCATTGATGTTTCTATCTCTCTATCCCTCTCCCTTCCTCTCTGAAACCAATAAAGAAAAATATTTCTTGAGAGAGAGATAAGAAAAATATTTCTTTATTTTTTTATTTTTTTTTTATTTTTTTTTTTAAATATTTTATTGATTTTGTACAGAGAGGAAGGGAGAGAGATAGAGAGTCAGAAACATCGATGAGAGAGAGTCATCGATCAGCTGCCTCTTGCACACCCCCTGCTGGGGATGTGCCCGCAACCAAGGTACATGCCCTTGACCGGAATCGAACCCGGGACCCTTCAGTCCCCAAGCCGACGCTCTATCCATTGAGCCAAACCGGTCTTGGCAAGAAAAATATTTCTTTAAATTGGTTTTTGGACTTAACTCATTTAGCTCAGTGGATAGAGCGTGGGCCAGTGGACTGAAGGGTCCGGATTCGATTCCAGTCAGACATATGCCCGGGTGTGGGCTTGATCCCCAGTAGGGGGTGTGCAGAAGGCAGCCCATTAATGATTCTCATCATTGATGTTTCTTTTTAAATATATATATATATATATATATATTATTGATTTTTTACAGAGAGGAAGGGAGAGGTAGAGGGATAGAGAGTTAGAAACGTCCAAGAGAGAGAAACACCAATCAGCTGCCTCCTGCACACCCCCCACTGGGATGTGCCCGCAACCAAAGTACACGCCCTTGACCGGAATCGAACCTGGGACCTTCCAGTCCGCAGGCCGACGCTCTATCCATTGAGCCGCACCGGTTTCGGCCTTTTTTGTTGTTGTTTGTTTGTTTTTTTTAACCTCCCCGTGGGATCCGGCCGGGAAGGACCCGCCTAGAGTCAATCCCAGGGCAGAAGGTACAGCCTGGGGCAAACTCCGCCAACGTGGCAAACACCAACAATGAGTGACCGTCAGCCGTTTCATCCCCGAGGGGGTGGAGAATGACGGGGAATCACCTCCCCGGGTGCAACCGAATCCCTAGAAAGCGGCTCCCACACGGCGCTCCATTAAGACAGCGGAGTCCCCACCTCCCCGCATGCCCACGGCCCGAGAACCACAAAGAAATACATGTCCCAGGAGGCTAAGCGGGGCCGAGCGCCCCTCCACAGAAGGAATCGGCCGCCCCGGGGGATGCTGGGAGTTGTAGTCCCAGACTGTGGCTGGCCGGGCGCCAGGAGCGGACTCGGACTCACCTGGAAATTGCCCACCACGGAGGTGCCGAAGGCACAGAGGAGCCCGGACCAGAGGATCAGCTGGTTAAGCCACTTCCTGACATGCCAGCCCTGGAACTGGTGGTAACGGAGAATGCAGATCCAGGCGGCTGGGAGGAAAGGGAGGTGGGAAGGCAATGTGGGGCAGGAAAGGCTGGGGTACAGGGGTGGGGGGCACATGCCAGACTTAGGGGAGGAGGGGTGGGGCCTGGGCTCCTGGGTCTGAGGGAGGAGGGCTGGGGCCTGGGCTCCTGGGTCTGAGGGAGGAGGGCTGGGGGCCTGGGCTCCTGGGTCTGAGGGAGGAGGGCTGGGGGCCTGGGTCTGAGGGAGGAGGGCTGGGGGCCTGGGCTCCTGGGTCTGAGGGAGGAGGGCTGGGGTCTAGCCTGCAGGGTGTGAGGGGGGCGCTGGGGTTGCCCTGGCTGGCCCGGGTGAAGGGCTGGGGCAGAGTTACCCATCGCAGCTCCCATGTTGAGCAGCTGGCCGAAGATGCAGCTCTGGGGCGGGTAGGATCCGCAGAGACTGGGGACGAGAGGGGTCACTGTGGCTCTGTAGGGCCGGGACCCCCTTTCCGCCCTCTTGCTCCTCCCAGCGCCCTCACCACCTGATATAGGGGATGCCCTCCGTCAGGTTCACAGTCTTGTTGGACACGGCGATCGCGAAACTGCAGGAGGGGAGACGTCAAATGAGGGCGGCTTCCCAGACACCTTTTCCATCTGTTCCCCAGAAACCAGCCCTCCTCACTCAGACCCAGGCCTCCCTCAGACCCAGGAGCCCAGGCCCCCAGCCCTCCTCCCTCAGACCCAGGAGCCCAGGCCCCCAGCCCTCCTCCCTCAGACCCAGGGGCCCAGGCCCCCAGCCCTCCTCCCTCAGACCCAGGCACCGTCCTGCCCAGAACACTCACACGGTCCAGATGCTGGTGGCAGCCCAGACGGCCAGGAAGACGGGCAGCAGGGACAGGTAGCCCCACATGCCGGGTCCTCTGCAGAGGAAGGCAGGGCCGTGAATGAACCCCACTTTCCCTCTGACTCTGTGTGTGTGTGTGTGTGTGTGTGTGTGAGAGAGAGAGAGAGAGAGAGAGAGAGAGAGAGAGAAGGGTTCGGGCTGTCAGATCCTGCCTGCCTGCCTCTGAGGCCCCCAGTGGCTCCCAGACGGGCCGATGGCGGGCGGGGTGGGGGTCACTCCGGGAGCCGGGGTGCGGTCTGGTCAGGTGAGCCTGGGGCGTGTCCCCACCGTTCAGATGCCCTTTAACCTTTACCGTGAGGTGTCTCCCCGCTGCCCTCCCCTCACTCACCTTCGGAGTCTCACCACGGCCCGCCGCTGGCTCCCCCCGACCCCTCCCCCCCTTACCCCCCTCCTCCCTCCACCCCAGATGCCCACCTGCTGGGCTCCAGCTCTGGTCCCGGGACCGCTGGGCGGGGTGAGCGGCTCAGAGAGGAACTGCGGGGGGACGGGGTGGGGCTTGGCCGTCCGAGGCTTTCAATGAAAAGCAAAGTCCGACCTGGCCCGAGTGCCACGGGGGCCAGAGTCTGGCTGCCACTCTGGAGGGTTCTCACCCCCAAAGGCCACTTCCGCCTGCTCAGCCCCAGGCGGCTCCTGAGCATCTGGAGGCCCCCAACTTCCTTCCTCACACTTTATAGGCTCACCATGCCCTCCCCCTCCCCCCCCTCTGGCCCATGTCCTCCTCCGGGGACCCGCCAATCAGAGCCTGCAGCTCTCTCTTCCTCCGGGGGTGGGGGTGGGGAGGTGCGGGGTGAGACCCAGAACCCAGGCTCTCCTGGAGCAGATGTGTTCCTCCCCCTTCAGGGTCCCCGCTCTGACCTTCTGGGAACCCAGCCTCCAGGCTCCAGGTCCCCATCCTTTCCCGATGGCCCTGGGCCCCGTACCCGCCTTCTCCCAGCTGCTGACCCCGCTCCCTGCCCCCCCCCTTCCTCCCTCCCCGAGGCAAGGGCCTGCTTCCCCAGCCTGCGGGCGGGCGTGGTGGGAGGGAGGGAGGGCAACCTCAGCGATGACAGCCCCATCCGAATGCCTTCCCAGAAAGCAGCTGCTCCTCCACCACCTCCCCCCTCAGGCAGCCCACTCCTTCTCGCCTCTTTCTGCCCTCCCCATGCTGGGGTATGGGCCCCGGCCTCCACCTGCTGCCCAGGCCCCCAGCCTCCTCCCTCAGACCCAGGAGCCCAGGCCCAGCCCCTCCTCCCTCAGACCCAAGAGCCAGGCCCCCAGCCCTCCTCCCTCAGACCCAGGAGCCCAGGCCCCAGCCCTCCTTCCTCAGACCCAGGAGCCCAGGCCCCAGCCCCTCCTCCCTCAGACCCAAGAGCCAGGCCCCCAGCCCTCCTGCCTCAGACCCAGGAGCCCAGGCCCCCAGCCCCTCCTCCCTCAAACCCAGGAGCCCAGGCCCCCAGTCCTCCTCCCGCAGACCCAGGAGCCCAGGCCGCCAGCCTCCTCCCTCAGACCCAGGAGCCCAGGCCCCCAGCCCCTCCTCCCTCAAACCCAGGAGCCCAGGCCCCCAGTCCTCCTCCCTCAGACCCAGGAGCCCAGGCCGCCAGCCTCCTCCCTCAGACCCAGGAGCCCAGGCCCCAGCCCTCCTCCCTCAGACCCAGGAGCCCAGGCCCCAGCCCTCCTCCCTCAGACCCAGGAGTCCAGGCTCTCAGCCTCCTCCCTCAGAACCCGCCCCCTCCTTTTTAAAATTTGGACACAATTCACAAAACAAATACACAATTCCATGGCACTTAGCACTTCCCACTGTATTGCAACACCCCATCCTCCGACCCTCTGTCCAGACGGTGGCCTGGTTCCCAGGGCAGGCCCTCCCCGCCCTCCCCCAGCCCCGCCCCAGCCCTGGCCACTCCCCACTGCCCTCTGTGGCGTTGGACATGCCCACAGGGTAAGTTTTCCCTAAAGCCAGCTGTGGTCCTCCCCTGTCCTCCAGAGGGCTCTGCCTCTCCCACACCCTGGCTGGCCTCGCCCTCTGGCTGTGTCATCAGTTCCTCCAGGAAGAGATGCGGGGAATTCCTTGGGAATGACTGGGAATGACTTCAGAGGAAGATAAAGGAGAGCCCTGGCTGGTGTGGCTCAATGGATAGTGCGTCGGCCTGTAGTCTGCAGGGTCCCGGGTTCGATTCCTTTCAAGGGCACATGCCCAGGTGGCAGGCTCAATCTCCAGTGGGGGACTTGCAGGAGGCAGCCGATCAGTGATTCTCATCATGGATGTTTTTCTCTCCCTCTCCCTTCCTCTCTGAAATCAATTAAATAAATAAATAGACAGAATAAACATTATATATATATATCCTCCAAATGAAGCACGGCCCAGCCAACATCTTGATTTCAGCTCAGAAAGCAAACAAACTGATGTTGAGTTCTGTCCAGTGTGGCTCAGTGGCTAGAGCATCGGCCTGAAGACTGAAGGGGCCCCAGGTTCGATTGCAGTCAAGGGCACATGCCCAGGTTGCAGGCTCCATCCCCCGTGGGGGGGGGGGGCATGCAGGAGGCAGCCGATCCATGGTTCTCTCTGATCATGGATGTTTCTCCCTCTCCCTCCCTCTCCCTTCCTCTCTGACATCAATAAAAATATATTAAAAAAAAAAAAAAAGATAAGGAGAGAGGGCACAGGGAGAGGCAGAGGAAAGCCTCCAGCCTGGGCCACAGGCCAGCCGGCTGGAACGGGGGCCGGGGTGGGAGCCCGCAGCTCAGCTCTGCCAAAGCCCAGCCCACCCCGTGGGAGTCCGGGCCCGGAAGCGCTGGGTCACCCTTGGGCACGAGGCCTGGGAAGCAGAAATGGGCTGGTGGCTGCGGGGGCCGGGGGCCGGGAAGCGCACTGACTGCTTAGTCACTTCCGCTGGGGAGACAACGTTGTGGGCGCCACAGAGACAGGAAGGCCGTGAGATCACACACCTGCACCCGTGGGAGGGGGATGTTGTGTTCTGTGATTTTATTTATTTATTTTTAACATATTTTATGGATTTTTTTTTTTTTTAGAAAAGTGATTTTTTAAATTTTTTTTAAGATATATATTTTTGTTTTTTTTTTTGGTTTTTTTTTTTAAGATATATATTTTTTATTGATTTTTTACAGAGAGGAAGGGAGAGAGATAGAGAGCCAGAAACGTCGATGAGAGAGAGAAACGTCGACCAGCTGCCTCCTGCACACCCCCCACCGCGGATGTGCCCGCAACCAACGTACAGTACATGCCCTTGACTGGAATCGAACCCGGGACTTTCAGTCTGCAGACCAACGCTCTACCACTGAGCCAAACCGGTTTCGGCTATATTTTATTGATTTTTAAAAATATATATATTTTATTGATTTTTTTACAGAGAGGAAGGGAGAGAGACAGAGAGCTAGAAACATCGATGAGAGAGAAACATTGACCAGCTGCCTCCTGCACACACCCCCCCACTGGGAATGTGCCTGCAACCAAGGTACATGCCCTTGACCGGAATCAAACCCAGGACCTTTCAGTCCGCAGACCGACGCTCTATCCACTGAGCCAAACCGGTTTCGGCTTGTGTTCTGTGATTTTAGAGAGAAGGGAGAGGGAGAGAGAGGAACATCCATGGGGAGAGAGAATCCTGGATCGGCTGCCTCCTGCATGACCCCCTACATACACACACTCCCCACGGGATGGAGCCTGCAACTCGGGCGCGTCCCCTGACCGGGAATCGAACCCTGACCTCCTGGTTCCTAGATAGATGCTCTGCCACTGAGCCACGCCGGCCAGGCGGCAAGTGTATCCTGAATCAACCCGCTTGCTTGGCTTCCTGAATAAAACCTCTTGCTTGCCAAAACCGGCTTGGCTCAGTGGATACAGCGTCCACCTGTGGACTGAAGGGTCCCGGGTTCGATTCCCAGTCAAGGGCACATGCCCAGGTTGTGGGCTTGATCTCCAGTGTGGGGCGTGCGGGAGGCAGCCGATCTATGATTCTCTCTCTCTCATCATGGATGTTTCTCTCTCTCCCCATCCCTTCCTCTCTCTCTAAACGTCAATTAAAAAAAAAATCTTTTAAAGAAACATAAAAGCAAAGCCCTAACCAGTGTTGCTCAGTGGATAGAGCGTTGGTCTGTGGACTAAAGAGTCCCGTGTTCGATTCCAGTCAAGGGCATGTACCTTGGTTGCAGGCACATCCCCACTGGGGGGTGTGCAGGAGGCAGCTGATCGATGTTTCTCTCTCATCGATATTTCTACTCTCTATCCCTCTCCCTTCCTCTCTGTAAAAAATCAATAATATATATATTTTTTTAAAAAAGACAATCTGCCGAGACCGGTTTGGCTCAGTGGATAGAGCGTCGGCTTGGGGACTGAAGGGTCCCAGGTTCGATTCCGCTCAAGGGCATGTACCTTGGTTGCAGGCACATCCCCAGAGGGGGATGTTTCTCTCTCATTGATGTTTCCGACTCTCTACTTCTCTCCCTTCCTCTCTGTGAAACATCAATAAAATATATTAAAAAAAAAAAAAATCTCTGTCCTGACTGGTTTGGCTCAGTGGTTAGAACGTCGGCCTGCGGACTGAGAGGTCCCGAGTTTGATTCTGGTCAAGGGCATGAACCTTGGTTGCGGGCACATCCCCAGTGCGGGGTGTGCAGGAGGCAGCGGGTCGATGTTTCTCTCTCATCGATGTTTCTGACTCTCTCTCCCCCTCTCCCTTCCTCTCTGTAAAAAAATCAATAAAAAAAAAAATATATATATATATATATTTTAAAATCCCATGCTTTATTTCAACACCGCTTTCTGTCACGCGTCTGAATTCTTTCTCACAAGCCTGAGAAGACCGAGGAGGGTCGGGCCGCCTCCGGCTCAGGTGGCCCTCCAGAAACACATTCATCCGAGCACGTGTTCTTGTCTGTAGGCCTTCATCCCCTTAGTATCTCACCCACCTGCCCGCGGCCCCTGCCTCTCTACTCAATCATTTATTCAGATCACTCCCACCTCCCCCCACCCCCACCCCGCCCTGCTCTCCAAGGCTCTATCCATCCAGTGAGCTATTCTCTCCTCCGCCCAGGTTCCCTCATCCTTTAATCCATTCATCATTCCCTCTTCCCAGGAGCCCTGGAGCCCACTGCTCAGGTAAGCCACCCACTCTCCATGGATCCTGTCACTTCACCGGCCGTCTGTATTCGCGCTGCGGCTGCCGTCACAAACTCCCGCAAACCCCGTGGCTCAGGGGCCAGGGACACACGTGCTCCCTGACAGTCTGGGTGGGCGGGATCTCAACATCAGGGGAGGGTGTCCCCGAGGAGGGTGGACGGGGAGCTCTGAGTGAGGGGAGGGGAGCTCAGCCTCCAGCACGGAGACCAGGGAGAGGGGGTCACGGGAGGAGTGATGGGAGGGAAAGGAAGGGTGAGATCGGACAGACAATGAGGGGCAGGCATGGCAAGGACTTCGAGGGGTGTATCCGTTAAGGACAGGAGCCTAACACAGCAGGAAGCCTGGATCTGCCCCGGTTCCTCAGGGTCCGGATTCAGGAGTGGGTTCCGGTGGGTGGGACTGCCTTGGAGTAGCGCTCCTCAAGATGTCCATCAGGCCGAAACCGGTGTGGCTCAGTGGATGGAGCATCCGTCTGTGGACTGAAGGGTCCTGGGTTCGATCCCGGTCAAGGGCATGTACCTTGGTTACGGGGGCACATCCCCGGTGGGGGGTGTGCAGGAGGCAGCTGGTCGATGTTTCTCTCTCATCAATGTTTTCGGCTCTCTATCCCTCTCTCTTCCTCTCTGTAAAAAATCAATAAAATGTATTAAATAAATAAATAAATAAATAAATAAAATGTCACCGAAACCGGTTTGGCTCAGTGGTAGAGCATCCATCTGCGGACTGAAAGGTCCCAGGTTCGATTCCGGTCAGGGGCATGTACTTTGGTTGCGGGCACATCCCCGGTGGGGGGTGTGCAGGAGGCAGCTGATGGATGTTTCTCTCATCAATGTTTTTGGCTCTCTGTCCCTCTCTCTTCCTCTGTAAAAAATCAATAAAATATATTATATATATATATATTTTTTTAATTTTTTTTTTTTTAAAGATGTCCGTCAGGGCACCGTCCTCCAGAGGCCTGGCAGAGGGAGGAGGGCTGTGGCTGTGTCTGCGCTGACTCACTCACACGACTGCCAGGCCGCTGGCCGGAGTTTCAGTTCCTCTCTGGCCGGCCGGGTTTCTTCACGTGTGGACTTCCCCGGAAGGTGGCTTCAATGGCCTCTGGCCCCGGGGCCAAATTCCCCCAGACGCTGATCCCAGGAAGCCAGGAGGAAGCCCCGCCTCTGGCGAACTGGTCCTGAACATGCCCTCGGCTCTGCAATGCGCCTTCGGTCACACAGCTCAGCCCCCTCCGAGGGGGAAGGAGCTACGTGAGGACGGGAATCCCAGGACAGGAGGCGGGGCCCAGGGTCATCCTGGAGGCTGGCTGCTAAGATGCGTAATCCATTGCATGATGGTGATGGTGATGGTGGTGATGGTGATGGTGATGGTGGTGATGGTGATGGTGATGGTGGTGGTGATGGTGATGGTGGTGATTATGGTGATGATGGTGATGGTGATGGTGATGGTGGTGATGATGGTGATGGTGGTGATTATGGTGATGATGGTGATGGTGGTGGTGATGGTGATGGTGGTGATGATGGTGATGATGGTGGTGGTGGTGGTGATGGTGATGGTGATGGAGATGGTGATGATGGTGATGATGGTGACGATGATGGTGGGTGGTGATGGTGATGGTGATGGTGATGATGGTGATGTGGTGATGATGGTGATGGTGGTGATGATGGTGATGATGGTGGTGGTGATGATGATGGTGGTGGTGATGGTGATGGTGATGATGCTGATGGTGGTGGTGATGATGATGGTGATGATGGTGACGATGATGGTGGGTGGTGATGGTGATGATGCTGATGATGGTGGTGATGATAGTGGTGGTGATGATAGTGATGGTGATGATATAGATAAGTGTGGGTATGCATAGGTATAAATAGATGGAGATATATGTATAGTGACATAGAGTCTGCAATACTTACCTTTTGTTATACACATTAAAATATTTCTATTGAGTTCAAAGAGGAAGGGAGAGGGAGAGAGAGATAGAGACATTAATAATGAGAGAGAATCATTGATAGGCTACCCCCTATACTCTCCCCACTAGGGATGGAGCCCGCAACCCAGGCATGTGCCCTGACCGTGAATCAAACCAGGACTTCCTGGTTCCTAAGTCAACACTCAACCACTGAGCCACGCCTTTCGGTGTCTGACTTATTTCTCCCAGCATAATGCCCTGCAGGCTTATCTGTGTTGATGGCAAAGGCAGGTTTCCTTCTTCCTCGTAGCTGAGTGGCAACGTTGCATTGTGTATACACCTGTGTATACACCGTGTTTCCTTTAGCCATTCACAGGGGGACACTCCGGTGGTTTCCACGTCTCAGCTGTGGTGGGTAAGGCTGCAACCGACACGGAGGGGCGGAGCACAGCTACCGCCTCAAAATCCCCATTTCACCTTCTTTTGGGTTTACACCCAGAAGTGGAATCGCTGGGTCAGTAGAAGCTCTATTGTTGTTGTTGTTTATTTTTATTTTATTTATTTATTTTTAAATATATTTTTATTGATTTCTTAACAGAGAGGAAGGGAGAGGGACAGAGAGCTAGAAACATCGATGAGAGAGAAACATCAACTAGCTGCCTTCTGCATACCCCCCCACTGGGGATGTGCCTGAAACCAAGGTACATGCCCTTGACCGGAATCGAACCTGGGACCTTTCAGTCCGCAGACCGATGCTCTATCCAATGAACCAAACCGGTTAGGGCCCTAGTTGATTTCAGAGAGAAAGGAAGAGGGAGAGAGAGAGACAGAAATCTCCATGATGAGTGAGAATCATTGATCAGCTGCCTCCGGCACGCCCGAAACTAGGGGTAGAGCCCACAACCCCAGCATGTGCCCTGACAGGGATCGAACCATGACCTGGTCCATAGGTCCATGCCCAACCACCAAACCACACTGGCTGGACTTTCCTAGTTTTCTTTTTTTAATTAATTAATTTATTTTTTAGTTGATTTCAGAGAGGAAGGGAGAGGGATAGAGAGATAGGAACATTAATGATGAGAGAGAACCACAGATTGGCTGTCTCCAGCAGGCCCCCTACTGGGGAGGATCAAGCCAGCAACTCAGGCATGTGCCCTAGGCCGGAATTGAACCTGAGACCCGTTAGTCTGCAAGCTGACACTATCCACTGAGCCAAACTGGCCAGGGCTCTAGTTGTTTTTTAAACAATGCCAAGACCCACATCTTTTTTTAAAAAAAATCTATTTTTATTGATTTCAGACAGGAAAACAAAAATAGAAACATCCATGATGGGAGAGAAACATCGATGAGAGAGAAATCTCCACCTCTGGGCTGAACAATGACAAATGTCTTCTGTAGCTTTCCCGATCGCTTACTAGGGCCTTCTCACCTCTGTCACACTTAAACAGAAATAAATAAATAAAAATTATATATATAAATTGATTTTTCACCAAGATGAAGGGAGAGGGATAGAAAGTTAGAAACATCGATGGGAGAGAAACATGGATCAGCTGCCTCCTGCACACCCCCCACTGGGGATGTGCCCGCAACCAAGGTGCATGCCCTTGACTGGAATTGAACCTGGGACCCTTCAGTCTTCAGGCCGACGCTCTATCCACTGAGCCAAACCGGTTGGGGCATCTGTCACACTCTTGACATTCATGCGGCATTAGATGTATCCATACACAGTCCTTGCTTTCTGCGTATTAAAACTTCTACATTTGCCCTGGCCGATTTGGCTCAGTGGATAGAGTGTCGGTGTGCGGACTGAAGGGTCCCAGGTTCGATTCCCCTCAAGGGTACATGCTCAGGTTTTGGGCTCAATCCACAGTGTGAGAGCGTGCAGGAGGCAACGGGTTAGTGATTCCCTCCCATCATTCCTGTTGCTCTCTTTCTCTCCTTCTCCTCTTCCTCTCTAAAATCAATAAAGAAATATATATTTTAAAAAAAAACAAACCAAAAAACTGCTGAAACCGATTTGGCTCAGTGGATAGAGCGTCAGCCCTTGGACTGAAAGGTCTCAAGTTCCATTCCGGTCAAGGGCACGTACCTTGGTTGTGGGTACATCCCCAGTAGGGGGCGTGCAGGAGGCAGCTGATCCATGTTTCTAACTCCCTCTCCCTCTCCCTTCCTCTCCGTAAAAAAGCAATAAAAATATTTTTAAAAAAACAAACACACAGCCGAGACCGGTTTGGCTCAATGGATAGAGCGTCGGCTTGGGGACTGAAGGGTCCCGGGTTCGATTCCGGTCAAGGGCATGTACCTTGGTTGCGGGCATATCCCTAGTAGGGGGTGTGCAAGAGGCAGCTGATCAATGACTCTCTCTCATTGATGTTTCTAACTCTCTATCTCTCTCCCTTCCTCTCTGTACAAAATCAGTAAAATATATATTTAAAAAAAAACACACACACACACAAACAAAACCTTCTACATTTGACTGTGGAGACTCCTGCCGCCGGGCGGTATGTGCTGGGGGCTGTCCCGGTGGCTGCAGGCCCGGCCCGCGCCTCCTTTCCCGGCTGGGTGGCGCCCCCTGCAGGATGAACATGCATCGTGCCGCACATTTTCTAAAAATGCAATCATCTCAGAACTATGTGCACCCTCGGGTCAAAGGGGTAAACTTTTTAAGATGCAGACAAGCTGCTAGGGCTTTTCCGGCCGCTCAGCTGGGCGGAGGGTCCCTCCTTCCTTCCCTCCTCTGGAGCTGCGGCCATTCCTTCTGGGTGCGGGGTGCGGGGTGCGGGGCGCGGGGTGCGGGTGTGTCTCAGCCCTGGGAGCTGATAAAGGAGCACTATAAACCGAGGGCTGGAGGCTGGGAGCAAGGATGGAGGACATATAAAATCACAAAGTTTGGTGACTTAGAATTAAAGAGCGAAATCCAGTACTTTGGTTTTGTTAAAGGCTTTACTTAGGGCTCATGTTTTTGTTACTGTTTTCTTTTTTTAAATAATGCACTATCAAAGTTTGACCACAAGCTGGAGCCCAGATAACAGTGTTGCAGTTGGAAATGGCTTTACTCTGAAAATAAGGTTAGTGGGTTGGTGTAAATTTTTTTTTTTTTTGCTTATGTACTTTTGTTTTAAAGCTTATTTACCCTAAAGTTTATTGTTTTGAATACAGCAATTTTTAAAAATATATTTTATTGATTTTTTACAGAGAGGAAGGGAGAGAATAGAGAGTTAGAAACATTGATGAGAGTCATCCATCAGCTGCTTCCTGCACACCCCCTAATGGGGATATGCCCGCAGCCAATGTACATGCCCTTGACCGGAATCGAACCCGGGACCCTTCAGTCCGAAGGCTGATGACGCTCTAGCCACTGAGGCAAACCGGTTTCGGCAAAATATACAGCAATTTTTAAAATGTTAAAATAATAATAATAATAATAATAATAATGAAAAAGATGGAGGACACCTGGGAAGGCCCAGAGAGGGCAAGCCACTTCCCCAATGACACAGAGCGGCGGCACCGAGAAAGCACCTACTCGGCGCAGGACGGACACGTAGCAGTCCACCACACAAAGGTCCCCCCGCTGCAAGCGCGGAGCTCGTTATTCTGGGCGTAATGAAGATGCATGGCTAATTATGTTTGCTTCTAGGATGGGAGCTGGGAGCGGGGAGGTGATGCTAATTGTGGAGTGTGGGGGGGTGCCCCGTGGGAGGCTCCCAAGCTTCCCTGTCTCCCTCTTTCCGATCTATTCACCCCGTGTTATTGCGGGCACTCCCGAAATTAAATGGGGACTTAGAGGGAAGAGAAGGTCGACCAGGAGGGAGCGTGAAGAGCCCTTTGTACCCGGACAGCGTTGTCAATAAAGTTTTGTCGCCTTGGCAACCGCGAGCCTCTCCAGGCGGCGGGGCGGGGCACGGAGATGCGTGCGCATTCACCCCTTCAGTCCTCTCCCCGCTTTCTGCCTCAGAAGGCTGAAGGTTTCACCGGAGGAAAAGAATAGGGAGGGCCGCGGTACTGGTGATGGGCGGAGCTTTCTGCCAATGGAAGGATGAGCCCTGCCAAGGCCAACCAATCACATCCTACTTCTGGAGCCGGCGGAGCCCGCCTCCTTTCCACTTGGACCCGAATAACCCGACCCGTACCGGAGTTACGGCGCTTTTAGCCAATGAGGGAGCCTCCTGCGGGCCGTGGGCGGGGATACGTCTCCATGGCAGCGCAGGAAGGACAGCGGCGGGAACCAACCGCAGCAATTGGCGGCGCGGAGGGGGCAGCGCGGGCGTGGCGGGGTTTTGTGGGGGCACTGACGGGGTTTTGTGGGGGCGGGCGGAGAGGCCAGAGCGCGGCTCGACCAATGGGAGAGGCGCGAAATCCTCGGCAACTGCAGAGTGGCGGCGGCCGCAGCCAATGGCAGGCCGCGGAGGGGCGGGCCCGGCGGGGCAGACGGGAGGCGCGGCGGCCGAGCCTGAGGCTCGCTGAAGAGGCAGTGGGAGGTAGTGGCGGCGGCGGCGCGAGCGCCAGAGGCGGAGGCGGAGGAGGAGAAGCGGGTGAGGGGCGGCGCGGGGTCCGACGTTGGAGCTCCCTCTCGGCCCCCGCCCCGCGCCGCCTTGGCTCCCGGGCGCCCCCGGCCCCGACTGTCCCCCGCCCGGCCCGGACCCGCGTGCACCGGCGCCTCAGTGAGCGCCCTGCGGGGCTCGGCGCAACCGTCCCGGCGCCTCCTCGCCAGGCCCCTCCCGCACCCCGTGCCTTCCGGGGCTCCCCCAGGCTCCAGGCCCTGCCCTGCACGCTCACCGCCGGCCCAGGACCCGGGAGCCGCCCGCCCGCTTCCCCAATTCCTCCCCGGACCCTCCCTGCCTGCCTGCCTGCCTGCCTGCCGGGGGCCCCCACGCTCCGTCCTCGGGGCTCCCCACGCTCCACCCGGGATCCCCAGGACGCCCCCCGCCTCGCTGCTTCTCCAAGGCCCCAAGCTCCTCCCGGGACCCTCCCTGGACCCCACGCCCTTCTCCGCCTTCTCCCCGCGCCCCAGGTATCCCGCCGGGCTGTCCTCCCGGCCCCGCCCGTACCTGTCCCCCTCCTTCCCCCCGCGCCGCCGCCCCGCAGCTTCCGCCCGGCCCGCGCCCTCCGCTCTGACCCCTTCCTTTCCCGCGCCCGCCCGCCCGCTCCTCCGCGCGCCCTTCCTCGCCGCCTCCCCGCAGCCCCGCGGGGTGGGTGCCCCGCAGGCCTCCCGCGGACGGGGTCAGGGGTCATGTTTTGTTTCGGATCGCAAACCCCTTCTCGTTCCTCCTCTGCCTCCCTGTGCCCTGGCTTTTCTCTCCGCACCCCCCCCGCCCCCGCTTTGTCCTCTGAGCCCCCCCCCCTTCCCCCAGAATGGAATCCTTGGAGAGGGAGCAGGTGCTGGGATCCCTCCTCCGCCTCCCCCCCCCAACCCCCTGCAGTCCGCCTGGGGCTTCACCCAGGGCCTCCTGCGGCTCCCTGGGCTGCTGGGGAGGGAGGTGGGGACTGTGGGTGGGTGGGGGGGGATCCCCTGCCCTCCGGGAGGGTCAGAGGGGGAGTGAGCCTCATGACTCCCAGCTCCTGCAGGGCTGTAAGCCTTCAGGGTCCTCTCAGCCTTGCAGTCCATCATGCTCAGCCTTCCGTGTGTGTGTGTGTGCGTGTGCATGTGTGTGCGTGCATGTGAGTGCGTGTGCGTGCGTGTGTGTGCGTGGCGGGGCCTTTGTGTCTGCGCTCCAGAGCGTGCGAAGGAGCTGCCGGTGAAGGGGACCGGGACCGTCCCTCGTTTGGGGGGCGGCCCCCCTGGCAGGCGCACTTGTTGCACTGGGGCCGGCGCTGGGCTGAGCTGCTCTTTCATCTCCCCCGACGTGCAGATGAGGGTCCGGACGGGCGCCGCAGCGGCCCGGCGCCAGCGCAGGCCCTCCCCGCGCCCCGGCCGGGGCAGCATGGTGTGTGCGGCACCATGGGCCCAGACAGAGTGACCGCGCGGGAGCTGTGCGAGAACGACGACCTGGCCACCAGCCTGGTGCTGGACCCCTACCTGGGCTTCCGCACGCATAAGATGAACGTCAGGTGAGGCCGCCGGGCGGGGCGGACGGCGGGCCGGGCCCCCTCCCCCGCCTCCGCTGCGCCCCCTCCCCCCGGCGCGGGTGGGGGCGGGGCCCGGGAAGGCCCGGAGGGAGTAGGCCAAGGCCCTGGGACCCAGGCATGCCCTCTCCCCCAGCCCTGTGCCCCCGCTGCGGCGACAGCACCACCTGCGCTCAGCGCTGGAGGCCTTCCTGAGGCAGCGGGACCTGGAGGCTGCATACCGGGCCCTGACGCTGGGAGGCTGGATGGCCCACTACTTCCAGAGCCGGGGCCCGCGGCAGGAGGCTGCCCTCAAGACCCACGTGAGGGCGCCCTTCCTTCCCCGCCCCCGCTCACTCACCCACCCGTGTGTGCGCGCCCCTCACCTCGGAGTCCCCCCCACCCACCGCCGGGCACTGCGCCCCTCCGCGCAGCGCAGCCCGCGGGGGGCGACTCCCCCCGACTTCCTAGCTCTGGGGGACCTCCTGAGACGGGGCCTCACAGCATCCCTAGGAGAGGAGAGCCGGCGGGCCCTCTGAGACGGCGTCCCGACCGCTTCGTTTGACAGATGGGGAGACCGAGGCCCCGAGGAGGGGGCGTGAGTTCCCCCCTCCGAGACCACTCAGCGAGTCAGTGGCAGAGCGGGGACTAGCGCCCAGGAGAGAGGGGGCGCCGAGGCCGGCCCTGCCCCGCCACCTCACCCTGCCCACCCCCTCACCTCCCCCAGATCTTTCGCTACCTCCGCGCCTTCCTGCCCGAGAGCGGCTTTACCATCCTGCCCTGCACCCGCTACTCCATGGAGAGGAACGGAGCCAAGATCGTGTCCACGCGGGCTTGGTAAGAGGGCGGAGCGACAGGAGGTCTCCCCGGAGAGGAGGAGGAGCCGGGCCCGGTTGGTCCTGAGCTCCACAGCCCGGCTGGGGGGCCAGACCTGGGCCCTGGCGCACAGCAGGTGCTGCGGGGCGGGCGGGAGCTGGATGGAGCAGGTGGGGGGAGGGGGCCCTGCCCGCTCGCTCATCCTAGCGGAAGGGAGATGGTGGCAGAGCGGACAGGCAGACACTGGCCATAGCTGCCTCGAGCTTCAGGAGCCAAGGAATTGGGGGTGTTCAGGGGAGCCCGGCTTAGGCTGGAACCCCAGGGATGAGGGTCCGGTGGAGACGGGCTGTCAGTGGCTGGCGGGGCCTTGAGTCCAGGCAGAAGGACCGGCTGCCCCAGGCAGGACGGGGGTGGGGAGTTGAGGAGGGAGGGAGGGTTGGGTCTGGAGGAGCGAGGGGAGCGGGAAGCAGATGCAGGATGTTGCCCACGTGGGCGGTCGGGCCGGGAAGCCCCGCCCCGCCCGCAGGTGGGAGATGAGGAGGCGGCTGCCCGGCCCGGGCGGTCGGGGAGGCGGCGCCCACAGGCCGGCCTCTCGGCAGGAAGAAGAACGAGAAGCTGGAGCTGCTGGTGGGCTGCATCGCGGAGCTGCGCGAGGCCGACGAGGGGCTGCTCCGGGCCGGCGAGAACGACTTCAGCATCATGTACTCCACGCGCAAGCGCAGCGCCCAGCTGTGGCTCGGGCCCGCCGCCTTCATCAACCACGGTGCGCGCGGGGCGGGGCCTGCGGGGCGGGGCCTGGGGGGACGCCCCCCTTTCCCGGCTCCGTTCACAGACTCTTCTCTCCCCCCTGCGCCCGCGCCCCGCTGTCTGCAGACTGCAAACCCAACTGCAAGGTGAGAGCTGGTGTTCCGCGGGGCGGAATGGGGAACGAGGAGGGGAGGGCTTTTCTGGTCTGTGAATCGCCCCAGACTGTCCACTGTCTCCCCAAAGCCGGTTCTGGTTGGGGGAGGGGGGCTTTGGCTGGAGTCACCTTGGGACAAGGGCTGCCACCTGCTGGCGGTGTTCTTCCCTCTGCGCTGAGCTGGGGGCCGGGCCAGTTTGGGGGTGGTGTGTGGTGATGGGGACGGGGCCTGGAGACCTGGACCGCAAGGAGGCGCAGTGGTGCTAACAGGAGCCGGGGACTGAGAGGCAGGAACCTGGGGGCCCTGGCTCCCTGGGGTGAGGCCTGAGAGCCCTGGCGGTAGGGAAGGGGCCCGACGGCGCGGCGGGCCTCCCTGCACAGGGGAGGAGGTTGGGGGTGGGGCGGGGTTGGTGGCTGCTGCTCCAGTGGAGCCCCGGGGAGTGGGGAGTGGAGGGGAGACAGCAGGAGCCCCGAGGCATTGGGGGGGGTCCCAGGTGCTGGGGTCAGAGCTGGGTTTGAGGTTGATTTTTCTGAGATGGGCCAGTGAGAGCATGCCTCCTCGCAGGCTGTGAGGGGCAGGTGCGCGGGGCACAGGCGCGGTGTTGGCAGTGTTGCTTTGATTCTGCAGGCCCCCCCGCAGTTACATAGGTTTCGGGGTGCGTGACATGGGCCCAGTCTGGCCCTGGGCACAGGCAGGGGCTGCATGAGAGGCTCATGCGGAGACAGGCGACAGCCGCCTGGGGCCCGGGCGCAGGTGTGGAGGAGAGCGGGGTGGTCCAGGGTTGCAGGAACACGGGGGCAGGTTAGGGTGTCCCAGACAGGACACGTCACGGGAGGGTCAGGGGGCAGGTGGCGAGCGAGGCGACTCCGGTCTGTTCTGGGTGAGCTCGGGCCTGCCCGCTGGGAGCGCCCACTCTGTGAATAAGGACTAGGGGCCTGGAGGCTGGGCTGTGCGGGGATGCTGGTGTGCGACCTGGTTTGTCCTGAGTGAGAGGTGATGGGGGGGCGGGGCAGGTCTCAGGGACCGAGAAGACCTGGAGTCAGGCAGGTGGTTGGCACGGGCCACGCCCCGGCTTGTGTCAGTCTGGAGGGGGGTGGGTGGGTGGACAGACAGGCCCTTGGGGGCAGGAGCGGGCAGGTAGGGGCTGTGGGCCTCCAGGAAGCGGGTCGCTGCAGGGTGCAGGCCGGCAGGGAGCAAGGGGGCGGGTGTGTGGGAGGGCCGGGGCTGAGCACAGCCCGGAGGGGGTGGTTAGAGCCTCCTCCCGCAGGAGGGGAGGAAGGTCAGAGATTGCCGGGGGCTCCTGGCCCCTGTCTGTGCCAGGGGAGGACCCTGGGGACCAGGGGGCCAGGGGGCCAGGGCGCTGAGCGGCCCGGCCCCCAGTTTGTGCCCGCAGATGGGAACGCGGCCTGCGTGAAGGTGCTGCGGGACATCGAGCCCGGGGACGAGGTGACCTGCTTCTACGGTGAAGGGTTCTTTGGCGAAAAGAACGAGCACTGTGAATGCTACACCTGCGAGAGGTGCGAGGGCCGGGGGTGCCGGGGGCGGGGATCCGGAGCCCGGAATCTCAGCCTCAAGGCCTCTGCCCCCCAGGAGAGGGGAAGGAGCCTTCCGCCTGAGGCCCGGGAAGCCCCTCCCGCCGCAGCCGCTGGACAAGTACCAGCTCCGCGAGACCAAGCGGCGGCTGCTGCAGAGCCTGGGCGGCCGGCTCAGCCCCTGGGCCTGCGCCCACTCGTCGCCGCTGCGCCAGAACCCGTTCTGCGGTGAGCACGGGGCAGCCCCCTCCTGCCGGCCCTTCTCCATCAGACCCCCCCCGCCCCCCCGTTCCTGGGCGGCCCGGTGGGGGCTGGGATGGGGAGTGGCCTGACCCGGACCTCCCTCCTCCTCCCCTCCCCCTCCCC
Organism: Nyctalus aviator; assembly: GCA_036971965.1. NCBI lineage: Eukaryota > Metazoa > Chordata > Mammalia > Chiroptera > Vespertilionidae > Nyctalus > Nyctalus aviator. The sequence goes on along the minus strand of CM072936.1, from coordinate 2,070,944 downwards.
CCTTTCCCGGGCCGGCTCACAGGGTCACCCTGTCTCTCTCTCCCCCGCCTCCGCAGCTGCCTGCCAGCCCCTGCACCCCCTGCCCTGCGGCGCCGGCTCCGACCCTGCGCCCCTCTGGGTCCAGTGGCTGCCGCAGCCCCAGCTCTGGGTGCGCCCCCGAAGGCGCAGGCGCCCCACGGCCCGGCGGGCCCCCGCACCCCCTGTTCTCCGCAATGCCCGCGTGTCCCTGCACCGGTGGGGGGGCTGCGGCCCCCACTGCCGCCTGCAGGCGGAGGCCCTGGTGGTCCTGGGCCCCGCCCCCCGCCCCCGCTGGACGCCCCGGCAGGACTGGCACTGGGCCCGGCGGTACGGGCTGCCTTACGTGTTGCGCGTGGACCTGAGCCGCGTGGTCCCAGCCCCGCCCGCCACCTCCTCGCCCAGCCCTGCCCCCGCCAGGCCCCCAGGCCCCCTCCCCGTCCCCAAGCAGGCCCTGGCCTTTGCCCCCTTCTCCCCACCCAAGCGCCTGCGGCTGGTGGTCAGCCACGGCTCCATCGACCTGGACGTCAACGGCGACGGGCCCTGAGGGGCCCCGCGGTCCCGGGACTCGCTGATCTCCAGAAGGGGCGCTCGGGCCTCTAAGAGGCCACTGACCCTTGACCCCAGCACAGCTCTGACCCCAGGGGGTGGGGTTGCGTTGGACACCCCCCAGGGATCGGACCCCTGACCCTTTGTGACTGCTGACCCCTGAGCCACCCCAACCCCAGCAGGGAGCCCTGGCCATTGCTGCCCCCGCCCCAGCCTCAGGACTGCCGATGCCATTCCCGCCCCGCCCCCTCCTCCTGCCCAGGGAGCAAAGCCATAGGGGTGGGGGCACCCCTGGCGGCTCCCCAGAAGCCCAGCCTCTGGAGGAGGGGGACCTGCTGGGGGTGGAGACTGGCCCACGTGGGGGGGGTGGGTCTGCTCTCAGCTTTGTGACTGACTGAGGTGGGGGCGAGGCGGGGTGTCCCCGCGTCCTCGCCGCCCCCGCGGGTCTCAGGGAGGCCGGGTGTGACCTCATCTTTCTCATGGTGCTATCCCTGGTGCTACTGGGGTGTGGGGGGCGCCCTCCCCTCCCCCACACCGGAACGGGGTATGTTTGTTGGGGGATTGGAAGCACTTGAACTTTTTATTTTATTAAAACCTTGTTACGAGCTTCACCCGTGGGAGCCTCTCCTGTTTATCTCTGCCTTGAGGGTGTGTCCATCAGGAGGGCGCACGCGGCCCTCAGCCCGGCCCCGGGGGGCCAGGCCAGAGGAGGCAGCCCAGGCTTTGGGCCCTGAGTTTGGGGTGTGAAGGGGCCATGACTCCAGGACGGCCAGAATCCTGTCCCCTAGGAATCCCTCTGAGAAAGCGTGCTCCCGGGCCCCCCTCCCAGCGTGAGGGCACGCTTCTGGCCTACGCCCACTAGATGTCAGTAGCACCCCCTCAGCTGTGACAAACCTCTCTGGAGACCTCCCCACGCCCCTGGGGAGAAGCCGGGCCGGAGGGATCCGATCTGGGGAGGGACAGCGCCCAGGACCTGCATTGCAGCGGACAGCCATCGTCTGCTGCCTGCACCCGGGGCCGGTCTCCAGGACATGACGGCCCGGCCGGGATTACCCAGTCACACCGCTGGTGTGGCCCCTGGGCACACGGTGTCCAACAGAGGTTAGAAGTGTGGGGAGTTCAGGTCCGCTCCCCTGAGCAGGCAGGATCTGGGGGTGCCGGGGAAGCTGGTAGCCCACGCCCAGGGGGAGGGGCGTGTCGAAGGGGCCAGTCGCCCTGGGGCTGCGGCCAGGTGACTTCCGCCATCGCATGCGGTTTGGGGCCACACATGCTGAGTGCCTCCCATGTCTGTCTGTCTGTCTGGAGACCCTACAGGCTCTGCTAGAGGACACCCCCAAACCCTCCCCCCTCCGCCCCTGAGCAGGTGAAACATTTTATGTTTTTAACATTTTTTTATTGATTTTCAGAGAGGAAGGGAGGGAGGAAGAGAGAAGCATTCATGTGAGAGCAGCACATCATAGCTCAGCCCGGCTGGCGTGGCTCAGTGGTTGAGCGTTGACCTCTGAACCAGGTCACAGTTGGACTCCCAGTCAGGGCACCTGCCCGGGCTGTGGGCTGGGTCCTCGGGGTGAGGTGTGCAGGAGGCAGCTGATCTCTCTCAACAGTGATGTTTCTCCCTCTCCCTGCCTCTCTGAAATCAATAAAATTCTTTTAAATATCTATTTTTAAAGTACATCACTTTAAAACTAATTAAAATGTCCCAGAGGTGACGGAGGGATGGAGGGGGGGGTCCCTGGCCCAAGAGGGAGTGAAGAAAGGGGCCTGGGAGGGGCAGTGGCTCATGGGCCAAGTGCGCCGGAGGCCGGTGCTCTGGGCCCCGAGCCGGGCTGGGCGCACAGGTGTCTGCCCTGCGCTCGGCCGCCACCTGGGTGACCTCACCGGCGCTCAGACAGCGCACCCGGCCCGTGACTCAGAGCTGCCCTGACCACGTGGCCCCGCCGCCTGCTCCCTCGGCCTCTACCCCGAGTCCCCAGGAGGCCCCTCCCGGGCGGCCACGTCCTCCCGCCTCCCCGGTCCTGGTCTCAGAGAGGATCCCTGGGGGCCAAGGGGTGGGCATCGGGAGATGGCACACCTGGGGTGTGCCCAGGGTGGGGTGCTGAGGGCATGGAGGGGGTGAGGGGGTGGGATGGAGCAGGCTCTCCCCTGAGCTGACCCAGCCCGTCCCGTCCTGTTGCCTCTGGGACCACGGGGCTGGCACCATCTCGGTGACAGCTGGGGAGTGAGGTGCAGCAGGTGGACAGGCCTGTCCGGGGTCACCCCGGAGGGTGTGTGACTAGCAGCAGCCACCTCTGAGCGCTGGAGCTGAAGGGCCTCTGAGGAGGTGACCGCTTTGGGCAGAAACTGCGATTCCACGATCCCCTGCTGGGGCCTGGGGCGGGCAGGGCTGCGGGGCGGGCAGGCAGGGCCACGCCCAGTCCCGCCAGGGTCCCCCTCCGCCCGGGGCGCGGGTGAAGGGGCGGGGCGCGGGGTGAAGAGGCCAGAGAGGTGACATGGAGAGGGGGTGTCTAAGTCCGGGAATCTCCGCGTTGTCATCTGAGCCTGGCTGTGGGAAGCAAAGAACAATTCAGGGGGCCCGGCCGGCTGGCTCCGTGGTTGAGGGTCGCTATGAACCGGGGGTCACAGTTCAATTCCTGGCCAGGGCACATGCTCAGGTTGCCGGCTCCCCAGTGTGGGGCGTGCAGGAGGCAGCCAATCCATGGTTCCCTCTCATCACTGATGTCTCTCTCTCCCTCTGAAAACAATAAAAATACCTTTTAAAAGTGATTCAGGTGGGGCGTCTGAGCGTCCTGGAGCTCAGTCTGCAGGGCTCTGCGGGAGGAGCGGAGTGAGGTCCGGAGAGGGTGGGGGTAGGCTGCCCTGGCCGCGGAGGCGGGAGGGACCCAGGCGGCAGCGGGAGGAGCCTGTGGGGAGGGCACCCCTGCAGGGATGGGGTGGGATGGACGTGGGGGGGGGGCAGTGGAGTCACGCGGGGGCAGGAGAGCCGGGAAAGGGTTGGGGTGTGGGGGGATGGGGTTCTTAGCGCTGGGTGGGCCTGAGGCGGGTGGCCTGGGGCAGAGGGCAGAAAGCCTGGGGGTCCGGGAGGCGGTCCAGGTAAGAGGAGAAGAGGCTGAGGGGGATTTGGGGTGCAGGTGAGGGGAAGGTGTGGCGGCTGAGAGGCAGGAGCAGCTGGTGGGCGAGTGTTGCATCGGGAGAGCAGGCGGCTGCTGCCGGGGGGCGGGTGGGGGGCGGCGGGTTCGCTCCCAGCCCAGATATCTGCCGGTCCCCCCTTCACCCCAGCCCTGAGGGGCAGGCCGCCCCCTCCCCGTCAGACTCCCCGCGCCCCGCCGCGCAGTGAGCGGACGGAAGGAAGGACCGGCGGCAACAGCACGGCTTTATTTGTGGCTCAGGCCCGGGTGGGGGCCGGCGCGGTCTCCGGGAGACGAAGGGACGGGCCACTGGCCGGGCCGCCGGAGGAGCCGGCGGGCAGCCGGTCAGATTTTCCCCGCGAAGGTGCCGTCCTGGATCTGCTCGGTCCAGCGCTGCACCTGAGGGCGGGCAGGGCGGCTCAGCTCCCGCCCCCGCCCGGCCCAGCCGCTGCCCCCGCCGGCCCCCAGCCCCGCCCCGCCCCCAGCCCCAGCCCCGCCCCAGCCCCGCCCCTCGCCGGCCCCAGCCCCGCCCTCCGCCGGCCCCAGCCCCGCCCCCCACCGCCCCAGCCCCGCCCCCACCACCCCCAGTCCCGCCCTCTGCCGGCCCCAGCCCCGCGCCGCCCGCCCGCCGCTCACCCAGCTGCTGGGGCACAGCGAGTGGAACACGTGGTAGTAGTACTCGCAGGGCTGCGTGTTCTTCCCGCGGCGGTTCATCTTCTTTACGCAGCGGTGGAAGTCTGCGGGGAGGGGAGGCGAGGCGGGCGGTGGGTGCGGGTGGGTGCGGCCGCGCCAAGCTCCCGCCCCTCCTGACCTGGTCCCGTCCCCTCCCGACCACACACACACACACACACACACACACTCTTTCTCTCTCTCTCTCTCTCTCTCAATATTTTTAAAAAATATATATATTTTATTGACTTTTTACAGAGAGGAGGAGAGAGGGATAGAGAGCTAGAAACATTGATGAGAGAGAACCATCGACCTCTTGCACACCCCCCATCGGGAATGTGCCCGCAACCAAGGTACATGCCCTTGACCGGAATCGAACCTGGGACCTTTCAGTCAGCAGACCAACGCTCTACCACTGAGCCAAACCGGTTTCGGATATATATATATTTTATTGATACATATATATATATATATATATATATATTATTGATTTCAGAGAGGAAGGGAGAGGCCGATAGAAACATCAGTGATGAGAGAAAATCACTGCTGTCCGGCCACGGTGGTTCAGTGGTTGACCATCGACCTACGAACCAGGAGGTCACGGATAGATTCCTGGTCAGGGCACATGCTGGGGGTGCAGGCTCCGTCTCCAATGGTGCTGGAGTGAATCAATGATTCTCTCTCATCCTTGATGTTTTTGCTCTCCCTCCCTTTCTCTTTGAAATATGTATATTAAAATATATATATATTATTTCAGAGAGGAAGGGAGAGGGGGAGAGAGACAGAAACATCAACGATGAGAGAGAACCACTGATCGGCTGCCTCCTGCATGCTCCCCACTGGGGATCGAGCCCGCAACCAGGGCATGTGCCCTTGACCAGAATCGAACCTGCGACCCTTCAGTCCATATGTCTACACTCTATCATCCATTGAGCCAAATGGGCCAGGAGAATAAAAAAATATTTTTTAAAAAAATAAAGAAAATAAAATCATTGATTGGCTGCTGCCTGAACGCCCCCTACTGGGAATGAACCCAAACCAGGGCATGTGCCCTGACCGGGAATGGAACTGTGACCCCCTGGTTCATACCGTGTTTCCCTGAAAATAAGACATCCTCCGAAAATAAGACCTAGAGCAACTTTGGGAGAAAAAATTAATATAAGACACTGTCTTATTTTCGGGGAAACAGGATAGGTTGATGCTCAACCATCTGAGCCACACCAGCAGGTCCCCGCCCCTCCTGACCAGGTCGCTCTTCCTCCCCACCAGACTCCTTCTATTTAAAAAAAAAAAATTCTTTATTGATAAAGGTATCTTCCCCCCCTCCCCCCCCCCCTGCCAGGACAGGACCCCCTTCTCCACCATCTGTCCCTACCAGCTCCACCCCAAGCCCCGCCCCACAGCCGGCCCCATCCTCTCCAGACCAGGCCCCGCCCCCACAGCCGGCCCCATCCTCTCCAGACCAGGCCCCGCCCCCACAGCCGTTCCAGCCTCATCCTCTCAGAACCAGGCCACGCCCCTCCCTGCCACACCCAATCTCTACTCCGCCCTGGCCACCACTTGGTCACGTGCCTCCAGGATAGGCCACGCCTCTCCAAGATCCGGCCCCACCCCTCCCTGCCTGGCCCCTGCTCCCTGGCCCCGCTCCCACGCGACTCAGCCACGCCCCAATCATAGGCCCTGCCCACTCGCGGCCTGGCCTCACCAATCCTGGCCAGGCTGCATTTCCCTCTGCCTCCTTGGCCCCGCCCACCCTACCAAGCCACGCCCCTAACCGATAGTCCCGCCCCTCGAGCCGGACTCGCTCCGTCCCCCACCCCAACGGTCTCCCCTCCCAACGGGAGTCAGGTCCCCATACCCTTCCTCAGGAGTTGGGGTGCGCCCCGCTTCCGGCCTCCCCGCCTCCCCCGCTGCCCTCCCCTGCCCGCCAGTACTCACCCAGGAAGTTCTGGTAGCAGTTGCGGGTCTGGTTCTGGTTGGGGAAGCGCGGGTCGAAGGGCGGCGTGGGCCTTCGCGCCTTGGGCTTGTCCGAGTCGAACATGCTCCTGCGAAGAGGAGGGGCTTCGTGGGGCCGAGGGGGAGCCCCTTGCTTCAAATCGCACATAACTTCTGGCGTCCCCCTCACCCCGAAACCCAGCCCCGGTCCCCCCGGCTCCCCCGTCCTGTCCTCACTAGGCTGACCAGTCGCCTGACGCCTGTGGTTGCGTCCGCGACGCCACTCGTTTCAGAGTCTCGAGGGTCCCAGCCAAGGCACAGCGCGGCTCCGCCCTATTGGCTGAGACCCCGGAGCCCCAGCCAATGGGAGCAGCTGCGCCGCGTGGACACGCCCCCTCCCTCCCGCCCCGCCTCCAGCCCGGCGCACCGCGCTCCCAGGGACCGGTGCGCACACAGGCTCCAGGCTCCCCGACCTTTGCCACGTTTGCCGCGTCTCAGACTCGGGCTTGTATTTTATTTTATTTTTAATACAGTTTATTGATTTTTTACAGAGAGGAAGGGAGAGGGACAGAGAGTTAGAAACATCGATGAGAGAGAATCATCCATCAGCTGCCTCCTGCACACCCCCCCCCCCCACCACCACCACCACCGGGGATGTGCCCGCAACCAAGTTACATGCCTTGACCGGAATCGAACCCGGGACCCTTCAGTCCCCAGGCTGACGCTCCATCCACTGAGCCAAACCGGATTCGGCTCAGACGCAGGCTTTTAATCTCCGCGAAGCTGGGCCACCCCGCGGGATGTCCCCCCAGGTCCGCCCCCCGCCCCCCAATATATAAATGTATAAATAGCTCTGTTCTCTACGGCAGCCCCGAGGCCCTCCGCTCAGCCTGGCCAGCCTCCGGATTCTTGGAGTGGAGCGCACTGCGCCTGGGGCCTGCAGGGAAGAGCCAAGAGCACGCTCGGGTGGGTCCAGCGCCAGGACCCAGCGTCAAGGGGGGAAAGGCGGGTTTGGGGGTGTCGGGGGTCTACCTGGCCACACTAGATCACTCTGGACCACGTAGCGATTGAGTGGCGTCTGGGATCCTGCTACGGGAGGCGCTGGGCTCAGTGCTTGCTGGGGAGAGGGCAGGAGGCACTCAGTAAGCACAGTGAATGGAGAACAGGCAGGCCTGAGCAGGAATCTGAGCTCCCACCGCCGCCCCGCGCCCCTCCCAGGTCTCTCCCGCAACCAAGGGACATGCCCTTGACCAGAATCGAACCCGGGACCCTTCAGTCTGCAGGCCGACGCTCTATCCACTGGGCCACACTGGTCAGGGCTGGGCGTCCTGTTTGCAAGGGTTGCAGCTCGAGTCCCTGCCTCCCATGCGCCCTAAGCTTACCCATGTCACCTTGCTCAGAGCCCCCCTTTCTTCCCCCCTCCCCCCTCGTCCTTCCTCCCCACATACCTGGGCCAGGGCGTGAGGACCTGCGGGCTCTCCTTGCTCTGCTGCATCCAGCCGGCCACGCTCCCCATCCTCTCCAGTTCCAGGAGCTTGGGCACTCCCGTCTCCAGGGGCAACCCCGCCTTGGCCACGGGGCCCTGGCCCGACCCCCCCTCCTGGGTCACCACAGGGTCTCTGTTGAGCTTCAGGGGCGCCCTGGCCGCCTCCATCTGTGAGATGGGGGTCAGCACGGTTGGCGATGGCGGCAGGACGTCCTCCAACCTCGTCGCGGGCGGGGGGATGGGGGCCTCCGAGACTCTGTCCTCCTTGGAGCTCCTGGGGGTGCTCGGGGCACGGGGTCCCAGCGTGGAAGGGCCCCTCTGGGCCCAGGGCAGCTTCTCCGGCTCCGCCTCCGACGCCTGCGCCCTCCGCGTCTCCTCCACCCACAGACCCACGCCCCCCTCCACCCAGGAGCCCAGCCGGGGCGCTGTCGGGGCTTCCGGAGCACGCTCCGGGGATCCCTCCGCCATGGACACCCGTCTGCGGCCGAGGGGCTCCGGGCCCCGGGCCGACCCCGCAGACATCTGGGACATCAGGAACAAGGAGGGCGGTCTGGGCCCCGAGGGCGGCTCCTTGGCCTTGGCCTTGAGCATCAGCCTGGCCAGGGCGGGCGCCTCCACGGAGAAGGGCCGCCGGGGACTCCCCGGGGCCCCCTCCACGGCCAGCTGCTGCGACCTCACCCACTCCCTCCGCTGCCCCGTGGCCTGGGACGGGAAGCCAGGCAGGTCCACCCGCAGGTCCTCCACCTGTCCCCGGTCCCTCAGGCCGTCCAGGGCCAGCTCCCGGGCCGGGCCCGCCACCACCTCCTCCCGCTCCCTCCGGGCCGTGTGGCCTGGCAGCTCCAGAGACATCTTCTGGGCCCGCGCCTCCGTGACCTCCGTCTCCTGCGCGCCCACCAGCATCAGGGGCTCCGTCTTCCCGGAGGCCTGGCTGCCGGCGGGCCCCGCGCCTGAGGCCGCAGAGTCCCAGGCCGTCCGGTAGCGGGTGCGGGGCGTCAGCGCCTGGGACGATGGGGCCGGCAGGGACGGGGGTTCCGGGCAGAGGACAGGAGCGAACGAGGTCTTCTGGGGAGCAGCGGGGACCCGTGGGGTCTTCGGAGGGGCTGGGGCTTTCCCGGGGGCGGGCGCCAGAACCCCTGTCTTCTTCGCCGGGGCCTTCTGGGGGTGCTTGAGGGGGGCCCTCTGGGCGGGCGGGGGCCCCGGTGTCTGCACGGGGCGCGGGGGCCCTGGCTGGCCGTCCTGCCTGGAGCCCGAGGCGGGGCGGGCAGGCGGGTAGGAGCCGGGCGGGTAGGCAGCCTGGCCGAGGGAGCAGGAGGACAGGCCTCCCAGGGTCCCTTGCACGTACAGCTGCTTGTAGGAGACCAGCAGGGAGGCCTCAGGGCTGTGTGGGAGGCAGCAGGAAGGGGCCTCAGTCAAACCGCCAAGCATGGCTGCCCTGTCCGCTGAGCATCCCTGGAGATGGAGGGAGGAGAGGGAGACGGGGTCAGGGATGCAGCTGCTCAGACACAGACCAGTCCTAGCCCCCTCCTCCCTCAGACCCAGGCCCCCAGCCCTCCTCCCTCAGACTCAGGAGCCCAGGCCCCCAGCCCTCCTCCCTCAGACCCAGGAGCCCAGGCCTCCAGCCCTCCTCTCTCAGACCCAGGAGCCCAGGCCCTCAGCCCTCCTCCTTCAGACCCAGGAGACCAGGCCCCCAGCCCTCCACCCTCAGACCCAGGAGCCCAGGCCCCCAGCCCTCCTCCCTCAGACCCAGGAGCCCAGGCCCCCAGCCCTCCTCCCTCAGACTCAGGAGACCAGGCCCCCAGCCCTCCTCCCTCAGACCCAGGAGCCCAGGCCCCCAGCCCCTCCTCCCTCAGACCCAGGAGCCCAGGCCCCCAGCCCTCCTCCCTCAGACCCAGGAGACCAGGCCCCCAGCCCTCCTCCCTCAGACCTAAGAGACCAGGCCCCCAGCCCTCCTCCCTCAGACCTAGGAGACCAGGCCCCCAGCCCCTCCTCCTTCAGACCCAGGAGACCAGGCCCCCAGCCCCTCCTCCTTCAGACCCAGCCCCTCCTCCCTCAGATCTAAGAGTCGGGTCCTGGCCCCTGTGAATGTGAATAGGTGCCTGGGAGGACAGCGATGGGCTGAAAGAGCTGGAAAAGATGCTGAAGATGGTCCTGATGGTGACGCTGGGCCTCGCTGGGGCGGAGGGTTCCCGGCCCGTCAGTGGGGGAACTGGGGGGGGCGGAGGGCGGGGAGAGCAGCCTGAGCCCTGGGAAAGGACCAGAACTTCGGGGTGCATTCTCGGAGTCGAGGGGAGGAGGTGCTCACCAGAGGAGGGTTTGGTCTGAGAGCCGTTGCCAGGGTCCGGGTGGGACCTGCGGGCACAGGGGGGTGGGACTCAGCGGCATCCCCCTCCTCTCCATACCCCCACCCGGTGGCCCCGGGACCCCAGGCCTACTTCTTCTCCCCGGCTCTCTTCCCGGACCCCAGAGGCTCCAGCTGCGACCAGACCAGAGGCACCGAGTCGCCCACGGCCCGGGACCGGAATCGGCCCCGGGTGGGCGGGGCGGCCGCGGAGGGTTCGGGGCGCAGCGCCCCGCGGTCCGGCCCGGGCCTGCTCGCCTTGGCCTTCTGCTTCGGGGCCGCCAGCATCTTGCGGGGACCCGCGGCCGTGGCTGCAGAGAGACGGCAGGGAGGCCTGGCCGGGGTCCCTGCTGCCCAGGGGCAGCGGGAGGGGCGGGGAGGAGGCGTGGGGGCTGGGCCAGGGCCCAGAGGGAAGGACTAGGGCGCCAGCGCAGGAACCCCCACCCCTCACCCCCAGACCTCCACCCCACCTCCCATCCCACCCTCCACCAGCCCCGCCCGGCCTCGGTGAGGAGAAGGTGGATGCAGAAACCCGAGGGATGCGGTGATGCTCACCCGAGCGTCTCCTGCGGGGCTGGTCCTGTTGGCCGAGTGTGGGGGGGGGGCTGGTCAGGGGGCCACTGATTCCTGGCTCCACAGCCCCTTAGTGCCAGGACTGAGACTCCAGGCACCCTCCTATTCCCCCAGACCCAGGAGCCCAGGCCCCAGCCCTCCTCCCTCAGACCCAAGTCCCCCTCCTCCTCCCTCAGACCCAGGAGCCCAGGCCCCCAGCCCTCCTCCCTCAGACCCAGGAGCCCAGGCCCCCAGCCCCTCCTCAGACCCAGGTCCCCCTCTTCCTCCCTCAGACCCAGGAGTCCCCCAGCCCCTCCTCCCTCAGACCCAGGAGCCCAGCCCCCCTCCTCCTCCCTCAGACCCAGGAGCCTAGCCTCCCTCCTCCTCCCTCAGACCCAGGAGCCCAGGCCCCCAGCCTCCTCCCTCAGACCCAGGAGCCCAGGCCCCCCTCCTCTTGCCTCAGACCCAGGAGCCCAGGCCCCCCTCCTCCTGCCTCAGACCCAGGAGTCCAGGCCCCTCCTCCTCCCTCAGACCCAGGAGCCCAGACCCCCTCGTCCTCTCTCAGACCCAGGAGCCCAGGCCCCCCTCCTCCTGCCTCAGACCCAGGAGCCCAGGCCCCTCCTCCTCCCTCAGACCCAGGAGCCCAGACCCCCTCGTCCTCTCTCAGACCCAGGAGCCCAGACCCCCTCCTCCTCTCTCAGACCCAGGAGCCCAGCCCCCCTCCTCCTCTCTCAGACCACCTGACCCAGCCCCCCCCATTCCTGGGGGTCCTGGCCTCCCGGTCCCCGTGGTCAGACCCACACGCCAGGGCTGCGCAGGCCCACCTGGAGCTGCCAGGTGGAGGCGGGCGGGGTGGCCTGGGCCAGGTCGGAGGGCGGGGAGCTCAGGGCCCCGGGGGCCCCGGGAGTGGGGGCCCCCCGCAGCAGGTTGATGAGGCGCACCCAGCGGTGGAACAGGAAGGCCATCTCCCGGTCGGGGGCGTTCAGCTCCAGGTAGTAGTAGCGGCCCGTGAGCAGGCGCAGCTTCAGGCAGCGGGCCGGCTGGTTGTGCACATACAGGCGGACCAGGGCCAGCGGGATCATCCTGGGGCAGGAGAGAGGAGGTGGGGGCAGGAGAGAGGAGGTGGGGGGCAGGAGGCAGAGGGGGAGGGGAGGAGGCAGAGGTGGAAGGGAGGAGGCAGAGGGGGAGGGGAGGAGGTCGAGGGGAAGGGGGAGGAGATAGTGGGGGAGGGGGAGGAGGCAGTGGTGGAGGGGAAGGAGGCAGAGGGGAGGTAGTAGAGGGGGAGGGGGAGGTGGTAGAGGGGGAGGGGGAGGTGGTAGAGGGGAAGTAGAGGTGGAGGGGGAGGAGGTGGAGAGGGAGGATGTAGGGGTGAAGAGGGGAAGGGGGAGGAGGTCGAGGGGAAGGGGAGGCGGTCGAGGGGAAGGGGAGGCAGAGGGGGAGAGGGAGAGGGAGAGGAGGAAGGGAAGGGGAGAGGAGGAAGGAGGAGGGAGGGAGGAAGAAGGGGGGCGGTGCAGCAGGGCCGGGCCGGGCACCTGGAGAGGAGGAGGTTGGGGCAGTCCCTGTCCTCCGAGGGCCGGGCGATGAGCAGGAGGTCAGGCAGTGGGGCCCCGGGCAGGGTGGCGGCCACGCCCATGGTCAGGTGGTTGCTGCTGTGGTGCACATACACCGGGGCCCCTCGGCTGGTCACCTGGGGGCCGGGGCGGGGGCTGGGGCCGGTGCTCCCTGCGGCCCCCTCCACCGGGCACCCCCAGACCACGCCCCGGCCCCCTGAGCGCCCAGCTGCTCCAGCCCCCCAGCCCAGGGGCCCTGCCCCCCCAGACCAGCTGCCCCGGCCCCCCAGCCCAGGGGCCCTGCCCCCCCAGACCAGCTGCCCCGGCCCCCCCAGCCCAGGTCCCTGCCCCCCCCACCCTGCCCAGGGGGCTGGGACCTGCACAAAGTCACTCTCGAACATGGGCAGCGGGCAGAGGGGCAGGTAGTCGCCCTGGCGCAGGGTCCTCTGCAGCTGGCCCAGGATGGGGACCCACGTCGGGGGGCCCGGCGGGTGCTCCACACGCCACAGGTTCCAGAGCCTGTTCATGGCGGCCGCAGAGAGGGGGGCGCCCGCCGGCCGCAGAGGGAGGGGCTGCCCCGGGCTGGGCCATGGCCCTCGGGGCGCCCTGGCCGGCCGGGGAGAGGGGGGGGGAGGAGCCTTCCGTGGGGGCCCTTTGTGACCTCACTGGACCCTCAGAGGCCTCTTCCTGGACGTCTCCCAGCCACGGCCACAGCCACGGCCACAGCCACAGCTCCTCTGTCCCCTGAGGCCGGGGAGCTGGGTGCACCCTGAGACCCTGCCCCAGACGCCACCTGCACACAAGACAGGACACCCCGGGAGGGTCGGTCTGTGATGTTACAAACAGATAGTTCACCAAAGGGCTTCTTTTTTTAAAAAAAATATAATATTTTTTTATTGATGTCAGAGAGGAAGGGAGAGGGAGAGCGAGAAACACCCATGATGAGGGAGAATCATGGACCGGCTGCCTCCTGCACGCCCCCCACGGGGGATGGATTGCAACCCGGGGGGGCCTGAGGCCTGACGAGGTGGGGGGAATGGAACTGTGACCTCCTGGTTCATAGGCTGACGCCCCACCACTGAGCCACACCGGCCACGGGCAAGCAAGGGGTTCCTGGCTCGTAAGAGGGGAGTCCGTCCGGAATGCAGGCCCCCCGCTCACCACGGGCCCTGCTCTGGACGCTGAGTGAGGCCCAGCCGCCCACAGCCTCAGTCTCCCCGTCTGTGGTCACCGTTGCTGTCTGTGGACTTACTGGTGGCCCGGTGCATGAAATCCGTGCACATGAAAAGGGGATTGATTAGAGGAAACAATTCAATACTGCTATTTGCCCTTTCTCTATAATAGAAGTGTTGGAGATGAGTGAAAATCAGTAAAATGTATATGATGAAAGCCTTCCTCCTGTCAGAGTCTGGGGCTCACCATGGGACTGAGAATCAAGTCTCTGCCCACCCACATGCACCTCAAAATTGCATGATACTCAGACCCAGCTGGCCCCCATGAATTGGGGGCTAGATCCAGTGCTGGCCAGGGGGCATAGCCTCAAGTCCCCTGGCCCAGTGCTAGGATGGGGGGCATGGCCTGGGGTCTCCCAGCCTAGACTGGGGCGCGGGGCATTCCTTGGGGTCCCCTGTCCAGCCCCAGTGGGTGGGGGGCACAGCCTGAGGTTCCCTGTCAAGCCCAGCCAGGCATGGGGGCTCAGCCTCATATTCTCTGGCCCTGTGTTGGTGTAGGGGGCGCGGCCTGAGGTCCCCCATTCTGGTGCCGGGATGGGGGTGTGGCCTGATGTCCCCTGTCAAGCCCCATCTGGTGGGGGGCACGGCCCCAGGTCCCCTGGCTTGGTGCTGGGGCTCTGGGTGCAGCCTGAAGTCTCCAGCCTGACACAGGGCAGGGGACGAGGCCTGAGGTCCCTGGTCAAACCCCATGGGGGCGGGGTAGGGAGGGTGTAGCCTCAGGTCAGGTCCCTGCTGATTGCTCCTTAAGGCTCCTTATGGGAACTTGGCCTCAGCTGTGGGTGCAGCTGTCTTTGTGACGGAGTGATGGTTAATTAGCATATTCCCCCTCAGACAGGATAAGGAAAGGAACCCGCCCTGGCTGAGCCAGAGCTGTGGCAGAACCGCCGTGGTCTCTCTAGCTGCATGACCTTGAACCACAGGCACCCCAGCCTCAACTTCCCTCACCTGTAAAAAGGGTGTATTAGGACCCGGGGGGGGGGGGGTCAGAGTCAAACCCTGCCCCAGAGGCCCAGCCCTGAGCTGGGGGTCCTACTGGGGATCCAGCCCGCAACCTGGGAACTGAACCAGGACCCTTCAGTCTGCAGGCCGACGCTCTAGCCACTGAGCCACACCAGCTGGGGCAGTTTTTGTTGATTTTAGAGAGGAAGGGAGAGGGAGAGAGGGAGAGAAACATCGGTCGGCTGCCTCCTGCATGGCCCCCACTGGAGATCAAGCCCACAACCGGGGCCTGTGCCCTGACCCGGAATCAACCAGCGACCTTTGTGTGCACAGGGACCATGCTCAACCAACTGAGCCCCCGCCCCCTGGCCAGGGTCTCCCATTACCCCTCAGGGTTCAGGGTCGCGGATGGTCTCCCCTCCACGGCCTTGACCTTGGCCTTGCCCACTCAGGGCCCCTCCCTCTCCCCCCCCCCTCCCGGGGCCCCGGCGTCCACCCCATAAAAACAGCCTCCGAGTGGATGTGTGTGTGACAGGTTTAATTCCTCCTCCAGCTCACAATGGCGTCTCACGTGTGTTCGTACAAAAACCCAGGCCTGCCTCCCCCCTCCCTCCCTCCCTCCCCTCCCCGTCGCAAAAAAGGAAATAGTTTAATAATAAATAACATATGCCCCTGCTCAGGCCCCAGAGGAGTGGGGGGCCAGACGGAGGGGCCCAGGAACGGGGAACCTGGGCCCCTCCCGCTGGGGACCCCCTGAGTCCTCCTGCGTCCCGCCCACCCCCCCAAAATAAATAAGTATAAATAAGGCACAGGTGTCCCCTGGAGGGACTGTCTCTAAATTGGGGGGGACAGGAGGGGAGGGGTCCTCTGGCTGCCACGCCCCCAGTCCCGAAATAAATAAATAAATAAGGTCTGGCGGTGAAGGGCGCGGTGGGGTCAGGGGTCAGGGGGCGGGGTCAGCGGGTCACAGCCTCGTCTTGAGCAGCAGCAGGCCCCGCACGGCCCAGTCCAGCGTCAGGTGCAGGCCCCCCAGAATGGCGTGGGCCGCCCGGATGCCTCCCCAGGCCGAGGCCGGCGGGGCCAGGGGGGGCGCCGGCGGGTCTGGGGGCGCCGGGGGCAGGGCCAGGCGGGCCATCTGTTGGGAGAGGACGGAGGGTTAGCCACAGGCCTGGGGTGCAGCAGGGGAGGGGGGACGGCGAGGGGTGCTTGCAGATTGGGGGTCCAGGCTGTGCATTTGCAGAGTGTCTCTATCTCCGGGGCAGAATCTATTTTTTCTAGGATTTTTAAAAAATTGATTTCTTGCAGAGAGGAAAAGAGAGGGATAGAGAGTTAGAAGCATCGAGGAGAGAGAATCATCCATCAGCTGCCTCCTGCACTCCCCCCCGTACCCCCAACTGGGGATGTGCCCGCAACCAAGGTACATGCCCTTGACTGGAATCGAACCTGGGACCCTTCAGTCCGCAGGCCGACGCTCTATCCATTGAGCCAAACCAGCTAGGGCAAGACTTGGGGTCATTTGTTGATGTTAATCCTCACCTGAGGCTATTTTTTCACTGATTTTTAGGGAGAGTGGAAGAAAGAGGGAAAGAGGGAGAGAAACATCGACGTGAGAGAAACACGTCAATTGGCTGCCTCCTGCAGGGGCCCTGACCAGGGCCTGGGCTGGGGAGGAGCCTGCAAGCGAGGTACATGCCCTTGACCGGAATCGAACCCGGGACCCTTGAGTCCGCAGGGCAATGCTCTAACCACTGAGCAACACCGGCCAGGCCGAGGCCTGGGGGTCTCACAGTCTCCCACCTCAAAGTCCAGCTGCGTGGGGGCTGGAGTTTGCCAAGGCAGCTGGCGCTTCTCGCCCGGGGGCCTGGGAATCTCGGGGGGCTGGGGGCTCCGTTTCTGGGGTTCGGAATCTGGAACGCACTGTCTTGGGCCAGGGCCTCTCCCCCTGGGCCTCCATCACCTCTGGGCTCCCCAGTTCCCGGGCTCTCTGTGTTGGGGGTGAGCCTAAGCTTTTCCAGGCAGGACTGGGGAGTCTGGCCTGGGGGCTGGGGGGTCTCAGGCCCCCAGGGTTTTGCGGGGCTGCAGGGTGAGGGCCGCGGAGGCAGGGCCGCCCTACCAGGAGCTGCAGCCGCCGCAGCAGCCGGTCCAGGCGGGTCTGCAGCGCCCCCAGCTCGGGCTCCAGGGTCCGCAGGGCCGGGCCGCCCGCCCGGCGCAGCCACTGCACGTGCCTCAGGTAGGACAGCAGGTCGGCCCGCAGCCGCGTCAGCACGCCGGGGAGCTGGGGGACAGGGGTGTGGGGGTCAGGGGTCAGGGGTCAGGAGCGCCCGGGGCCCATGCCCCCCCCCGCCATTCCCGAGGAGAGTTGGGGAAGCAGGGGGAGGAGGACGGGGCTACCGAGGGAGGGGGGGGGCGGGCTTGGGGAAATGATGGCTGGGGGGAGGAGGGAATGGAAAGAGACAGACAGACAGACAGACAGACAGACAGAGATGGAGACATGGGGTCCTCCCTCTCCCCGGCTGCTACCTGCAGGGCTCCCAGCGCGCCTGCGCTCATGGCCAAGGTGGGCAGAGTGTCCAGGTTGTGGTCTCCGTCGGCTGGGAATTTGTCTCTCTGGTCATGGAGGGGAGAAAGGCTATAAGGGGGCGCCCCTGCCCGGCCCTGGGGGGTCCCCTCACCCCCTCCCCGGCCTGCGCCCCCTGCCCCCCGGTCTGGCTCCTACCAGCTGCGCGGCCAGCTGCCGGGTGTCGGCCAGCAGGGAGCGCGTCAGCAGGACGGCGCCGTCCAGCTCGGCGCGGGGGTCCGGGGAGGCCCGCGGGGGCCCGGGCGGCGGCCCCGGCGCGGCGGCGCGGTCCGGCCACAGGCTCAGCGCGGCCAGGACCAGACAGCACACACCTGCGGGCGGGGCGGGGGTCAGGCCGGAGGAGGGAGGAGGGGGAGGGGCGCTGGGGCTGGAGAGGGCTGGGGGGCGGGTGTCGTGCGCCCCGGCGCGGAGGGCGCGGGGCCGGCGGCGCGGGCGGGTTCCCGCTGCTCCCTCTCCCGCCCCGGCTCCGGCTGCCCCGCCCGTCGGAGCAGACGCGGCCCCGGGCGGGGAGACGGGCCGGGCGTCTCCCGTCCGCCCCCGGACGCCGGAATCTGGGCCCCGGGGCGGGGCGTGAGGGGGCGGCACAGGCCAGGACCTGCCCCCTCCCCGGCCCGGACCCGGCGCCCTGAGCGCCGCGGAGGGAGCTCCGCGCGGGCCGGGGGCGCGGGGCCCCTCCCTCCCCGGGGAGACGCCCCCTCCCTCCGGGGTGGGCGCCGGGGCCGGCGCGGCGGGGATGCCCGCACACCTGGGCCGGAGCCCATCCCCCGGGGCCCACCCCCGCTCCCGCAGCCAATCAGCGCCCCCCGGCCGCCCGCTCCGGCCGCACACCCCCAGTCCGCCCCCGGCGCTCCCGCCGCCCTCCGTCCGTCTGTCCATCCATCCGCCTCCCGCTTCGGTCTGCACCCCTGCCTCTGTCCTCCTCCTCCTCCTCCTCCTCCTCCTCCTCTTCCTGGCTCTCTCCTCCTCTCCTCGGGGCCTCTGCCTCAGTTTCCCCGGGAGTCCTGGGCCCTCGGGGGTCCCCTGGCTGCATCGGTCTGTCCGTGCGTCTCCACATCTCCGCGCCTCGGAGCGTCCGTGCGTCCGTCCCTCCTCCCTCCGCCCGTCCCGGCCGGAGCCTCCGTCCTCCCCGCTCTCTCCGCTCCCGCCTCGTCCCGTCCCATCCCGCTGCCTGCCTGTCTGTCTGTCTGTGGGTCTGTCTGCTCCGCACCCTCCCGTCGGCGGTCCCTCCCTCCCCTCCGCTCCTCCCCGTCCGCTTGAACCGACTCACTGTTCATGTCCCCGCCGGGTCAGGGCTGCCCAGGGCAGAGGGAAGGAGCCGGGGCCTCGAACCCGCGCCTGTCCGCTGCCGGGCCCGGGGTCAGTGGCCGGGCCGGGCCGGGCGGCATGTGCGGCGCTGGCAGCGGCGCCCAGGGGGTTATATAGGGGCCCGCGGCGGCGGGCGCGGGGGGCAGGCGGCAGGGGAGGCGGCCTGACACATCCTGACTCACCTCCCGCCGCCTTTTCCATTGCCGGGGCCGCGCGCCGCCGCCGCTCCGAGGAGGCCCGGGCCGAAAAGTTGGAAAAGTTGAAAGGGAAAGGAGGGGGGGGTCGGAGAGGGGCTGGTGAGGTCATTGGCGCCCCTCCCTCCCGCCCTCCGCCGCCCAGGCCGCCGCCGCCCGCGGGGCAGACACACGAGGCGCAGGAGCTGGGGGGCCCGCTGCAGGCCGGCGGGGCGGGGGATCCCCGCTAGCTAGACCCCCCTATAGGCAGAGAGATGGGGAGGCTGGGGGGAGGGGGGACGGGGCTACCTACCTAGGGACCAGGGGGGCGGGCCTGGGGAAATGATGGTTGGCGGGGGAGGGTGTGTGTGTGTGTGTGTGGAGGGATGGAGAGAGACAGACAGACAGAGACAGGGAGAGATGGAGACACGGGGGACCTAGGCAAGCACCCAGGACCCCAAGGGGCAGGGACGGAGAAAGACAGACAGAGACAGAGACAGGGACAGAGACAGAGACAGAGACAGAGACAGAGACAGGGAGAGATGGAGTCAGGAGATCCAGGCAAGCACCCAGGAGCCACAGTGGACAGAGGGGGTCACTGGGGCGATGCAGAGTCTGAGAGAGAGAGAGAGAGAGAGAGGAGAGAGAATCCAGGGGTGCAGGCGGAGAGGACCAGGGCCGCCCCGCAGTCAGGAACGAGGGGAAGGGTGGCAGGCAGGGACAGGGAGGGTGAGCGAGAACCTGAAGACACCCGCAGCAGCGCTGGGACCTCGGGCGCCTGGCTTCCCCCCTCGGGGCCTCAGTTTCCCTGTGCAGGAGGGGAGGGCCCTGGACCCCCTGCACCTCCCCCCCCCCGCCCCCGCCTCCATGTGCACAGAAGTGAATTCGCTCGTCACGCACACAGGCTCAGATCTCCTCTGCCGAGGGTGGGTGGGTTTTTATTAACACATTGCGGGGGGAGAGGACAAGATGGGACCACTGGGAGGCCCCGATGTGGCCTGTGGGGAGCGAGGTGGAGGGATGGGGTGTCCCTGGCTGCAGGGGGAGCTGGGAGCAGGATGGCAAAGAGGCGCCTGCAGGGAGGACCGCGCAGCTGGGGCTCAGGGGAGGAGGCGGGTCCCGGGCAGATGCTGACAGGCAGACAGGCGGGCGGGAGCCCCAGGGGTGCGGGCAGAGGTGGCCCGGGTTCCGGGCAGAGCCAGCGAGGGACCCAGATAGAAGCCAGGTCCCGGAGCACCCCACCTGCAGGGGGAGGGGAGCAGAGACAGAGAGGCGGGAGGGGAAGACCAGGTGATGAGTCTGTGCAAAGGGCCCGGCCGCCCCCCTGGGCCCCAGCCTGGGCCCAGCCGGCGGGGGGCTCGGGTGATGGCAGCTGGAGTCATCCCCACCGCTGGGGGGCAGCGCCTCCGTCCCCGGGGAGGTGAGGTCACAGCCCCCCACGGTGGGGGTGACCTCATCGCCTCAGGTAGGCAGGCTTGCTCTCCTCTTTGTGGGTCCGCCACCCCCACCCCCCCGGGCCTCCCAGCCCCTGACCACCAGGTTTCCACCCCTCAGGGGGCCTACTTCCGGCTGAGTCAGCGTGGGGGGCCCAGGGCTGCGTCAGTGAGGGGAGAACTGACGTAGCCCCCCCAGACAGGGGGGGGCAGCCAAGGTGACTCAGGCCACCAGCCTGGGGGGTGGACGGGCCTGAGGGGATGGGGACTGGGCCTGAGGCCAGCGTGTCAGCAACAATAGGGGCCTGGTCCCCCAAGCAGCCTACTGCCCCACAGAGACCCCCCAAATCAACCCAGGAGTCCAGGCCCCCAGCCCTCCTCCCTCAGACCCAGGAGCCCGGGCCCCAGCCCTCCTCCCTCAGACCCAGGAGCCCAGGCCTCCAGCCCTCCTCCCTCAGACCCAGGAGCCCAGGCCCCAGCCCCTCCTCCCTCAGACCCAGGCCCCCAGCCCTCCTCCCTCAGACCCAGGAGCCCGGGCCCCCAGCCCTCCTCCCTCAGACCCAGGAGTCCAGCCCTCTTCCCTCAGACCCAGGAGCCCGGGCCCCCAGTCTCCTCCCTCAGACCCAGGAGCCCAGGCCTCAGCCCTCCTCCCTCAGACCCAGGAGCCCAGGCCCCCAGCCCTCCTCCCTCAGACCCAGGAGCCCAGGCCCCCAGCCCTCCTCCCTCAGACCCAGGAGCCCAGGCCCCCAGCCCTCCTCCCTCAGACCCAGGAGCCCAGGCCCCCAGCCCTCCTCCCTCAGACCCAGGCCCCCAGCCCTCCTCCCTCAGACCCAGGCCCCCAGCCCTCCTCCCTCAGACCCAGGAGTACAGGCCCCAGCCCTCCTCCCTTAGATCCAGGAGCCCGGGCCCCCAGCCCTCCTCCCTTAGATCCAGGAGCCCGGGCCCCAGCCCTCCTCCCTCAGACCCAGGAGCCCGGGCCCCCAGCCCCTCCTCCCTCAGACCCAGGAGCCCAGGCCCTAAACCCTAGTGTCCAGAGGGTGGAGGAAGGTGCTACCACAGGGCAGTCTGGGGGATGCTCTGTTGGGGGGTGGGGGCTGCAGGCTGGGCAGGTCAGTGGTCCCTGGATGGAGACCAGTTTCCCCATCCGCCTAAACCCACACCCTGGGCTGAGGGGTCATCTCCCAGGAGCCGCAGGAGGCAGAGGGAGAAGGGGGGGGGGCGTGCAGGAGAGGCATGTGGTTGAGCTTTGACCTATGAACCAGGAGGTCACAGTTCAATTTCTGGTCAGGGTACATGCCCGGATGGCAGGCTCGATCCCCAGGAGATGGGCATGCAGGAGGCAGACGGTCAGTGTTTCTCTCTCATCATTGATGTATCTCTCTCCCTCTCCTTGCCTCTCTGAAATCAATAAGGATATATTAAAAAAAAAAAAAAAATGCACAGCCCAGCTGGTGTGGCTCAGCAGTTGAGCTTTAACCCCGGAACCAAGAGGTGGTTGGTTGGATTCCTGGTCAGGGCACATGCTGGGGAGGCCAGCTCTATCGCCAATAGGGGGCGTGCTGGAGGCAGCCGATCACTGATGCTCCCCCTCTCACTCACGCTTCTCTCCTTCCTCTCTAAAAGTCAATAAGAAACACCGCGCGTGCACACAGACACACACACACACACACACACACAGAAAGGAGGGCAAGAAAGAGAGGCAGCCCTGGCTGGTGTGGCTCAGTGGCTAGAGCGTCAGCCTGCGGACTGAAAGGTCCCAGGTTCCATTCCGGTCAAGGGTATATTCTGGGTTGAGGGCTCAGTCCCGAGTGGGGGTGTGCCTGAGGCAGCCGGTCAGTGATTCTCTCTCACTACTGATGTTTCTATCTCTCTCTCCCGCTCCCTTCCTCTCTGAGATCAATAAAAATATTTATGTATTTATTTTAAAAATGTGTTTTATTGAGTTTTCACAAAGAGGAAGGGAGAGGGATAGGGAGTTAGAAACATCGGTCAGCTGCCTCCTGCACACCCCCCACGGGGGACGTGCCTGCAGCCAAGGTACATGCCCTTGACCGGAATGGAACCTGGGACCCTTGAGTTCACAGGCCGGAGCTCTATCCACTGAGCCACACCAGTTAGGATATCAATAAAAAAAAATTTTTTTTTTTTTTCAAAAGAAAGAGAGGCAGGACTGGGGAGTCCCAGGCAGAAGTGGAGACGGAGCCCTTGGTGAGGACCAGGCGGATGCCACCCCAAGGAGACTGGACCTGCAGAGGCCAGCCAGCCTGGAGGCTGGGGGCCACGGGGCTGAGGCCGTGATGGGGGGTCAGGGAGCCCTCCGGAGGGTGCCAGGGGTCCCTGCTCCTGTGCAGGCCCCCAGGCCCCGGGCCAGGCCGGGCTGACAGGCGTGTGAGGTCAGCAGGTCCGAGGCTGTGTGTGTGAGTGTGTGTGTCCGTCTGTCTGTCCCTGGGGGGTCCTGTCTGGCCTCTGGGGGGTGACGGGGCAGGCGGGCCGCAGAGGCAGCCCAAACCTGTCATTAGCGGTGAGGGCCGTGACGGCGGCACCCCCAGTCCCCGGCCGCGGCCCGGCCGGCAGCCCCGCCCCCACCCCCTCCTTGATCCCTGAGGAATCCCGGGAATTGGAAGCGGGTCGGGTGATGTTGACACAGGAAATGGTCAGCAGCTGCCCCGGCCTCGGCCCCGCAACCCCTCTGACCCCCACCCCCGGCCCCCCGCGGAGCCCCCTCTGACCTGTGTCATCTCTGACGGAGGCAGCGGGCCCACTCAGCTCCCCCCAGGATGTTTATAGAGGCCGGCCAGTCAGCCTGGGCTTCCCCAGACCGGCCGGGCTCCCGGAGTGACCCTCCGACCACTCCGGAACTCCTCCCTCCGACCCACTCCCGGCCCCCTCCCCCAGACCCACTGCCAGCCCTCCTCCCCCAGACTACTCCCAGGCCCCCAGCCCTCCTCCCTCACACCCAGGAGCCCAGGCCCCCAGCCTCCTCCCTCAGACCCAGGATCCCAGGCCCCAGCCCTCCTCCCTCAGACCCAGGAGCCCAGGCCCCAGCCCTCCTCCCCCAGACCCACTCCCGGCCCCCATCCCCCAGAACCAGGTCCCCAGCCCTCCTCCCCCAGACCCTCCTCCCTCAGACCCAGGAGCCCAGGCCCCCAGCCCTCCTCCCTCAGACCCAGGAGCCCAGGCCCCAGCCTCCTCCCTCAGACCCAGGAGCCCAGGCCCCCAGTCCCTCCTCCCCCAGACCCAGGAGCCCAGGACCCCAGCCCTCCTCCCTCAGACCCAGGCCCCCAGCCTCCTCCCTCAGACCCAGGAGCCCAGGTCTCCAGCCATCCCCCCTCAGACCCAGGAGCCCAGGCCCCCAGCCCTCCTCCCTCAGACCCAGGAGCCCAGGCCCCCAGCCCTCCTCCCTTAGACCCAGGAGCCCAGGCCTCTAGCCCTCCTCCCTCAGACCCAGGAGCCCAGGCCCCCAGCCCTCCTCCCTCAGACCCAGGAGCCCAGGCCCCCAGCCTCTCCGCCCTCAGACCCAGGAGCACAGGCCCCCAGCCCTCCTCCCTCAGACCCAGGGGCCCAGGCCCCCAGCCTCCTCCCTCAGACCCAGGGGCCCAGGCCCAGCTTGCTGGGCGGCCTCAGCGTACTGACCCCTGGCTCTGTGGCGAGGGCTCTGGGCCCCCTTCTTGGAAGCCCCTGTGGGTCAGGAGGAGGCTGACACCCCCAACCACCCGCTCTCCCCCGGCACTCAGACCTGGGAGTCCCGCCCACCCCAGAGGCCCTTCCACCTGCTCCTCAGGAAGCAGCTACTGTGACACCCCTTCCTGCCCTTCCGGGGCCCAGGGGCCCCCTGGCAACAGAACTTAGAACCCGGGCGCTGGGTGGGCAGGTGGGCCCCGCTGTTGCTGGGGGATGGCCTTCGGGGTCTCTGCCAGAGGCCCCAGGAGTTCGGGGAGGAGACATGGTGGGCTGGGGGGTCCCAGCCTTGAGCCTCTTCCTGGCGATGCAGGGCTCAGTAGGTGAGGGGCCCGGAGAGGGGCAGGGGCTGAGCGGGGCCGCCTCCCCCCCACGGGCGCCTGAGGCCTCTCTTTCCTCCACAGATGGGAACGGGATCCAGGGATTCTTCTATCCGTGGAGTGAGCAGAGGCCGGGCCCTGGGCTCCCACAGACGGGGAGCAGCTGGGGGCCTGGGCTCTTGGGTCTGAGGGAGGAGGCTGGGGGCCTGGGCTCCTGGGTCTGAGGGAGGAGGGGCCGGGGGCCTGGGCTCCTGGGTCTGAGGGTGGAGGGCTGGGCTCCTGGGTCTGATGGCGGAGGCTGGGCCCTGGGCTCCTGGGTCTGAGGGAGGAGGGCTGGGGGCCGGGACCCCTGAGTCTGAGGGAGGAGGGCTGGGCTCCTGGGTCTGAGGGAGGAGGGCTGGGCCTGGGCTCAGGGTCTGAGGGAGGAGGGGCTGGGGTCCTGGACTCCTGGGTCTGAGGGCGGAGGCTGGGCCTGGGCTCCTGGGTCTGATGGCGGAGGCTGGGCCTGGGCTCGGGTCCCGGCGGAGCCCGCACCAGGCAGGGCTGGGTGTCTTCCTGGGCTCCTGCCGCCCGTGGCCCTGGGTGGGCTCTGAGCAGCCCCTGCCCGCCAGGCTGTGAGGGAGATGTGTGGAACCGGGAGAGCTGTGGGGGGCAGGCGGCCATCGAGAACCCCAATCTGTGTCTGCGCCTGCGATGCTGCTACCGGGACGGCATCTGCTACCACCAGCGGCCGGACGGTGAGTGCGGGCGGGGCGGGGGGGCTGGCCGGGCCGGGCCGGGCTCACGGCCGTGTTTGTCCAGAGAACATGCGGCTGAAGCACCTGTGGGCGCTGAGCTGGACCTGCGCGGCGCTGCTGTTCGTGATCTTCAGCGTCCTCCTGTACTGGCGAGTGGGCTGGGGGGTGGCCGGCCAGCAGGAGGGGGGGGGAGGATGAGGGGGAGAAAGGGGAGGGGGGAGGAGGGAGAGGAGGAGGGGGGAGGAGGGAGAGGAGGAGAGGGGAGGAGGGGGAGGAGGAGGGGGAGGAGGAGGAGGGAGAGAAGGGAGAAGGAAGAGGAGAGGAAGGAGGAGGAGGAGGAGGAGGAGGAGGAGAGAGAGTAGGAGGAGGGGCAGGAAGAGGAGGGGGAGGAGGAAGAATAGGGGGAGGAGGAGGGGGAGGAGGTGGGAGTGGAGGGGGAGGGGGAGGGGAGAAGGAGGGGCGGAGTAGGAGGAGGAGTGAGGAAGAGGAAGAGGAGGAGGGGGAGGAGGAGGAGTGGGAGAAAGAGGAGAGGAGGAGGGGGAGGAGGAGGAGGGAGAGAAGGAGGAGGGGGAGGAGGAGGAGGGGGACGAGGAGGAGAGGAGTAGGGGGAGGAGGAGGAGGGAGAGAAGGGAGGAACAGGAGGAGGGAGAGAAGGGGAGGAGCAGGAGGAGGGAGAGCAGGGGAGGAGCAGGAGGAGGGAGAGCAGGGGAGGAGCAGGAGGAGGGAGCGCCGGGCGGGGGCTGAGCGTGCTCCCGGCAGGTGGGTGAAGAGCTGGGATGCCATCCCTGCGCAGCGGAGGCCGTCGCGGCGCTCCACGCCCTGGCCCTCCAGCTCCATGCAGGGGAAGAAGACCAAGTCCCAGCCCAGCAGCCAGGCGGCCAGCAAGCCTCTGAAGGAGGGCTCGGCCACAGAGGCGGAGGACACAGCGGGGGAGGAGTAGGGGCACCCGAGGGGCTCCCCTCAATAAAGATGTAGAATACAGCCCTGGCCGGCGTGCTTCCGCGGCTGACCCGCCACCCTAGGGACCGGGAGGTAAGGGTTCGATTCCCCGTCAGGGGCACATGGGTCGGGCTGTGGGCTCCATCCCCATTGGGGGGCGTGCAGGAGGCAGCCCATCATTGCTTCCCTCAACGTTGATGTTTCTCTCTCCCTCTTCCTTCTTCTCTGAAATCAATATTAAAAAAATATTTTTTTTAAAAAAAAAAGAGAAGAAAAAAGAATAAAGACACCTGGTTCTCTTTGCTGAGAGCCATGGGAACTGGAGGCGTGGGGTGTGTGTGTGTGTGTGGGGGGGTGTCCCTGCAGGATGTGAGCCTCCTCTTGCAGCCCCCCAGCATCCCCCCCCCAACAACCTGACCTCTCAGAGCCCTGGGGTCCAGCAGATGCATTCTGGGACCCGAGATACAGTTCCATCAGCCACCTGAACCCCGGCCCTCCTTCCCCCTTCCCCCTCTCCCTTCTCAGCACCAGAGCCACACACACCCCCCTCTCTGTCTCCCTGCCTCCCCCCCAGTAAACATCTTTGCAGGTCTGATTTGCCCCTCGTTTTGCTTCTAGGATAAGGTGACCAGACGTCCTGATTTTTTTTTTTAACAATCTGTCCCGCGGGGTTTTAAAACAGTCCCAGATGTCTGGAAAGAATCTTCCAAACATTGAGACTGTTTTATTTTTATTTACTTTTTAAAAAATATATATATATTTTATTGATTTTGTACATAGAGGAAGGGAGAGAGAGAGAGAGTTAGAAACATCGATGAGAGATAGACATCGATCAGCTGCCTCTTGCACACCCCCTACCGGGGATGTGCCCGCAACCAAGGTACATGCCCCTGCCCGGAATCGAACCCGGGACCTTTCAATCCCCAAGCCAACGCTCTATCCACTGAGCCAAACCGGTCTTAGCTTATTTTTATTTACTTTTAAAAAAAATGTTATTGATTATGGTCTCACATCATTGTCCTCATCCCCCCCCATTCCCATCCCAAACCCCTCCCCACATATGCCCCCGCCCCCCTCCCTGTTGTCCATGGCCGCTGGCTAGGCCCATCGGCGTGCACACAAGTCCTTTGGTTGATAATCGGGACTGTTTTTCTGTTGCTGTTGTTGTTTTTAAATCGGGATGTGGGACAAATTGTTAGAAATGGGCAAGTCCCGCCCAAAGTGGGACGTCTGGTCACCTTATTCTCAGAGGGTCCAGGGTGGGGGCGTCTGGGCCGAGAGGGTGGGTCTGGGCTGGAGAGCTGGTCCTGCTGGGCGCCCTGTACCCAGGGCCTGGGGATGCTCATGTGCATGTGGCTGGACCCAGTCCCCTCAGCCGCCCGCCCTGCCCCAGAGAGACAAGCAGAGCTGGGAGGCAGTCCTTTATGCAGGTGACAGGGAACATCCTGGTGGGGAGGCGTCCTGAGGTCACGAGATGGGGGCAGCTGCGTCTCAGTCCGGTCCTCACAGGGGCATCCTTGGCTTTGTCTGCAGGAGGGAGGGAGGGAGGTGTCAGTGGCTGGCTGGGGACCCCAGAGTCCTGAGTTCTCTGCACCCACCACCCAGCGGGCCAGGGGACCCCGGGGAAAGCCCTGCCCCCCCCGCATCAGCCCCTCACCCTCTGCCTGAGGCCGGCCCAGGTCTCCTCACCCCTCCGCGCCCTGATTGGCTGCAGTGCCCAGGTGACTTTCACTCACGGACACGGCGGTCCAGGTGGGGACCGAGACCAGGAGAGACAGGTGCAGGGACAGAGATGTGGGAGACAGGGAGAGAGAGAGAGAGAGAGAGAGAGAGAGAGATAAGACGGGACAAGTGACAAAGGGTGGGTGCATGGCCACGCAACTACTGTTGGTCCCAGAGTGCCGAGGAGAGGCACTGGAGCCAGGACCTGTGGGTCCTTCTGTTAAAATTCATGAGCTGGGAGCACCTCACCCTCCGACTGAGGAGGAGTTCTGTGCCTGGATTCCACTCACCCACCCACCTACCCACCCACCCCCCATCAACCCATTCATCCACTTATCCATCCATCCATCCATCCATCCATCCATCCGCTGCCTCCTGCACACTCCCCACTGGGGATGTGCCCACAACCACGGTACATGCCCTTGGCTGGAATCGAACCGGGGACCCTGTCAGTCCGTAGGCCAACACTCCGGTCAGAGCTAGACTTTCTTTTTCTTTTCTTTTTAAAAAATCCTTGCCTGGGGATACCTTTCCATTGATTTTTAGGGAGAGTGGAAGAGAGAGGGAGAGACAGAGAAAGATGGACGTGAGAGAGAAACACATGGATGGGTTGCCTCCTGCATGAACTGCAACCAGGGCTGGGCCAGGGGGGAGCCTGCTACAGGAGTACGTGCCCTTGACCCAAATCGAACCCAAATAGAACCCAGGACCCTTTTTTTTCTCAGGCCAGCGCTCTATCCACTGAGCCACACCAGCTAGGGCTAGACTTCCTTTTTGGGAAAAAAAATTATTTTTTATTGATTTCGGAGAGGGAGAGGGAAAGAGAAACATTCTCATCATCGGTCGGCTGTCTCTTGCACGCCCCCTATTGGGGATTGAGTCTGAAACCGGGGCATGTGCCCTTGAGCGGAAGCAAACCAGGGACCCTTCAGTCCACACACAGGACAGCGCTCTATCCACTGAGCCACGCCAGCTAGGGCTCTCCTTACACCCTTTGGTCAGGAGAATCCCAGCTGTGTGCCCTTGGGCAAGAGGTGGCACCAGCCCTATCCGGTTTGGCTCAGTGGATAGAGCTTCCGCCTGTGGGCTCAAGGGTCCCAAGTTCAATTCTGGTCAAGGGTGTGTACCTTGGTTGCAGTGGGGCGTGTGCAGGAGGCAGCTCAGCTGAACGAGGTTTCTCTCTCTTCGATGTTTCTAGCTCTCTATCCCTCTCCCTTCCTCTCTGTAAAAATCAATAAAATATATTTAAAAAAAAAAAAAAGGAGGTGGCACCGTTTGGGGCCTCAGTGTCCCCCACTGGGGTGGGGATTAAGTGGGACCTAAGGCACCTGGGCTGGAGCACAGGGTGGGCCCTCCAAGCTACAGGGGGACTGTCCCTCATCGCCTGGGGGCCGCAGGAGAGCAGGGTCTCAAGGTGCCTCCCACGTCTGCACTCCTGCCTGCCCGCCCCCCCCCCCCATCCCCAGGGTCTTTGCTGCTCTGTCTGGGCCTGGGTGTCTCTTGCTCCATGGTCTCTCTCTCTCTCTTTTTTCAAAATAATATATTTTATTGATTTGTTTATAGAGGAAAGGAGAGGGTTAGTTAGAAACATCGACCAGCTGCCTCCTGCACACCTCCTAGTGGGGATGTGCCCGCAACCAAGGTACATGCCCTTGACCAGAATCGAACCTGGGACCCTTCAATCTGCAGGCTGACCCTCTATCCACTGAGCAGACTGGTTCAGCAGTTTTTTGTGTTTTTATTGTTATTATTATTATTATTATTTTATTGATTTCAGAGAGGAAGAGAAGGAGGGAGCAACACGAATGATGAGAGGGAATCTCATTGACTGGCTGCCTCCTGCATACCCGCCACTGTGGATCGAGACCGTAACCAAGGTCCGTGCCCTTGACCAGAATCGAACCTGGGACCTTTCAGTCCGCAGGGCGACGCTCTAACCATTGAGCACACCAGCCAGGGCATGGTCTCTCTCTTTCTCTCACCATCTTCTCCTGGGTCTCCCTCATCCCACCTCCCCCGAAGCCCCGCCCTCCTCCCGGGCCCCTCCCTCCCTCGCCCTCCCAGGTCTCTCCACCTCTCCAACCCCTCTCCCCCAGCTCCGCCCCTCGGCCTCCCCTCTTCCCTCCCCTCCCGCCCCGCCCCCGGGCCCCTCACCTCGGTGGGCTCAGTCGGAGCCGGCGCCCGTGGACCCGGCCGCGGCCTCGAGCGTGGCGAGCTGCAGGCGCACGCGGCGGGAGCCGGCGCCCGGCGGGGGCGCGCGGGTGGCGCGGCCGGCGCCCCGGGCCCCGGGCGCGCGCGGGGCGGGGGCGGCGGGCGCGGACCAGCGGCGGGACAGCTTGCGCGCCAGGCGGGCGAGCGCCGAGGGCCGCAGGCCGTAGTCGCGCTCGAGCTCCTGGCGGGAGATCTCGATGTTGCCGGTGTACCAGAGGATCCAGCCCAGCAGGCTCACGAACACCAGCAGCGCGCCCGAGTAGATGAGCAGGTCGCCGAAGTCGCGGCCGCGCACCTGCAGCTGCGCGAACACGCCGGTCAGCAGCGCCGCCATGCCCGCCACGTCCAGCGCCACGGCCAGCAGCAGCGCCGCGCGGCAGCGGCCCAGCCCGGCGGCGGGGGGCGCGGGCGCCGCGGGGGCGGCCGGCGCGGGCGCGGGGGGCGCGGGGCCCTGCGGGACGCTCACGGCCGCCGCCGCCGCCATGCCGGGCTCCGCGCTGGCTCCGGGCCGGCTGTTCCGGCGCCGCCCGCCCGGCGGGGCGGGGTCGGGGCCGGCGCCAGGTGCGCCCCGCTGCCGGCCGGCCGGCGGTCATCGGAGCCGGCGCCGGCGGCGGGCCGGCCCTGGCCGGGGTTTCCGGTGCGGGGCCCGGGGCTGGGGGGTGAGGGGGACCCCGCTGGGGCATGAGGGGGACCCGGAGGGTTCCTGCACCCCTAAGGAGCAGGAGCAACACGTGGCCAGCGTTCAGGACGCGCTAACGGAGTCCGGGAGCGCAGGGCAGCTGGGCCCCGTTGTGTCCTCTCCGCCTCCAGCGCCTTCCGTGCACCCACGGCGGGGCCAGGTGGGTCAACGCCAAGGGCCAGCCGAAGCCGGGTTTGCTCAGTGGATAGAGCGGACTGGGGGTGAAGGGTGGGGGGGTAGGTCCCAGGTTCGATTCCTGTCGTGGGCATGTGGCTCGGTAGCGGGCGCGTCCCCAGTGGAGGGTGTGCAGGAGGCGGCTGATGGGTGTTTCTCTCTCACTGATGTTTCTGGCTTTATCTCCCTCCCCCTTCCTCTCTGTAAAAACTCAATAAAATATAATTAAAAAGAAATAAGCAGAAAGCAGTCTTCCAGAAAGTTTAATGGGGTGCAACATAGTGGGCTCAAGGGGAGGATGGGCAGGGGGCTGGGCGGACAGGTATGGGACCCCTAAAGGGAGGAACCAAGGGCTTTCCCAGGCAAATCCCTTTTCCTGCAAACAGTTCGCCTTTAGGGGAAACCCGCGCTCCCCTGGGGGGCGGTCTGCGACCAGTTGAGGTCTAGCTTCTCTCTAGACCCAGAGCTTGAAGACTTTATTCCAAAAGGACCCCGATGAGGGGGGAAACGAGGGGCCTGAAGGGTCCCCAATGTGCCCGAACAGACCCGAGCCCGGCAGGGGCCGAAACCAAGGGCGGCCACCGTTTCCGAAGAGCATTTCCGGAGAGTTCCGAAGGCGCCCGAGCGAGCCCTTCCGGCAACAGCCGAGCGCTCACGGAGAAGGCCGGAAGCGCCGGGGACTCCGGGGCTGGGCTTAAAGAGTTCACGCACTCACACGTTCATTCATAGACATAAACCCCAAAACAAATGTTTGCTGAGCGCCCGCCCTGTGCCAAGCCCTGGGTGAGCCATCCTAGGGGGAGAGGCCGCTGACGGAAGGGCTGGGCCCCGTCGGAAACCCAGCCGTAGAGTTCCGGAAACAACCGAGCGGCCCCGGAACGCCTTCGGGTCTCCCGCCGAAGAGTTCCGAAGCTCCGGAACGAAGGAGGCGGAAGTAGCCGAACGTCGCCGAGCCGCCCAGGGGGCGGGGTCAGGGGGCGGCACGCGCGCGTCCCCAGAGAGGAAACGGAAATGCGTATCGGTATTAAAGGCGTCGCCCCGCCCCTCGCGAGCCTCTTTCCGTCTCCGGCTGCCGCTGCGCGAGGAGGTGAGAGGAGGCCTTGTGCTCGCCCGCGTGGCCGCGTCCCGCGCCCCCAGCCCCCTTCCCCGTGTTTGCCCCCCCCCTCGGCCTTTCTCAGCGCGCCCCTCGCATCCTTGGCTTCCCCCCGGCCCCGCCACCGGAAGCCGCTGCGGATTCTCCCGTCCCCTTCTCCCCCCGGAGTTGGTCTCGGCGCCTAAGTTCAGCGCCTCCGCCTTAGGTCGCCCAGCCCCGCCTGGCGGATCGCTTGGCGCTGTCTGCCCTCCGCTGGCCTTGCTTTCGCCAGGTCCCGGCTCACACCCTCCCTCTGTTGTCCTGTTGGGGGGGGGGGCCGGGGGCCGGTGTCAGCCTGCGGCCCCCCTGGACACCTTCCCGCGCCCCCTCTCCCCGCAGCTGCCGACATGTCCGCCCACCTGCAATGGATGATCGTGCGGAACTGCTCCAGCTTCCTGATCAAGAGGAACAAGCAGACCTACAGCACCGTAAGCGCGGCCGGGACTCGTGGGTCGGAGGGAGGCACTTGGCCGGGCTCTGGGACCCTACCCCCCCACCCCCCACCCCCCGCCCTTCACCCACCACCCGTCATGCGTCCACCCTCCTCAGGAACCCAATAACCTGAAGGCCCGCAACTCCTTTCGCTACAACGGCCTGATCCACCGCAAGACGGTGGGCGTGGAGCCGGCGCCCGACGGCAAAGGCGTGGTGGTCATCATGAAGCGCAGATCCGGTGAGCGTTGCCCTGGCCCGGCCCCACATGGGGCAGGGAGCTGTGGGGTGGTCGGTGTTGGGCAAGGGGAGGAATCGTGCCCCTGGCGCTCCGGGGGTCAGGGTGTATTCCTCGGGGAAGCTGCCCGCCCTCCCTGTGAGCTGGCCCGGTCTTTTTAACTTGCTTTGTCCTCTGCAAAGTGGAGGAATTCACAGGACCTGCCCTGTGTGTCCTGGTGGTAGTGATTAGGAGGAAATTACAGGGCTGCTGCTCTAGCCAGGTTGGCTCAGTGGATAGAGCATCAGCCTGTGGACTGAAGGGTCCCAGGTTTGATTCAGAGCAATGGCATGTACCTTGGATGCGGGCACATCCCCAGTAGGAGATGTGCAGGAGGCACCTGGTTGATGTTTCTAACTCTCTTCTACCCCTCATCTCTTCCTCTCTGTAAAAAAAAAAAAAAGAAAAGAAAAAAGTCTATAAAACATTTAAAAAAAAAAGTTACAGTCGAAACCGGTTTGGCTCAGGGGTAGAGCGTCGGTCTGCGGACTGAAAGGTCCCAGGTTCGATTCAGGTCAAGGGCATGTACCTTGGTTGCGGGCACATCCCCAGTAGGGGGTGTGCAAGAGGCAGCTGGTCGATGTTTCTTTCTCATCGACGTTTCTAGCTCTCTATCCCTCTTCCTTCCTCTCTGTAAAAAAATCAATAAAATATATATTTAAAAAAAAAAAAGTTACAGGGTTGCTCAGGAGCCAAAGTTTTAAGGTTAAGTCCTCCAAACAGCCCAGCTGGTGGTGGTTGTCTCCATCTCTAATCCGGTGGGAAAATGTAGGTAAATCCAGCGAGCCTCCAGCTAGCTCCACTTGTAGGTGACAGGCTGGTTGGAAACTGCAGTTTGACCCCCCCCCCCCATTTCTCTGGGCTCAAGGGGAGCGTCCACCCCAGAAACTGCCCCGTAGACCTTGGAGTGTCTCGGAGGAGGTGGGGGAGTTCAGAGTCACGGCCTCGGGCTGCCAGCACGGCTGCTCCTTGCGGGGGTTTTTAAAAGGAATGAGCTTTCCCAGGTCCCTGGCAAGGGCCAGGCTCTGTTTGGGGTTTGGTTTCAGCGTCCTGTTCACTGTCAGCAGTGGCCGTGGCCTTGGCCTGCCAGCTCCTGATGGCAGGGACCCCGGCCCGCCCTGGGGGGGAGGAGGAGGAGGTTCCCCTTCTCGGTGTCCCGGCCCACTGGCTTCTCCGGCGTTCATGCTCCTCATTCTGATGTGGTGGGTCCTAAAACCTTCCCTCTTGGACTGCCGAGTGGCCTTTCCCAGGCTGTCAAGAGCTAGACTGACCTAGGCAGCTACTGTGGGCCGTGCTCTGGGGCAGTGAGTTAGCCATACCTCTGGCATGTCTGAATTCTGGGCAGCGGAGCCCGGACTCCCTCTGCGCCAGGTCTCCCCACCCCAGGCCTTGGCTTGGCCTTTCACACCCCTGTCCAGAGCTGGGGTCTGGGCCCAGGAGGCGGGGCAGGGAGAGGAGGCGCTGCAGTGCTCGGACTGGCAGTAACTGGCCAGCTCAGTGCCGAGTGCCCGCCTCACCCTGTGCCCAGGCTCAGGCGGCCTGGGTTCCGAAAACTGTGTGTGTGACTGGACAGAAGTCCTCCCTCATCTGCTTAAGTGAGATGGTGGGCGCTGCTGTGTCTCAGACACAGAGAGGAGGAGTTGCCATACCTGGTGGGGTGTCCCAGAAGAATTTATTTTTAATATATATTTTTAAATATGTTTTTAAAATATATTTATTGATATTTTAGAGAGGAAGGGAGATGGATAGAGAGTTAGAAACATTGACCAGCTGCCTCCTGCACAATCCCTACTGGGGATGTGCCCGCAACCAAGGTACATGCCCTTGACCAGAATCGAACTTGGGACCCTTCAGTCTGCAGACCAATGCTCTATCCACTGAGCCACATTGGTCAGGGCTTATGGTTTTTAAATATATGTATTTTTTAATTGATTTAAGAGAGGAAGGGAGATAGAAACATCAATAATGAGAATCGGTGGTTGGCTGCCTCCTGCATGCCCCCTACTGGGGGGTTGAGCCTTTAACTGGAATGTGCCGTTAACTGGAATCGAACCAGTGATCCTTCAGTCTGCTGGCCAATGCTCTATCCACTGAGCCGAACCAGCCAGGGCTGTCCCGGGAATCTGTGTGGAGATGGAGCGGGCTCACAGCCATGGCACTCGGTTCTCGGGGTGCCATGTGCCCTCGCCCCTGGGAGTGCCCAGGCCATCTGACGGACTCTGTCCACCCCCACCCCCAGGCCAGCGGAAGCCGGCCACCTCCTACGTGCGCACCACCATCAACAAGAACGCGCGGGCCACGCTGAGCAGCATCCGGCACATGATCCGCAAGAACAAGTACCGGCCGGACCTGCGCATGGCCGCCATCCGCCGGGCCAGCGCCATCCTGCGCAGCCAGAAGCCCGTGGTGGTGAAGAGGAAGCGGGCGCGCCCCACCAAGAGCTCCTGAGCACCCTCCCCCCGGCAATAAAGGCAGCGCCGCTCGCCTCCGACCCTCTCCCGGCCTCCTGTGTGTGTGTGTGACCCGGCCGTGGGGCTGCAACGGTCAGCTGTCTCCGGGGGCTCCCACGCCACGGGAGCCGGACAGCGTGTTGGGACTGGAGGGGCCGGATCGGGGGCAGGGAGACCCTAGCGAGTAACCAGGTCAGCACACAGGGCGGCGGCTCGCTGCACCTCGGCTCCAGCCCTGTGTGGCCAGTGGGCGGAGGAGCGGTTACCATCCGGGTCTCGTTTTTTTTTATTGATTTCAGGGAGCGAGAGAAATATTGATGAGAGAATCGTGGATCAGCTGCCTCCTGCATGCTTCCTCCTGGGGGTGGACCCTGTAATCCAGGCATGGGCCCTCACTGGGAATCCAACTGGTGGCCTCCTGCCCAGTGTGGGGTGTGCAGGAGGCAGCCCGTGGGTGATTCTCATTGTTTATGTTTCTATCTCCCTCTGAAATACAAAGTATATTTTATTTATTTTTATTTATTTATTATTTTTTTTAAATATATTTTATTGATTTTGTACAGAGAGGAAAGAAGAGAGAGAGCCAGGAACATCGATGAGAGAGTCATCAATCAGCTGCCTCTTGCACACCCCCTACTGGAGATATGCCCACAACCAAGGTACATGCCCTTGACCAGAATCGAACCCGGGACCCTTCAGTCCCCAAGTCGACGCTCTATCCATTGAGCCAAACCGGTCCCGGCTACAAAGTATATTTTAAAATATTCTTCTGGCCTCACCACTCTCCTCACTTCATACTCTCTGCCTGCCGGCCTCCAGTCTCTCGGTGTTGATCAGCCTGTGATTACAGGTGTCAACCACCAAGCTGTGTGTCCGCAGGCAAGTAACTAGACCTCTCTGTGCATCTTGTCAAAATCCAGGGCGTTAGTGCACACAGTGCCTAGGTCAGATCCTGCACGTAGCAAGTGCTCCGGCTTTTAGTGGAGCCGCTGGGCCTTGTCTCATACATGCCCCGTGTGTGTACGCATACATGTGTGGAATGGCCGTTTCTCATCCAAGTACCCCAGACAGCCCAAAGCAGATGGCATCCCCACCTCACATACAGCAGCAGGTTTGTATTGGGTGACGGTCACTGACATCACAGATCCTGATAAGGTTTTTTCCTACCTGCTCTGTGCCAGCCACTATGCCCGAGACCAAGGGCCTACCATCAAAGAGCCCCCCACCTGGTCCCTTGGGGACCCGTGGGGAGATGAACCCTGCTCCTGTCCCACTCCACGGCGCTGGTCAAGGGCCGCTGAGGACCCCTGCTGGGCTCGGGGCTGACCACGCCTCCAGCCCTCCCAGTGAGGGGAGGTGACCCTGCCCACGTCTTGCCAGACCTGTTGTCTTGCCTGGACACAGCCCTCCCGCAGTTCCCACACCTGTCAGTGAAGGGCAGACCCAGCAGTGCCATGTCCGCCTCACCTCCCTGCACCCGATGCCCGCCTAGGGCATCTGCGCTGGGAAGGTTATCTTGGACAGCATGGCCAGTGGGTCCAGGACGTGTGATATGGAGGACGGCGCACCTCTGCTATGGGTGTCGGGCAGGTGGCTGGGGCGGGGCAGGGCTGTCGGCTGATGGGGACCCTTACATGGTACTGGACCCTGCTTGTTGATTAGAATATATGTATATACCAATATATAATATATGTATATGTGTATGTATAAGCTTATATATGCATATTTACACACACATATATATATATATATACATATACTATATAAATTTTTAAGAGGAAGAGAAACATCAATTTGCTGTTCC
Organism: Nyctalus aviator; assembly: GCA_036971965.1. Taxonomy (NCBI): domain Eukaryota; kingdom Metazoa; phylum Chordata; class Mammalia; order Chiroptera; family Vespertilionidae; genus Nyctalus; species Nyctalus aviator. Next base: position 2,034,510 of record CM072936.1, on the reverse strand, counting down.
ACCCATTTATGCATTCATTGGTTGATTTTTTAAAAAACAAACATTGGAACTACCTTTGTTTTGTTCATCCTCACCCAAGAATGTTTTTCTCTAGATTTTAGGGAGAGTGTTAGAGAGGGAAAGACAGCCATGTGAGAGAGACACTTCGGCTGGTTGCCTCCTGCACGCACCCGACCAGGGAGGAGCCTGCAACTGAGGTACATGCTCTTGACCCGAATCAAACCTGTGACCCCTTGGTCTATCTGTTGAGCCAACCTGGCTAGGGCTGGTTGATTTTTAAAAATATATATTTTATTGTTTTTTGGTTTTTTTTTTACAGAGAGGAAGGGAGAGTTAGAAAGAAACATCGATGAGAAACATTGACCAGCTGCTTCCTGCACACCCCCCCACTGGGGATGAGCCCACAACCAGGGTACATGCCCTTGACCAGAATAGAACCTGGGACCTTTCATTCCGCAGGCCGACGCTCTATCCACTGAGCCACACCGGTTTTGGCAGCTGGTTGATTCTTGTATGTCCCTTGATTGGGGATTGAACCCACAACCCCTAGGGTATTGGGACGATGCTCTAACCAACTGAGCCAGGGCTAGAACATACATTTAAATTTGCTGTCTGTCCAGTGTATGTAACTCAGTGGTTTAGTGTTGACTTATGAACCAAGAGGTCATGGTTCAAGTCTTCAAGTCTCTCTAATTGATGTTTCTAACTCTATTCCTCTCCCTTCCTCTCTATAAAAAATCAAATTAAAAAAAAAAAAAAAAAGTACTGGGTGTTGGGAAGAAAGGACTTGAGAAGGAGCCCTTTTTTAAAAAAATGTATATTTTAGAGAGGAAGGGAGAAGTAGAGAGAAACAATGAGGAAAATCATTGATCGGCCTCCTCCTGCATGTTCCCTACTGGGGATTGAGCCTGGAACCCCGGGCATGTGCCCTTGAATGGATTCGAACCTGAGACCCTTCAGTCCGCAGGCCAACACTCTATCCAAACTGGCTAGGGTAAAGGAGGTATTTCTTGGTAGAAAGTTTTGCCTTTAAAATGAACAATTCTTTACTTTTTTTATTTCAGGGAGGGAAGGAGAGAAACATCGATGTGAGAAACATCGATTGGTTACCTCCTGTGTGTGCCCCCACCAAGGGCCAAGCCCACAGACTATGTGCCCTGACCCCCAACCTTCCAGTGCTGGGAGCCATGCTCCAAGCAACTGGAACATACTGGCCAGGGCTGTCTTTGCCTTAAAATAATAATAATTAAAAAAAAAAAAAAATCAGCCTTGGCTCAGTGGCCTGCGGACTCAAGGGTCCCAGGTTCGATTCTGGTCAAGGGCACATGCCTGCGGGAACAGGAGGAGGCAACTGATAAATGATTCTCTTATCATTGATGTTTCTCTCTCCCTTCGTCTCTGAAGTTTTTAAAAATGTTCTAAAAAGACCTCCCCCAAGAAGCGTCCCCATGCCCCTCCTTTAAGCCTCCCTGATCCCACACTGCCAACGAGGACCTGCTTTCAGCCACGAGGGTGGTTCGTCTGGCCTCTTCTAGAATGTCATACAAATAGCACTGCGTGTTTTACACATTCAGCCCGTTAATAGCTGCGAGACTCATCCATTGTGTCCCCTGCGATTTCATTGTATGAGTTCACAATTCCTTCTCATTCAACTAGTGAACAAATGGGCCATTTCCAGTTTTTGCATTTTATGGCAGTTTTTAAAATCCTCACCCAAGGATGTTTTTTAAATTTTAGAGGAAAGGGAGAGAGGAAAACTTAGGTCAGCCATCTCCTGTATGCCCTGCCTGGGGATCGAACCCGCAACCTTTGTTTGGTGCATGGCCACCTGGCAGGGATTATGGTCATTTCTGACGCTGTGCCCTGGGGGCCCTTCACACGCCCACGGAATTGTGGAGAATGGACACGAAACGGGGGCAAAGCCTGAAGTGTCAGGGCAGTTCCTGCAGTCACATCACCTGGTTAGCAGGGCGCACACCAGCTGAGCCTCGGCGGACCAGGCTCTGGGGCCGAATACTGGAGGCCAGGACACGCGCCCCCCCCCAACCAACTGAAACCCACCACGACCTTGAAGAGGGACCGAGAAAGGCCTGTGGCAGGCCGTACCTCACCTTGTGTGCACACAGCAGCTCCCAGCACTACTGGGGCTCTGACCACAAACCAGGAGATGGTGTCCGCTGTGCTGGGCCGGGCTCGGTGACTTGCTGCACTCGGACAGGACATATGGGCCTCATTCTAGTTACAAACCGTAAGGCCAGCGCTGGGTCTGGGTGTGCAGGCAGAACTTGGCTCAGTGCACAGACAGACAAGGCCTGTCAGAGGAAGAGCAAGGCTCCCTACACCTGTCACCCGGCTGGGCAGGCCCCGGGCCCCTCCACTCCCCATTCAAGATGGGGATCTGACGAGGGGATGTGACTACCCCCAGCGCCGCAGACCAGAGGTGCCCCATAGCTCGCTGAGGGGCCCCCGGAGCTGAAGGGCCTCATGCGTGGATGCAGTGTGGCCCTGAGGGTGGGACGCCGGCTGCTCTGAGCCCCGGCAGGGCTGATCCGGGCACTAAGAGGCGCCACTGCTGCTTGCTTTTCCAACTTTATTTAGAAAAACAAATCCAGTCCCGTGCCCCCCTCCCCCACCCAGCCATAACTTAAATAACTTAGAGACAGAGGTCGGCGCGGGGGCCGCACCCCTACAGCCGCCGCAGCGCCCGCTTCTTGTCCGTCTTCTTCTTGGCCGCCAGCTTCTTGTCGCGCTCGCCCGCGTGCTTCTTGGCCATGGGCCCCTCGGCGCCGGCCGGGCCCCCGGGGGCCGCGGGGTCGGCAGCGGTGGCCTCGGCGCCGGGCAGGGCGCGGCCGGCCTCGGGCCTGGCGCTGGGCCCGCCGGCGCCGCCGTGGATCTCGGTGAGCAGGCGGGCGCGGGCCGCGTACTCCTCGTAGTTCTCCAGCAGCAGGCGGCCCGCCTCCTCGTTGAGGGCGGACTCGGGGTTCGGGTGGATCAGCAGGCACTTGATGGTCTGCGGGGAGAGGCCCGGGTCAGGGGGCAGAGGCCAAACACCAGCAACTGAGGGAGGGGCTCCCCGACCGGAGCGAGGGGACAGTCGGACTCCAGCTCCTCTTAGGAAACCACGGGAGGAGGCGAGAACCAAATCGGCCTGAACGGGCACCCAAAGAGCAGCCACAGCCAAGACAGGCCCCGGATGTAAGGGGCCCTCCACTGCCTCCAAGAGGCGGGGCCAGCACCTGGCCCAGCGGACATCACTGCGATGAGGTAGATGAGCAGGCACCCGGCCTGCCCCTCACGGACCCCTGCGCCCCACCGCGCCCTGGGGGTCACCAGAGGGTCACCCGAGTCCCGGGAAGCCAGCACTGACACTCGGGAGCAGGGAGGGGCTGAGGTCTGGTTACCTTGGCGCTCAGCCTCCCCAGGCCCTGCAGGAAGCCAATTCCCGGCCTCCCAACCGGGCCCCAGGGACTTGTTAACCCCCGTTTTCACGTGCTGAGGCTGAGGCTGCTGGTGGGGAGGCAGCAGCCCTCGGGGCAGGTGCAGTCCGGGCGCCTCCATCTGGGCCAGTCCCTGGGCCCGCCCCTGCTCTCCCCCCACCACAGGCCATGATTACCCGTGTCCCCGGGGCGCCATCGCCCCTGGCTGAGAAACAATGTCTGTGAGAACGTTCTGGAATGACTGGGGACTGCACAGACTTGCTGACTACCAAACAGCCAGCCTTCAGAACGGTCACATCCCGCCCCTCCCCACCACCAGTGCCCGGGCCTGACCACCCTGTACGGTGTGCACAGTGTGCGGGGTACCGGGCCCCCCGGCTGGGCCAGCTCCTGCTTTTCCAGAAAAGCTGGAACCTGGCTTTTCCCACATAGCGCCCCCTTCCCAGAGCAGCAGCAATGCCGCCCCGAGGCCCGCGCCCGCCTCACCAGCAGCACGTGCCGGATGCCCAGCTCCGCCGTCCAGTCCCGCTTGAGCACGTTGACGCAGATCTCGCCGTTGGCACCCACGTTGGGGTGGAAGATCTTGGTCAGGAAGTAGCCCTTGGGCGGGGAGGCGGGAAAGTCCTTCCCCAGCAGGAGTTTCATCCGGAACAGGCCTCCGGCGTACGGGGTCCCCTCTGGAGGGGCAAGGGCCGGGTCAGGAGGCACAGACAGGACCCCCAGCACCCGGTGAACCCCCAAAGCCGTTCTGGCTGTGATGCAAGTACCCAGCCGCCACCTCCAGACGGGACCAGGATACCCCCTCCCCACCGGTGTCACCCCGAGTCCTGGTCTGCACCCTGACGCCTCTCCTCTCCCAAGTGCAGCCCCAGCCCCACTCCCTTCCCAAGAGGCACCGAGTGTCCTGGAAGCCCCGAGGGCGAAGGACAGCCGGTCTCAGGCCACGCACTCCGCCCAGCCAAAAGGCCAAAGAGCCGTGGGTGTTCGTACCCAGGGCCTCCCTTGTGCCCAGTCCCAACATCTGACGCCTCCGCACCGAGCAGCCCGCCTCCAGCTCCTATCCCCCACCACCCCGCTTCCCTGAGGGCACAGTGAGCGCTGCAGGGACGTCACACCTGCCTCACACCCGCCAACAGCTTCCTCTGGAGGCCCCAAGGGTCTGCTCCCTAAAGGCTTCACGGGCTCTCCTCCTTTGCTTCCAGGAGTGTCCGACGCCCCCAGGGCCATCCTCGTGAAGCACAGCAGGACTCACCCCCACTGTGCCCCCTCCTGACTGGCCCTTCGCCACCTTCCCTGTGGAAGTTGGAACAGGAGGCAGTGCGCCTGAGACTGGGCAGTCTGCACGATGGGCCTCTATGTGTACCACCTGTCACCCCGTGACCTGACCGCCCCAGCCTGTCACAGCACGGAACCAGGTCCCGCCAAGCCCGCCTCCAGGCTGTGCTGCTGCTCTCACCCCCGGGGCAGCCTCTTGCCACCCCCCGGAGGTCCTGGGGAACCCTCTGACAGCCTAGCCCCTCCCCAGGGAAGGTCCCCCCAAATCCCCCCTGGCCACCAGGCTGTCTCCTTATAAACGTGCTTGCGGTTACTTGTCGCTTGTGCTGTCCTGCCCTGCAGACCGGGCACCTGCAGGGGAAGAGGCCTGCCCGTCCCGGCTGCCATCAGGGCCCCACGGCGGACAGACCGGCGCACAGGGGAGCTTCCTGCTCTCGTCCGTTACCGAGCGTGCCCCTCCCTGCCCACCCCGCACTCACCAGGGCCCTCGATGGTGACCTGCAGGTCGGTGAGGTCCTCTTCGTTGGGGAAGACCTTGATGCCGTCGGGAGGGTCTGTGGTCAGCGTGGTCACCTCCTTGTACACCAGGCGGATGATGTGGGGGGGCAGGTTCTCCACGTTGGAGTTCTGGGCAGAGAGGAGGAGGAGGAGGTGAGCGGCCTGCAGACCTGGGACCCCTGACGGATGCTGTCCCAGGCTGTCAACCACCCCCGGTTGGCAGACCCCCCTCCTGGGGTGCTGCAGTCGGCCCCCCCAGGCTGAGCGCCCCTGCAAACGAAGGGGGTTCTCCGAGGAGGGCTAGCGGATGGCTCCATGGCCCCCTAGGAGCCCCCAAAGACTGTCCGTAGCTCCGCATCGGCCGCCAAGGATTCTGGATTAAGCCGAGGCCTACCTTGCCCCCTTCCCCACCTAATTTCGGTAAAATAACCCCGCAAACCCCGGCTCGGGCCTGGAGACTGCAGCGGGGCGTCCTTGCTCCCAGAACGCCCACAGACCGGCCACAAAGCCCGGACAGCAGCCCCCATCGCCCCGCGGCTCAGCCGGGCCTTCCCTCCAAGGGACCTGCGGGCCGCCCGGCTCCTGCCCCACCTACTGGAAGGCCTGTGGGCACATCCCGGGTTCCGGACCCCCCCAGACAGGTCCCCCAACCCCCTAGGCCGCCCGCAAAGGTGCCGCCGAGACCCCGCCTCCTCCTCCAGGGGCCTCCCACCGCCCCTCCGGGCCTGGCCGCGGAGCTCACCATGACTGCGGCCGGCCGGGGGCGGGTCCCCCCGGCCCCCTTCCTGCGTTCTCTGGGCCGCCGGCCGGGGCGGGGGGCCCAACTGCTGCCGCTGCGGCCCTGGCGAGGACCCGGCGGCTCCGCTCCGCTCCCCGCCGCCTCCGACGCCGCCGCGCACTTGGTCCGCAGGTACGCTCGCCCCAGGTGCCGGCCGCACTGAGCCGGCCGCGCGCGCAGCCGCCCTTTTATAGCTGCCCGAGGCCACGCCCCCTCGCGCCTCCGGCGGGCGGGGCCTCGTCCCGTGACGTCAGCGCGCACGGTCCTCGGCGTTAGGCGCGCTTGCCCCGTTTCCCGTAAGTTTAGAGCGGAAGCGGGAGACGCTGGGGAGAGGGCCCGGAGCGAGCCGGCCAGCTGGGACTCGGGGGATCGGAATGGGGACCCTCAGACTGCAGAGGAAATGAAAAGGTGTGGACGAGGGGAAAAGAACGCGAGAGGTGGCGCGGCCGCTGATTGGCCCGTTTGAATGCGACGCCGCCAGGGCCGGCGTACGCACGCACGCCCTTACGCTCCGGAGGTTGCGCACGCGACTAACGGCAGGCAGGGGCTTCCGGGCGGGGCGAGGGCAGGCGGTGCTCGGGGGTTTTAAACGGATGATGAACGGCGCTCTGGCCAATAGGAACGAGCGATCCCGGGATGGCGTCACGAGGCTCACCCCGGCCGATTATGGTAGGAAAAGGCGGTGCCGGGGGGCGGGCAAGATGGAGAGCGACCAATGGGGCCCTGCCCCGCACGAACAAGCTGCTCACAGCCAATTAAATCCGTCCGCTTTTATGTATGCAAATGAGGTGCGCGCCGGAGGGGGGGATTCCCCGCCACCGCCTCCTCAGCCCGCGGAAAGGGTGAGCGCTGGGATTGATCTATATCCCCCCCCAGGCGCCATTTTGTGTTGGGAATGACCTATGACCTGTGTGTCTCGTGTTGTGGAGACCAGTCAGGGCGGCCTCGAACCTGGGAAGCCTGTCCCTCCCATGTGTGACCCCTGACCCCTGCCAGGCCTACGTCACGCACGATGCCAGGTCTCAGTTATCGGTCGTGGGAAATGTGTGTGGTGAACTCCCGCGATGCTGGAGAAAGAAGGCAGCGTTCCCAGGTCTCGGCATCCGGGTCTGCACCGGAACGCGCCTTCCCTGCCCCGGAAGTGGATGTGTAGCCGCAGGGACAGGGCAGCACCTCCAGGCCTCAGTTACAAAATGGCCCAGCGGTTGGAAAGGGGGATCTGTGGTGACGCCGGGAGAGGAGGCCCAAGTGGCTTCACCGGTTCATCAGAGCAGGGGGCCCCACGCCAGGGCCTCTCAGCCCAGCAAAGACCGCCCCAGAGAGACCAATGGCGACCAGAGTGTGGACAAGGAGGCAGGAAGGCCCAGAGCCACCTACCAAGGTGCAGTCAGAAGCTGGGGGCTTGGCAGGGCCCACGTCCCCCACGCCTGGCCTGTGCCCAGCAGCCGGGGCTGGAGTCTCCATGTGAGGAGCAAAGCCATTCCTGGCTCCCTGGGCTCCGGAAGCTCTCCCCTTGGCCCACAGAGCCTGGCCCTCCGTGCCCACCCCCTTAGGTCATTGCTCCAGGATGCATTTAAATGCACTAGAGAGGAAGGTTTTTGTTTGATTGTGTTTTTAAAAAATACATTTATTGATTTCAGAGAGGGAGATAGAAACATCAACGATGAGAATCATTGATTGGCTGCCCCCTGCACCTCCCCTAATGGGGATCAAGCCCACAAACCAAGCATGAGCCCTTGACCAGAATCAAACCCGGGATCCTTCAGTCTGCAGGCCGACATTCCACCCACTGAACCAGACTGGCCAGGGCTCCGTTGATTTTTTTAGGGAGAATGGAAGGGCTGGAGAAGCATAGATGCCAGAGAGACCCATTGATTGGTTGCCTCCCGTACTCGCCCTGTCCTTGACCTGGAATGGAACCTGAGACCTTTCAGTGCGGGGCCAATGCTCTAACCACTGAGCGACAAGCTAGGGTACCGAAATGCACTGCCCACACACCCCACCAGAAGGATGTGCAGAGGCTGCAGGTTATAAGCACACACTGGGCCCCCACCCCTCCCCTGGGCCGCTCAGGGAGTCCCCATAAGCACACAGTTGGAGACCCCAACCTTCCCAACAGAGACTGTGAGCCTGGGGTCAGGAAAACATGTTTATTCCAAAAATACCAGCTTGCAGCCCAGCTGGCTGTCCTCACAGGACCTGGGGGGCAGGCCGGTGCCGGTCAGGGGGCGCGAGGAGGCAGCGCTGGGAGGGTCTTCTGGTCCAGGACTGGTTACCTTCCTGTCTCTGCAGCGCCCCCCACTGCCCGCGATCGGAAGGGCAGGATGTGTGTGCCTGTGCGCGGAGCATGGGAAGACTCAGATGGTGAGGCCCCGGCTCCAGAGGCATCTGGGGATTGGGCGGACACACCCACTTCCTCACCTCCTCGGACCTCTCCTCACTATGGCTTATTTGAGATAAGAGGCCAGAGCCCCAGAGTGGGGGCGAAATAGCTGGAGTCCAGAAGAGAGCAAGTCGAGGGGGGCATACAAAAGCTGCAGGGCCCGGAGCCCCCCGTTGGGGGGCTGGAGAAAGCGGAGCGCTTGGGGGTGGTGAGGGGAGGGGCAGGGGCTCAAGCTGGCTCTGTCTGGGGGAAGTCACAGTCTGCTCAGGGCCCCAGCACGGGGGGCCCCTGGAAGGGATGGGGGTCCGCGGGAGGAGCTGTAAGCATGGCGTCAAAAACTGGCGCTGGGCCTAGGGAGGTGGGGGGGCCGCTCCCCGTGTTCCCTCCGTGTTTGTGGGAGCCAGAGGCTGAGTAGGGGTGAACGGAGGTGCCAGTACTGGGGGCCAGGGGAGAAAGGAGGAGGGAAGGACCCAGAGGAAGGAAAATAGCCCCTCCTGCCTGGTCCTGGGGGCTGGGGAGGGGACGTGTAGCCCTTTAAGAGTAGGGGAATGGCTGCTCCCCCACAGCATGGCTGTGTACAAAGAAAACGGGGGGGAGGGGGGGGGAGATTGTGCATTGGGTGTTGGCAAATCCCGAAAGCCCTGGGGCCCTCCGGGGTGCGTGGGGAGACGGAGGAGAGGACGCACGGATGGTGAGGGGCCCCCACATGTGGCATAGGCAATGGCACGGCTGTCCAGCTGTGCCTGCCCCAGGACAGGCCACGGAGGACATCACTGAAGGCCGGGGGGTAGCAGCTGTGGCCCAGCCCCCAGGAGACTCAGGAGGGCGGGCGAGGCCCAGGCCAGTGGGGACAGGTAGGAGGGGCCGGACCAGGGCAGTGACGTGGCCCAGGGCTGGGAAGCTCACCCCCTCTGGTGAGAAGAGGTTGCCATGGTGACCCGACACCGAACAGATAGTTGGGTGAAGGTCAGTGAGTTGTCAGGGGGGCCTGGATGCCCCCGCAGGAGGGGTGCGGGGGCAGTCAAGGCCAAGTCTGTGGTGCGGTTGGTGCAGCCATTAGCCTAAGCCTGGAGTGAGGCAGTGACATCATCAAGGGGGGCCAGAGTAGGCGTGGTGTCATCAGAGGGATCCCTACCCTAATCTAGAGGCAACGGGAGGATGGCCTGTGTTGTGCCGGGTTCCCATGGGAACAGCGGTCGGTGCCACCTGACCTAGAAGACCGTTGGAATACAGCTGCTGCAGGACTTGTCTCCCAAGATGAGGGGTCCTGGGTGATGGTCCAAGGTTGAAGTGCATCCTGGGAAATGATGGCACCACTGGGTGTCCTGGATCCTGGGAGAGGATGGAATGGCAGTGGTGGGACCTGGGAGATGATGGCATGGCAGTGGTGGATTATGGGAGATGGTGGCATGGCTGTGGTGGATTCTGGGAGATGATGGCATGGCTGTGGTGGATCCTGGGAGAGGATGGCATGGCTGTGGTGGATTCTGGGAGATAGTGGCATGGCTGTGGTGGGTCCTGGGAGATAGTGGCATGGCTGTGGTGGGTCCTGGGAGAGGATGGCATGGTTGTGGTGGATTCTGGGAGATGGTGGCATGGTTGAGGTGGATTCTGGGAGATGATGACACCATTGGGGTTTCTGGGTCCGGGGAAGCGGTGTCATGATTGTGGTGGACCCCAGCAGATGATGACCCCGTGGTTGAAATGGGTCCTGGGAGATGACACTATTGCATGTCACGGGTCCTGGGACACCACTGGAGCTGTGGGGGTGACACCATGACTGGTGTATCCTGGGAGGCGGCGACACCGTGGCGGGTGGATCCTGGGGCACGGAGACGTGGATTATGGTTGGCGTGGGTCCCACGGGTCCGGGGCTTTGGGGAATGTGACATCACCAGGCCTCGCGGGTCCTGGCAGAGGACGCCGCCATCGGCCACGGTGGGTTCTGGAAGGCAATGACGTCACTGGTCACGGAGAACTCTTGGAGACGAGACCCCGCCAGCGGCGGGGAGCCCGGGGAGGACAGCACAGTGGCTGCGGAGAAGCATGGAAGATGGAGACGCCGCCGGCCATGGGGAAGCGGGGGCGGAGGCGACCCGCCGTGGTCACGTGAGCCCCGGAAGAGGAGGACACGTAGCCGAGCTGCATCCTGGGAGATGCAGATACCCTAGGTCAGAGGGGATGATGTCACAGGCCTGGCAGCATCTGGCCCCAGGCACCATCACGAGTGGTGGGAGGATGTCATCAGCAGGAGAAGCAGCAGGCACCCCCTCCCGGCCCCAGCAGGCGGCCAGGGCCTCATTGACAGAAGCAGTGACGTCTCTAGTATGGCAGAGGGGTGACGCCGGCCTTGGGGACACCGCTGAGTCTCAGGACCCCGAGGCTGGTGGGCCAGAGGAGCCAGCCTGGGCATCCCGACTTCTGGGAACCACACAGGAGGTGACGTCACTGCCCAGGCTGGGACCCCGCCCAACCTCCCCTCCGAGGGGGCGTCCGGTGGGGATCCCGCAGGCCAGGCCACTGGGGCCGGGGGAGTCACGGTGGGAGAAGGCAGAAACTGGTGACGCCATCACGGGTGACGGCCCCCCAGGGCGGGCAGTGTCTCTGGTGATGACATCACAGCATGGGGACCCAGCCTCAGACGGGAGTGGGGGTCCTCATTGCAAACACCTTGGGGAGACCTCTCTAGATGGGGCAGCTTCCCCAGCCATGGCATGTCTTCTGGTGACACCTCAGGTCGGGGCACTTCCTCAAGGACCCCGGGCACACCCTGCCCCTCGTGGCATTGTGGCGACGGCAGCAGCGAGGGGTCTCACGCTTAGAGCCGCAGGGTCCTGGGGTGACATCACAGAAGGGCTCTCAGCTCTGGCCACGAACCCCCCGGAAGAGGCACAGTCCCTCAGATGATGTCATCAGGAAGGCACCTTCTCTGGTGGTAGCATCACAGGCAGGAAGGAGGCGAGTCCTGTGATGACGTCATGGGAAGGGCGGGGCCTCGAGGCCGGCCCCTGCGGTGCGGTGCGTGTACCAGCAAGATGGCTTTGTCTGAAGGATGACGTCACAGGCAGAGGCATCTTCCCTGGAGGAAAGGGTTTTCCTGCGGACGATGCTGATGTCAAGAGAGGCCTTCGGGGGCCAGAAGGGATGTCATGGGGCGAGACTGGTCTCTGAACTGCCATCTCAGGAAGAAACACTCCTCTCCACGATGACGCCATAGGACAAGGCATTGTCAGAAGAAGGGAGTGTGTGATGACATCATGGGACATGGCCTGTAGGGATGACCTCAGGGCTGGGCCTCTTCCCTTGCGATGGCCTCATGGGAAGGTCTGGCCCTGGCGTTGACCTTGCGGCCAGCGACAACCTCACGGGCAAGCCTCTTCCTCTGTGATGACGTCATGGGAAGGAGGTCTTGCCTCAAACAGTGACATAGGAGGAGGGATCTCAGCTGCTGTGACATTCTAGGAAGAGGCCTGGTCTCCGATGGGTGACGAGTCCATTCAAAGCAGTGTCCGCAGGCGGATCCGGTCCGGGCCCTGGGGTGCGTCTGGGATCCGGGCTGAGCGGGGCAGGGGAGGGGAGGGGAGGGCCCGCCGGGCCGCAGCCCCGCCCCCGGCCTCAGACCGTCACCTCGTTCTTGCTGGCGGTGCGCAGGTGCTGCGGCAGGTGGTGGCCCGGGATGAACTGCAGCTGCTCCAGCGTGCCCTGGCGCTGGAAGGGCGGCCGGCCGGCCAGCGCGCCCCCGCCGCCCGCGTCCGCCAGCCAGGGCGGCTGCGCGGCGTGCAGGTGGTGGTGGTGGTGCGCGTGCAGGCCGGGCGGCAGCCCGTGCAGCGGCGTGGGGGGCCCGCCGGGCCCGAGCAGCAGGTTGGAGTGCGAGGCGGCCAGGCCGGCGCGGGCGGAGTCGGGCGGCCCGGGGCTGCGCGGCGGGGACAGCAGGTGCTCGCGGCTCTGGCGCAGGGCGTCCGGGGAGGACAGCAGCAGGTGCTCCTGCGACACCAGGCGCGCGCGCGGCAGCGTGAACTCGTAGCGCGAGCGGCCGCCGTCGCCCAGCAGGTGCTCCTGCGACATGACGCGCCGCGGGTGGGGCGCGGGCGCCGGGCCCAGCTCCTCGGCGCCGCCCCAGTCCGCGCGGTAGCCGCCGCCGGTGCCCGGGCGCCGCAGCGTGTGCAGGGGCAGCGTCCCGCGGGGCACGTCCCCCAGGTGCCAGCGCTTCAGGTACGCCTCGTCCAGGTCCTTCTCGGCTGGGGGCGAGGGGGGGAGGGGGCGGAGGTCAGCCCCAGCGGAGGTCAGCCCCTCCCCCGGCTCCACTACATCCCAGCCGCCAGCGCTGCACCTGCACCCCCACCCCTCCACCCCCACGGGGACCCTCAGGTCATCAGCCTGGGAGGGGCACAACTTAATCAGATCCACCAGGCTAGCCCCTGACCGGTGTCGCTCAGTGGTTAGAGCATAGGCCTAGGAAATCGAGGGTCCCAGGTTCGGTTCTGGTCAGGGCATGTGCCTTGGTTGTGGGCTCAATTCCCAGTAGGGAGTGTGCAGGAGGCAGCTGATCGATGTTTCTCTCTCATCGATGTTTTTGACTTTCTAACCCTCTCCCTTCCTCTCTGTAAAACATCAATAAAATAGAAAAAAAAAAGAAAAAAAAAAAAGAACAACCAGGCTAGCGATGTGACCAAAACACAAACTCTCAGGCATGGGGACTTTTTTTTTTTTTTTTTTTTTTTTAACAGGGGGACTTTTATTTCGACTCCCAGTAGCTCTTTCGGGAGCAGAACCCACCGCCTGCTTTTTTTTTTAAAATTTTTTTTAAATACATTTTTTATTGATTTCAGAGAGACAGAGTGAGGGAATGAAACATCAACGATGAGACTGAGAGATAATCATTGACCAGCTGCCTCCTGCACGCACCCTCACTGAGGATCGAGCCCACAACCCAGGCATGTGCTCTTGACCGCAATCAAACCTGGGACCCTTCAGTCTGCAGGCAGCCGCTCCATCCACTGAGCCACACCAGCCAGGGTCCAATGCCTGCTTTTGAGGGAGCATTCCTCTTCTTCCCTCTCCCACCCTAGTCCTGCAGCAGTGCATTTTGTGAAGACAATTTTATGGATAGTAACTATCATTTTGAAAAAACGAAATAGTGCCCTAACCAGGGTGGGTCAGTGGTTAGAGCTTTGGCCTGCCTACCGGAGGGTCTCAGATTCGATTTCTGGTCAAGGGCAGGTGCCCCGGTTGGGGGTTCAGTGCCAGCCCCCAGTTGAGATGTAGGAGGCAACCCATCGATGTGTCTCTCTCAGACCAATGTTTCTCTCTCTCCGCCTCTGGTCCACTCCCTCTGAAAATCAATAGAAAAAAAACCCTCACTCCGAGGGTGAGGATTGAAAAGCACAGAAAATTCTATTCACCAGAAGGCATCCCCCCTCCGAAGGGAGTGAGGGGCCTGGTTCCCATGTTTTCAGCTGTGTGTGTGTGTGTGTGTGTGTGAGAGAGAGAGAGAGAGAGAGAGAGAGCGAGCAAGCATGGGTGCATGCGCTTAAAGTCTTATTTCTGCTCATTGCAAATGCAAGTCCTGATAAACACAGTAAATCCTGGTCCTGGGGTGGCACACTATAAATTTGCATTTTAAAAAGCTCCCCAGGTAATTCTGATGCAAACGTGCTTCCGGTAATCCGGGAACAAGCTTGCAGAGGGAAGCTAAGCCATTGGAAAGCGGTTGGACCACTGTCCGCGGTCCTGAACCTCCGCCGGGGCCCCGACCCCGCCCTTCCGGGGACTCACCCAGCCTCTTGAGGGAGGAGTAGCGGTTGAGCTCGGATTTCACCGCAGCCTCGTAGGAGGGGGGCAGATGTGAGAGGTTGTGGAAGGACCGAGAGCAGGACAGCGTGGAGTAATGCAGGTTGGGGCTGGGCGGTGGGGCGGCCCTCCAGTCTGGGGCAGAGAGCAAGCTGGGCTCAGTCCACCCCGCCTCCCTCAGACCCAGGAGCCCAGGCCCCCAGCCTCCTCCCTCAGACCCAGGAGTCCAGGCCTCCAGCCCCTCCTCCCTCAGACCCAGGAGTCCAGGCCCTCAGTCCCTCCTCCCTCAGACCCAGGTGCCCAGGCCCCCAGCCTCCTCCCTCAGACCCAAGAGCCGAGGAACCAGCCCTCCTCCCTCAGACCCAGGAGCCCAGGCCCCAGCCCCTTAGGGAGTTATATGTCTGGGTTCCAAGCCCCTCAGAGCTTCTGCTGTCTAGGCTGTCTCTGCCCACACCAGGAGACGTAGGGAAGGAGGACACGTTGCAGGAGGAGGGGCAACAGGCCCTGGCTCAGCGCCCGCTGGGTGCCCCGCCTCAGCCTGGGGGGTGGACTCCTGCATCTCCCCACCAACGAGGCTGGGAGAGACGGCCACTTGGGGTGTCCATGTGGGAAGCGGAGGCTGGCTTGGTGACCCGGACGGACTGTGAGGGCCGGCTCCCAGGGCCTCACCCCCGCTCGGTCCCAGGCACCCGCTCGAGGGCGTTCGGGGGACGGAGGGAGAGGGGCCCCGTGTCCCCCGCCCAGCTCTGGCGCCTACCCAGCGTGGTGGTGTGGTGCGTGGGGCTGCTGACGTTCAGGTGCAGGTAGTTGTGGTGCAGGTTGTCTGTGGGGCCAAGAGGGAGGCGGCGTCACCACCATCGCCCCTCCCCGCTGTGCCCAGGCCGGCCCCACCCGCTCCTCCTCTGCCCCACCTGCCCCTCTGCTGCCCGCACTCTGCCCAGAGGCCCCCCCCCAAACCCCCAGGTCCCGCTCACCGAGGTTGGAGGGCTTCATGGTGTTGTAGAGGTTCTTGGGCGTCCTCGGGGCCATACTGTCGGGACCCCCGACCCCCGGGGTCAAGGAGCTGCTCCGAGCCCGGTCCGGACGGGCCCCAGGTCCTGCCTGATGCCTCAGCATGTCCACCAGCGCCCTGGAGGGGGGCAGAGGGATGATCAGTGGCCGGAGGATGGGGGCGAGGGAGGGAGGACCCAGGCTTCTTTCCCTCCCTGCTCTCACCTTTGGGGGGCCATCTGTCAACTCAGCTCGGTTGGGGCTTCTCGCCTTTGGCCACGCCCCTCGCTAAGGGCAACCTGAGCTCAGTCCCCCCAAAGGTTCCTAGGACCATACTTCCCTTCCTCATCCGTCTCCCCATACATGGGGACCCCGCCCACGTCTCCTCCCGTGGCCCCGCCCCGCCGCGGCCTGGAGCTCCATCCTGATTCTTCTGCAGCTTCCCCGCGGGGATAAAGGCGCCCCATTCACCCAGCGCTGCAGGCCCCAAATTGTGACCACCCTGGGTTTCTCTTTCTCTCCCTCTTCCTCTCACGTTCCTCTGCAAGTTTGCAGATCCGACCTCCACAGTAGCTCCCACATGGAATATATATATATGTATATTATTAATTTTTTACAGAGAGGAAGGGAGAGGGATAGAGAGTCAGAAACATCGATGAGAGAGAAACATCGATCAGCTGCCTCTTGCATACCCCCCACTGGGGATGTGCTCTTGACCGGAATCGAACCTGGGACCCTTCAGTCCGCAGACCGACGCTCCATACACTGAGCCAAACTGGCTAGGGCATTGGCCCTAACTTTCATGACAACGGTAGCCACCGTTTACCGAGGGCTTTCCGTGGGCCAGGCCTCGTTGGGAATCAACCCAGTTCATCTTCATTGCAGGCCGAATGGGTGGGGAGCATTGATTAGCCCCATTGTGCAGACGGGGAAGCTGAGGCACGGATGGGGTTAAGCCAATTGCTTGGTGGGGGGGCACACAGCGCACAGGAGGCAGCAGGCCTGGGGTGCGGGGAGCCGGGCTTACCCATCAGGCCAGGGGCCTTGTTTCATGTACTCGTGTATCCATTCCCAGGCTCTGGCGCACAGAAAGCGCCCAGAAACATTTGGGGAATGAATGAGGCCTGGGACTCCCCCATTCAACAGCAGGGCGTCCGCAGGCTCTGGAGACCACGCCCCCACCCTAAAACCCTCCCCAATGCCCCCCCCCCTCGCCCCGACCCCGGCCCAGCCCGTCTGCCGGGGCGCACACACCTGGGCATATTGATGTCCCGGGGCGGCCGGGGCGCGCGGGACGCCTTGCTGAAGGCCACCTTGGCCCCGACGCCCACGGCCAGGGCGAAGCTGATGACCCCGCACACCACGTAGGCCGTGCTGCCCCCGGGGCCCTCGCCCCCGCGCATCCCGTTACCCCCCGCCCGGCCCCCTTCCAGCCAGCCGGCCTGGCCGGGCCCGGGCCCCCCGCCCGCGCCCCCCGCGCCCCCCGCGCCCCCGGCCATGGGCGGCGGCGTGGTGGCCCAGCGCGGCGTGTCGTAGTTGGAGCAGGAGGCCTGCGCCAGGCGCATGTGGCGGTGCTCGCAGCAGAAGCGGTAGTGGCAGGTGCCGCAGCAGAAGCGGTAGGAGCCGGTGCTGCAGTTAAAGGTGGCGTCGTACTGGCCCATCACGTCGTAGTAGCCGTGGCACAGCTCCGCCGGAGGGGGCGCCCGCGCCGCCGCGCCCGCGCCGCCCGCGGGGCCGGTCCGCGTGCCATTGGCGCCCGCGCCCCCCGCGCCGCCGCCCGTCAGGGCCCCGGTGAGGCGCCGCAGGTGCGCCAGCAGCGCGGCCAGCGGGCCCGGCGGCTCGGCGCTCGTGGCGTTGGGCGGGCGCGCCGCGGCCGGGCCGGCGGCCGAGGCCAGGAGCAGCAGGGTCCCGAGGAGCAGCGGGGCCGGCATGGGGTGCGCAGGAGGCTGCCCGGGCCGCCAGGCTGAGCGGAGAACCGGGGCTGCAGCGGAGGGCGGAGAGGGAGGTCGGGATGGGGGAGTGTGGGGACGGGTGGGCAGAGGGATGAGGAAGGGGCGCGAGGGGAGGGAGACAGGATGAGTGGAGGGGAGAGGCATGGGCCCAACGTTGGGGGACCCACGGGCGTTGGAGGAGGAGGGGCGCACGGGCGGGGAGGGAGGGGAGGGCGGCGAACAGAATGAGACATGACAATGGTGGAATGGAAGGACCCGCGGGGGTGATGGATGGGAGGAAAGATCGGGAAGGAGGCGTCAGACGGCAGGCGAGAAATAGGACGGACAGGACGGGAGTGAATGACGGCGAGGAAGAGGGCAGACGGGGTGAGAGAGGAGGGGAGGGGCGGGGAAGGGGAGGAGAGAGACAGGAGAGGAGTGGGTGGGGGAGGCGGGGGAGGGGAGAGAGATTGCCGTTGAGAAGCTGTAGCCCAGCAGGTGGGGAGAGGGCGTGGGTCCCCGTGGGAGCTGCTGGCCACGGGGCGGCTGTGCAGCAGCACGCACTGGGTGCGGGGGCCGCGCATCCCCGCATCCGGGCGGACAGGATGCCCCAGGCGCCCCCAGATGTCCCGGGCACAGCTGGCCCCGTGGGGAACCTCGGGCTTAGACCCTGTGGTCCTCAGTCGCCCCACACGCTTGTGTCTTTCCCTGAGCTAGACCTAATGATCAGATGTCAGGTGTCTTTCTGTCAGTCTGTCTGTCTCCAAATGAGACACCAACATTCCAGCAGGTTCCTCATTTGCTGGAGCCCCCTCCCCCCCACCCCCGGCACCCAGGCCATGGACCCTCATTCGCTGCGGGCTGCCGCCTGCAGTGGGATTAGGTCTAGGGCTAGGGTGCTGGGTGAGGGCTAGGGTTAGGGTGCTGGGTGAGGGCTAGGGCTAGGGCTAGGGTGCTGGGTGAGGGCTAGGGTTAGGGTGCTGGGTTAGGGTGCTGGGTTAGGGCTATGGCTAGGGTTAGGGTGCTGGGTTAGGGTTAGGGTGCTGGGTTAGGGCTAGGGCTAGGGTTAGGGTGCTGGTTTAGAGCTAGGGTGCTGGGTTAGGGCTAGGTCTAGGGTGCTGGGTTAGGGCTAGGGTGCTGGGTTAGGGCTAGGGCTAGGGTTAGGGTGCTGGATTAGGACTAGGGTGCTGGGTGAGGGCTAGAGTTAGGGTGCTGGGTTAGGGCTAGGGCTAGGGTTAGGGTGCTGGATTAGGGCTAGGGTGCTGGGTTAGGGCTAGAGCTAGGGTGCTGGGTTAGGGCTAGGTCTAGGGTGCTGGGTTAGGGCTAGGGTGCTGGGTTAGGGCTAGGGCTAGGGTTAGGGTGCTGGATTAGGGCTAGGGTGCTGGGTGAAGGTAGAGTTAGGGTGCTGGGTTAGGGCTAGGGTTAGGGTTAGGGTGCTGGGTTAGGGCTAGGGTGCTGGATTAGGGCTAGGGTGCTGGGTGAGGGCTAGGGTTAGGGTGCTGGGTTAGGGCTAGGGTGCTGGGTGAGGGCTAGGGTGCTGGGCTAGGGTTAGGGTGCTGGGTTAGGGTGCTGGGCTAGGGCTAGGGTGCTGGGTTAGGGCTAGGGTTAGGGTTAGGGTGCTGGGTTAGGGCTAGGGTTAGGGTGCTGGCTTAGGGCTAGGGTTAGGGTTAGGGTGCTGGGTTAGGGCTAGGGTTAGGGTTAGGGTGCTGGGTTAGGGCTAGGGTTAGGGTGCTGGCTTAGGGCTAGGGTGCTGGGTTAGGGCTAGGGTTAGGGTGCTGGGTTAGGGCTAGGGCTAGGGTTAGGGTGCTGGGTTAGGGTGCTGGGCTAGGTCTAGGGTGCTGGGTTAGGGCTAGGGTTAGGGTGCTGGGTTATGGCTAGGGCTAGGGTTAGGGTGCTGGGTTAGGGTGCTGGGTTAGGGCTAGGGCTAGGGTTAGGGTGCTGGGTTAGGGTGCTGGGTTAGGCTAGGGTTAGGGTGCTGGGTTAGGGTGCTGGGTTAGGGTTAGGGTGCTGGGTTAGGGTTAGGGTGCTGGGTTAGGCTAGGGTTAGGGTGCTGGGTTAGGGTGCTGGGTTAGGGTTAGGGTGCTGGGTTAGGGTTAGGGTTAGGGTGCTGGGTTAGGGCTAGGGTGCTGGGTTAGGGCTAGGGTTAGGGTGCTGGGTTAGGGTTAGGGCTAGGGCTAAGGTGCTAGGCAAGAGCCCAGCTGGGACCCAGAGGGGCTCTCCTCCCTCAGGAGTGAGGACTGGGCTGTGTGCGTTGGGGGAAGGAGCATCCTTTTCAGGCTCACGCTAGGGTGCCAGCCACCTGCCCCCCCCCCAGCCGGGGGAGCAGCATGGGGTGGGCAGATGCCTCACCTGTGGGAAGGCCCAGAAGGCCAGCAGTGCCCGCCCCGCCCCCCTGGCTGCAGGGACACACTCTCCCTCCACTGACAGACCCCACTGCCTCCCCACTGCGCATCTGTGCTCACACCCAGGATACAGCACCAGCCACTGACAACTGGGGGGGGGAGGAGTGACACAGCCCCTCAGACCCAGACACCACACACACACACACACACACACACACACACACACACAACCACAGCTCATGCCTCCGGATGCGTGCAGGGCACCACCTACTGGTGGGAAGGGGACACACACCCCGGGGTAGACTGAGTGGTCAGCAGACCCGGGACACAGGTGACCGAATCTGTCCTTAAAAATTAATACAACAGAACTCACACACACACACTCACACATACACACACTCACACACACACAGGAGACACAGCACAGGGCACCCGCACAGCGTCCCAGACACCACGCATCCGGAGGGCCCTCCTGGAGCCTCCTCTCTACACACCGGGCCCCACGCGGACACGGCCACCCGTGTCAGCATGTTTGGCCCCAGCACGCAAGATCGGACACAACTCAGACCCGACCATGCCACCTCAGGGCCACACACAGCTCAGGTACACGGGCAAGGCCCTGCCCGAGCCAGCTTCACGCGGATGGACACGCAGCCACAACATCACAGCCCCAAGTCATGCAAGCTTGGGGTGCACACACACCCTCCCCAGTGGAGGAGATTTGGGAAGCAGGCATGTGACACCCCCACACACACACAACTGCACCCCTGCCCGCACCCCTGCTCACTCACACACACACTTTTCTCCTCCACAGGTGGAGAGGTGGGGGCCCCCCAGCCCCATCTCCCCAGTCCCTGCACCCCGCATGCCCAGTGGCTCAGGCCCAGAAGTCTGCTGCCCCCCCCCCCCCAGCCCTAAGTGACATAGATGGATGGACAGAGGAGCCAGCTGGAGGATTGCGGGGGGGAGGGGGGGTTCCCCCAGCAGGCCCCACTGGTCCTTGCACTCTTGGAAACCCCCCTCCTCCACCTGCCACCCTGCACAGCACTTGGCCCCAACCTCTAGCCCCACCCCCTCCTGCCCCTGCCGGCTGGAGGGGGGAGCTGGGGCTGGGGGGCTGGGTGTTGGGGGGCAGGTGAGCTGACTGGGAGGAGCCTGGAGGGGGTGATTAGGAGAGATGAAGCAGGACCCGGAGGACAGGGAGAAGGACCGCGGGAGGGGGGACAGAGGCCCCCAGAGGGGGGCAGAGACGCAGAGAAAAAGCGGGCCCGGCCCGGGGAGCTGGGCGCTGGAGGGGCCTGCAGGGGCTGGATCCCCCGTCTGAGGCGGAGGCGGGCCAGTGGACAGGGGTCCTAACGCCTAGGAAGGGGGTGAGGGCGGTTTGGGGTTGGGAGATGGAAAGCTGCCAAGAGGAGGCGGGCCAGCAGGTGGGGGGTCGGGAGGAGATATGGGGGGGTGTGGGGGTGCGGAGGAAGACATGGAGGGCTCCTGGGAGGGGTCCTGGGGGGAGCGGAGGGAGACATTGGGGGGTCCTGGGAGGAGCGGAGGGAGACATGGAGGGGTCCTGGGCTTGCTGCCCCCACTCCCCCGCCCCCTCCCCGTGGAGGCGGGGACTGGGGGAGAGACGGAACTCTGAGGCTCACAGCACTCCGCAGCGGCCCAGACCCCGGCCCGCGGCCCCGCTTGCAGCCCGCGGTCCCTGGGCCTCCGGGGGCCGTGCCTCCCGGTCCACCCGCCGCGAGGCGGCCTCTGGCGGGATGCGCCCTGGGTTCTGGCCTCTGGGGTGTCTAGATGCGTCTCCTCGCCCGCATCTATGCGTCTCTGTCTAGGTCCCCGGCTGCGCCTGAGTGTTTTCCGGCCGCCAACATCCCCCCTGCCCTGTCCGTCTGTCCGTCCTGTCTGTGTCTCCATGTGCACATGCCCGTCTCTATGCCTCTGATCCCGCATCTGTCTCTTGCCCAGGTGTGCTGTCTACAGATCTGTCCCTATGCATGTCTCTGTGTGTCCCCCTCCGGACCCCAGCCTCCCTCCCGGTCCCCCTCTCTCCCTCGCCCGG
Organism: Nyctalus aviator; assembly: GCA_036971965.1. Taxonomy (NCBI): domain Eukaryota; kingdom Metazoa; phylum Chordata; class Mammalia; order Chiroptera; family Vespertilionidae; genus Nyctalus; species Nyctalus aviator. The sequence continues at coordinate 2,013,030 of CM072936.1, read as the reverse complement.
TCTGCAGGCGCGGGCAGGGGGGCGCTGCGGAGCGAGCTGTGTTCCTGGCGCAAAATAGACTCCTGTTGCCATGGTGACGCGAGCGCGGCCTCCCGGACGCGATGCTCCCGGCTGGGGCTGAGGAGGGGGGGACCCTGGATCCGGAAGGCGGGGGCCAGGGGCGCCAGCGCCGGGCCCCAGGGGCTCCCGGAGGAAGAGCTGGGACTCCTAGGTCCCTGGGGAGGGGGTTGCTGGGTGTTCGGATGCGGGCTCCCGGCCTTCGGGTCGTGGGGGAGAGGGGGAGGGCCGGCGGTCTCGGTTCGGGGCTAGTGGGCTCTGGCTCCCCAGTGGGGGCGGACCGGCTGTGAGCGCTGATGCCTGGGTTCTCGGGGGACTCGGTTGCCTTCCTAGGTCCCCAAGGTTGGGGGCGGATGGGGACCAAGGACTGCGAATCTCAAGGGGTTGAGGGGCCTTGATTGCGGGGGGCGGTGGTAATCGGTAGAATCCCGGCTCCCAGATTTCTAAGGGAGCTGCAGAATTCCGGAGCCCCCGTGTGGATCCCCTGCCCCCTGCGTCCTAGGGGCGCAGGGACCACTCACATAGAGGTGTCTGTCCTTCCTCCCATCCGTCCACCCGCATGCCAGTCTCCTCCTCCCTCCCGTCCCCACGACCCCGTGCCTCAGTTTCCCCCTCCGCGCTCACCTCACTTTCCGACGCGGGACCCTCGGGGAAGCTGGGGCGGCGGCGCGGGGGACCGGCCGGGGGCGGCGGCGCGAGCGCGTGTCTGCGGCCGCCGGGCGGGCTGCGCGCAGGCGGGGGGCGGCGGGCGGCGCGCGGGGGCCCCGCCGGCGCTGCCTCCCGGAGCAGCTGTGCCGGGCCGGCCCTCGCCTTCCCCCGGCGCCCGCTGGTAGCTGCGAAGAGGCGCCGCCCCCTCTCCACCTGCTGGGGACCCCTCTCCCCGCCACCCGCAGCCCCCGTCGCCCCCGGGATACCCCCCAAACCCAAGAATGGTTCGGTCCACAGCCACATCGGGGTTTATTCCGCGAGCCCGGGTCCCACACAGCCCGTGACACGCCTCCCCCCCTTCCCGGCCCTTGAAGGGGCCCGGGGCCGAGCCCCGCCCCCAGCTCGGCTCAGCCAACGGCCGCCGGCTTCCAGGGGCTCATTTGCATTTCCGGGAGCCGCCGCCCAATAGCAAGGCAGCACCCGCCTCCGCTCCCGAGGGGCGGCGCTCCCGGCGGACTGCACCACTCCTGGGATCCAAGGCTGGGGGAGGGCGCTCCCACCGCGGCCCGGTGACAGGAAGGGGGAGGTCTCCCGCCGGCCGAGGGGGAGCTCAGCGGAGGAGGGGGTTCTGGGCTTGGAAGAGGCCGAGCAGCCCGCTGTCCGGGGCGGGCTCCTTGATGATCTTCTGGATCTGCAGAGGGAGGAGGGTGTCAGGAAGTGCCCAGGGTCCCCGCTTCCAGGGCGGATCCGAGGGGCACTGCCCCCTCTTCTCCTTTGCCCTCTGGGCAGCAATCGGCCATGCCAACCGCTCCCTCTTCTCAGAACTTCTCCTGGGGCCTCCCTCTCACCGCCCACCCGAGTTAGCGCCCGATCGCCTGCCATTTGCCTGCTTTGCTGGCCTGGGCTGCTGAGAGCCATGGGCTTGGCCCTAGCTGGTGTTGCTCAGTGGATAGAGCATCAGGCGGCGGACTGAAGGGTTCTGGGTTCGATTCTAGTCAAGGGCACGTACCTCAGTTATGGGCTTCCCCCCAACCCCCCAGCATGTGCAGGAGGCAACCAATCAGTGTGTCCCTCTCACACTGACATTTGTCTCTCCCCCTCCCTCTCCTCTCTAAAAAATCAATGGACACATACTTCTGCTTGGATGATGGGCTTTGTCTCGGGCCCATCTATACTTTCTTCTTCTTCAGTCATCTCAATGCCCCACCTCCAAACCCAGCCCGCGCCTGGCCCCTCACTCCAGACTCATTTATCCACTGCCTCTGGGTGCTGGCTGCCCCGGGACCGCTCTGACTCAGTTCAGCTTGTCGGTAGGTACCAGCCTGGAGGCCCACCCTGGGTGCCCTCTCCCAAAGCCCCACCTTGCACCCACCAGGAGCCCCAGTGGCCGGCAGAAAGCCAGCAGGAAAGGCAGAGCCCACGTCCTCACCGCAGCCACGAGGGCGACCCCGGTCCCCACGCCTGCCCAACCGCAGCCCGAGCCCCCTGGCTGCCCCTCGCTAAAAGCCCCGGACCCCGAGGACCTGGCCTGGCTCCTGGAGGCTCCCCTCCCCCACAGCCCAGCACACAGTGCCTGACACAGTCCCGGGATGAGGCAAGTCCATCGTGTTCACCCCCCCACAAGTATCCCCTCCCAGTCTCCTCCTCCCTCCCGTCCCCACAACCCCGTGCCTCAGTTTCCCCCTCCGCGCTCACCTCACTTTCCGATGCGGGACCCTTTGCTGGCTGCCCCGGGACCTTTGCCGGGCCTTTGCCCGAGCTGTCCCTCTGCCCAGAGCACTTTCCGGATGACCGGCTGCTCCTCCCCCTACAGGTCTCCACTTCAAGGGCCCCACCCCACCCCCAAGGGCCTCCCGCTGCTTTCTATCTGGTTTCTCACACTCTCCCCACGCTCCCCGCCAGCTCTGGCCAGTGTGTAAGGGGCACTGACTGGCTTTTGCTATTGCCCAGGCCTGTCCCAGTGGCTGGCACACAGTAGGCGCTCCATAAAGGCTCAGGACTGAGAGGCGAGGAAGGCAGAGCCCAGAGGGCCAGGGATGTCCAATCCGGGCATGTCCTGCCTGTGCCCAGGGGAGGGGGGCGGTGGAGGGTCCGGGGGCCCATCTCCAGGGCCCCTGCTGGGCTGACTTTCCCGTGTCTGCCTGGCGCCCTCCAGGCCTCAGCCACCTTCTCCAGGCTTCCTAGACGGTCCTGTGTAAGCCCCTCGCTGCCTGCTGCCTCCTCCCCTCCTCCCTCTCCCTCCCTCGCTCTCCTCTCCCTCTCTCTCCAGTCCTCACTGCCCACCAGCCGCTTCTCTTATTGATAACGATTGACGGGGTGACTCCCAGGAGCCGAGCCCCTCTGGAGGCGGCAGCCTTCTGTGTTCCGGGATGTGCATGTTCCCGGATGCATCGGGAGAGACGAGGTGGGCGCCGGGAGACGTGTGCCAGGTGCACGGAGGGGCGGGGGGGGCTGGAGCCAGTACCTCCTTGAACTGGGGGTGCGCAGCGTCCCCCACGAGCTGCAGGATGAGCCCTTCGCTGGTGGAGAGGAAGGCGCCGCTCTGCCGCATCCGGGCGAGTGCCACCAGGCGGTCCACCTGGCTGCGGGGGGCAGGGGGTCAGCCCTGTGGATGGCCCGGCCCCCGGCCCCCCGCCTCTTCCTGGGAGCCCCGTCCACACCCTCCGTGCAACCACCCCTCACCTGCGGGAGGAGCAGGCGTCCACCACCACGTGGACCTGCAGCCCCCGATCCATGAGGTCCAGGGCTGTGTTCTGGGGGCAGAGAGGGGTGAGGGCCAAGCCCAGACAAGAACAGGGGTGTGGGTGGGGACTGGGGACTGGGACGCTGGGATGGGATGAGGGAGCTCAGAGCAGGCAGAAGCCCCCTCCCCGCTGCCCCCCGGGTTACAATGGGGTCCCCGAGCAGCGCGAGCGCCCCAGCGGCGAGGAGTCCTGAGGGGGTCAGGGGTCAGGGGTCAGGGGTCAGGCTGGGAGCACGGGAGGTTGCGGAGGAGCGGGCCGGGTCAGCGGGGTCTCACCAGGATGCAGACTTGGGCCTCGATGCCGCAGAGCAGCACAGAGCGCAGCTGCGGCCGCGCGTCCAGCTCCTGCCGCGCCACGGGCACCATGCTGAAGCAGGTCTTGGCCAGGGGCCGCAGGCCCTCGGCCCCCAGCTCGGGCACCGTGGGGCCCAGGCCCTGCGGGTACTGCTCCGTCAGCACCGTGGGCACCTCCAGCAGGCGGGCCACCTGTGCCGGGAGGGGCAGAGGCCTGAGCCTGAGGGAGGGGCTGGATGGGGGTCTGAGGGAGGAGGGGCTGGATCCCCTGGTCTGAGGGAGGAGGGGCTGGATGGGGGTCTGAGGGAGGAGGGGCTGGATGGGGGTCTGAGGGAGGAGGGGTTGGATCCCCTGGTCTGAGGGAGGAGGGGCTGGATGGGGGTCTGAGGGAGGAGGGGTTGGATCCCCTGGTCTGAGGGAGGCGGGGGCTGGATCCGGGTCTGAGGGAGGCGGGGGCTGGAGCCCCTGGTCTGAGGGAGGAGGGAGCTGGAGCCGGGTCTGAGGGAGGAGGGGCTGGATCCCCTGGTCTGAGGGAGGAGGGGCTGGATCCCCTGGTCTGAGGGAGGAGGGGCTGGATCCCCTGGTCTGAGGGAGGAGGGGCTGGATCCCCTGTTCTGAGGGAGGAGGGGGTTGAATCCGGGTCTGAGGGAGGAGGGACAGTACCTTGAGCATGCGGGCGGCCACAGAGACGATCTGGGGGAAGTAGGCCACATGGCGGAACTTCTCCTGCATGTCACACAGGAAGAGGATGGACGACCCCGGGAGGAGCCGGCCCAGGCTGGGCTTGGCAGCCGCCATGTCCTGAGGGAGGGCAGGGGCGGCCGGGGTCAGGCGGGGTGTGGTTTCTCTGCCCAGGGTCCCGTTCTCCATCTCCACCCGCAGTTCCCACCTGCTGCTCCCAGGGCTGGAACACACCTTTCTATTTTGTTTAAAATGTTTACTGATCTCAGAGAGGAAGGCAGAGGGAGGAGAGAGAAACATGGATGATGGGAGAGAATCATGGATGGACTGCCTCCTGCACGCCGCCCACAGGGATGGAGCCCACAGCCACGGTGTCCGCCTGGCCATGGCCCGCGCGGCTGCCTCCACTCGGGTCGCTCTGAACGCCCGAGATCAGGGTCCCGTTACATAAGCTCTGGCACAGCCGCCCTGCAGGGTTCTGGGCAGCCAGGACAGTCACGATACGGAAAGGCGTTCAAAGGATGCTAACAGTGGGGGGCGGGGGCAGGAGACACACAGAACAGCCTGTACTGGTGTACCAGTGCTCCATTTGTGTCCCCAAAAAAAGGGGGAAAGAATGTCCTGTGCTATGTATAGCTGCCCCCGGGCAGGCTCAGAGGCAGCAGGGGCTTGGGGGGGCGGGGGGCGGATGGGACAGGGGTGGGTGGGTGTCAGGGCACCCAGGGACAGCGCGAAGGCCCGGTTCTCGCTGTGCTGCTCCTTCTGACTGTTGGACATTGCGCAACAGGCTGTGTGGCCGGAACTCAGCCAAACCTGCCCGTGGCTTATCCCCGGGGCGGGCAGTGGCAGAGGGGTTCAGGGGGCTTGGGGTGGGGGGGCGCTGGGGGGTGGTGGACTTGTAAATCTGGATGTGACTCTACACCAGGGCGCTCACTGTGTGGGTGATGTGGCCACTTTCTTGCATATATGGTATCCTTCCATTTAAAGTCTACAGAACGTGCCGAAGCCGTATCTTAGGATAGAGCGTTGACCTGAGGACTGAGGGTCCCAGGTTCGATTCCGGTCAAGGGCATGTACCTTGGTTGCGGGCACATCCCCGGTGGGGGGGTGTGCAGGAGACAGCTGATTGATGTTTCTCTCTCCCCTCCTCTCTGTAAAAACTCAATAAAATATATATTTTTTAAAAAGTCTTCAGAATGTAAAATAAGATGGGGGAAAATAAAATAAATAAAGTAAAATGAATAAAATAAAATAGGGAGGCCCTGGGGGACAAGGGAGGGGAGGGAGACCCCCAGGTTTCTGGCCCATGGCTGGCAGGGCCTGCGGATTCAATTGGGGGCCTGGAAGGGAAACCGGTTTTGGGGAGAAGACAGGAAATTGGTGTGTGTGTGTGTGTGTAGACAGATTTGGGGGTGCTGTGGGGGAGGGACAGGACGGTCCAGAACGGAGGGGGAGCCCACGGCTGGAAGAGGAAGGGTGACCCGAGGTGGGCAGCAACTTAGGGGGAACAGGTGGGGGGCTGCTTAGATCCCCACGAGGCCTCGGGGACGTCCAAGCACCGAACGGACGTCCCGGCTGGGTGACTTTGGGCAAGTTTCACGCTCGGTCTGAACCCCAATTTCCTCCTCCTCCTCGGAGGAGGAAGTGGGGGTCAAACCCACCCACTCCGCTGGGACGAAGGGAAACGTGTCCCGGGACGCAGAGAGGGCGGAGCGACCCGCGGAGGGTTCGAGGGCCGGTTGGGCAGTGGCGGGCGGGAGGCCTCCCCCGGCCGTGCTCTCGGGGCGTCCGGTTCCCACCTGCGAGGCGGGAAGGTCGGTCTCCCCCCGGGCGGGGCGGGCCGGTCCCCGAGGGCGCTGGGTTCGAGCCCGGCCCTCCGCCCTCCGCAGGCGGTCCGGGAGTCACTCACCTTTCGGGGCCCGGACTTCCGCCGCCAGGGCCGCCCCCACCCCGCCCGGTGCCAGCCCCGGTCACCGTTTGGCAGGGTCGCGACTGGTGGCCCAGCCCCCGCGCCGTCGCGTCCCGCCCCCTCTGGCCGAACTGCCCAATAGGCGCCCTCTTAGCTCTGCCCGGCCCCCGCGCCTGGCCAATCCGCGAGCGCCGCTCGTTGTCAGTCCTGAAAGCGTGATTGGCCCACGCCGAGGGGCGGGAAGCCAGCACCTGACCAATAGGAGGCTAGATAGGGCGTGAGTGGCGGGCCCGGGGCGGAGCAGCGCGCTGAGTGCGGAGAAGCCTGAGTCCAGCTGGGAGGTGGGTGGCGTTGCCGCCGCGCTGCACTGACCGGACCCCGGAGGCCGGGGGAGGAGTGGGGGAACCCTGCCCAGGACGAGGGGGGGTTCCAACCCCCGCCTTCTTGTCTGCACAGAAACTTACAGCGGCCCACGCACTTTCCAGCCAAAGATTAAAAGCGCGAGGAAGCCTGGAGTTTAGGATTATCTCAGTCCCTGGCCGGTGGTTCAATGGTTAGAGCGCCGGTCCCGACCCAGCACTGAAGGGCCTCGGGTTCGAGTCCAGGTCAAGGGCACGTACCTAGGTTGCAGGCCCGATCCTTAGCCCCAGTCGTGGCCCGTGTGGGAGGCTACCAGTCTCTCTAACCAATCTCTCACATGATGTTTCTCTCTCCCCCTCCCCCTCCTCTTTCCACTCTATCTAAAAGCAGGAGGATTAAAAAACAAACAAAAAAGATCCTCCCAGCCGCTATCCCCCTCAATCTGCGTTCTCCGCAGCCTCGGTTTCCCATCTGTACAGCACCTGCCTCCTAGGGTGGGGGTCAGAGTATGTAGACTTTTTAAAATATATATTTTTATTGATTTCAGAAAAGAAGGAAGAGGGAGAGGGAGATAGAAACATCCACGATGAGACAGAATCATGGATCGGCTGCCTCCTGCACGCCCTTCCTGCAACGGAGCCTGCAACCCGGGCCTGTGCCCTTGGCAAGAATTGAACCTGGGACCCTTCAGTCCCCAGGCAGAGGCTCTGTCGACTGAGCCACACCAGCTAGGCCTAGTATGTAGACTTTTTGCTTGGAAATGGGGTTGAGAGGGACACAGAGAACTTCCCCTCGTTCTTGGAATAAAATCCAAATTACTCCTAGTTCACGGCATGTCTTTGTCACCCTCCCTCTCTCCTTTCCCCCCTCCCGCCCGTCCCCTACTCGCTCCACTCCAGCCACGCTGGCCCCACTGCTGTTCCCCAAGGCTCTGCCCCAGGGCCTTGGCACGTGCTGTTCCCGCTGCCTGGAACCCAGACCTTTGCACGGGCAGCTTCTTTGTCTTCCAAGCCTTCCCCTGACCACCTGCTGTCAGATACCACTCGGTAAGGTAGAAGTTTTTTATCTTCTTCAGAGCCCTGATTCCAATCTGAAATTGGAGATTTATCTCGCGCTTAAAAATGTATGCAAAGGCCGAAACCAGTGTTGCTCAGTGGATAGAGCGTCGGCCTGCGGACTGAAGGGTCCCAGGTTCGATTCCAGTCAAGGGCATATACCTTGGTTGTGGGCACATCCCTGGTGTTTCTAGCTCTCTATCCCTCTCCCTTCCTCTCTGTAAAAAAACAATAAAAAATATATATTTTAAATGTATGCATAGCCCTAGCTGGTGTGGCTCGGTAGATAGAGCATTGACCAGCAGACTGAAGGGTCCTGGGTCAGTTCTGGTCACATGCCCGGATTGTGGGCTTGATCCCCAGCCTGGGAAGTACAGGAGGCAGCCAATCAGTGATTTTCTCTCATCATTGATGCTTCTATATATATATATATATACCTCTCTTTCTCTCTCCTTTAAAAAAAATATATATTTTATTGATTTTTTTCACAGAGAGGAAGGGAGAGGGAGAGTTAGAAACATCGATCAGCTGCCTCTTGCACACCCCCTACTGGGGACGTGCCCGAAACCAAGGTACATGCCCTTGACAGGAATTGAACCTGGGATCTTTCAGTCCGCAAGCTGACACTCTATCCACTTAGCTAAGCTGGTCTCAGCTCTCTCTCCTTCTTAAAAGAGGAAATAAAGAAGGGGGCCGGAGACCAGGATGGGAGGACACAGGCTTTATTGGAGAGAAGGGTACCCCTGCCAGCTGCTCCAGAGAGAAAGAGGCCGGATGGCACCCGGGGGTCTACTTTTAAGGACAGGATAGGGGGCGGGGCTTACGGCACTCGGCCAACGCTGATTGATGATTAGAAACCTAGGGATTTAGGAATGGGGGCTTAGGGTGTTTGGCAGGTGCTGATGGGTGGTCCAGAGTTCAGGAATGTCTGGCTGCAGGTGGGGTCCATCCGTCAACTGGAGGAAGGGAAGATCTATCACTTCTCCCTTCCTCTCTGACATTAATAAAAATACATATTTATAAAAAAGTAGTCAAAACCGGCTTGGCTCAGTGGATAGTGCGCCGGACTGAAGGGTCCCGGGTTCGATTCCGGGCAAGGGCATGTACCTTGGTTGCGGGCACATCCCCAGTGGGGGGTGTGCAAGATGCAGCTGATCAATGATTCTCTCTCATCCATATTTCTAACTCTCTATCCCTCTCTCTTCCTCTCTGTAAAAAAAATCAAAATATATTTTTAAAAATAAAAAGTAAGCATGCTTTCATTTTTGTCAGTCCCCTGCCTGCCTCCCCCCCTCCCAATGTGAACTCCACAAACGCAGAGATGTCCTTTATTTTATTCACAGCTGAATCCCTAGCACACAGTAGGTGCTCCATGCATCCTTGCGAATAAATGAGATGAGACCAGACATCAGGCAGAGATGAGCCGGGGCGACTGGGGGCTGGGGAGAAGGAAGGGAGGAGATGGAGGGGGGACAGCAGGAGGGGCCTGCCTGGAAGAGGCAGAGGTGAGGCCCAGGCTGGGGGGTGGGTCTGGCCTTGGGCCCTTTTCCCAGAAGTCGCCAGGAGAGGAGTGGGAGGGGGCCCTGGCCGGGGCTGGGGGCTGGCGAGCTGTCCTGGCGGGGCCTCTGGTCGGTGCAGGGTCTGAGCTGGGCTGTGTCTGGGCGTCATGGGAAGCAGGTCCCCCAGGCCTCAGGGTTCCCCCAGTCCTCAGGGTCCCCCTGAGCATGCTGAGCACAGGGCATCACCTCCCACGTGCCCCCCCAGGCGCCCTCGGGGGCCAGGAGCTGGGGCCCTCCCCGCAGGCCAGGTGGGGGCGGGAGCAGGGACAGGGGCAGGGACTCGCAGGGATGCAGGCCTTCTGGGAGGTCTGGCTGGCCTCCTGCAGGCCGGGGAAGGCCGGCGGGCACCCAGGGCGGCTCCGGCTCCGGGGAGAGCGCAATGCTGGGGAGGAGGTCCAGGCCGGAGGCCTCCAGCGCAGCCAGGCTCAGGCGGGGGCCGGCCCGGGGCGCCTCCTCGCTGGGGGCCAGGGCGCGGGCCACGCCCAGGAAGGGGGATGGGGGTGGCGGGGGCGGTCTGCGGGGCAGCGGTCTCCGGGGAGGCGCCTCCTGGGACAGGATGGACAGGGCCAGGCGCTGGGTGGCAGCCTCGATCCTGGCAAACTGCCTGCAGAGAGAGACGGGCATCTGGGCATCGGCTCGGGGAGCACCTCCTGGCCCCCAGCCCGAGAGTGGGGGTCCCTCCCTGCTCCCCCCCTCCTCCCCTGTGCTGCCTCCCTGCCCCGGTCCCTCCTCTGGGGTCGGGCAGGTCCAGATGTGTGAGCCCCTCTCCGCCAGCACCTGCACACGTTTGACATTTATTTTTTAAAATATATATTTTGTTGATTTTTTTACAGAGAGGAAGGGAGAGGGATAGAGTTAGAAACATCAATCAGCCGCCTCCTGCACACATCCTGCTGGGGATGAGCCCGCAACCAAGATACATGCCCTTGACCAGAATCAAACCCGGGACCCTTCAGTCTGCAGGCCGAGGCTCTATCCACTAAGCCACACTGGTCAGGGCAAATTTAAACTTCTTCTAATGCCACTTCTTTAAAGTAGACTCACCCAGGCCGTGGTATTGTGTGGAAGAGCCACTCCAGAGGTGCCAAAGAGCCGCATGGGGCTCTCGAGCCGCAGTTTGCCGACAGCGGCATTAGGAGGTCAGGTTTCCATTCCAAGTCAGGGCTCCTGCCCAGGTTGTGGGCTTGACCCCCAGGGTGGGGCGTGCAGGAGGCAGCCCATCCATGATTCTCTCTGATCATGGATGCTTCTCTCTCTCTCCCTCTCCCTTCCTCTCTGAAATCAATAAAAATGTAAATAAATTCGCCGAAATCATTTAGTTCAGTGGATAAAGCATCAGCCTGTGGACTGAAAGGTCCCAGGTTTGATTCCGGTCAAGGGCATGTGTCTTGGTTGGGGGTGATAGGTCCTCCTTCCTCCAGTTGATGGAGGGATGTAAACTCCACCTGCGGCCAGACATTCCTGAGCTCTGAACCACCCATCAGCACCGGCCAAATACCCTAAGTCCCTAGGTCCCTAATCACCAATCAGCGTGTGCTGAGTGCCCTAAGCCCCATCCCCTATCCTCCCCTTCAAAGTACATGGACCCCGGCCCTCGCTCTCTTCCGCTCCCTCTCTCTTGAAGCAGCTGGTAGGGGTACTCTTCTCCTCAATAAAGCCTGTGCCCTGCCATTCCGGTCTCCAGCCTCTCTGTTTCATCTTTCAGTGGACACATCCCCAGCGGGGAGGGTGCAGGAGGCAGCTGACCGATGTTTCTAACTCTCTATCCCTCTCCCTTCCTCTCTGTACAACATCAATAAACTATATTTTAATATATATATATAAATGAATCCCTGAGTGTTGACGGCTCCCAGCTCTGGGGCCCGCTCCTCTCCCCAGACTCAGGGCTCCGGCCCCCTCCCCCTGCCCCCCTTTGCCCGCTCACCTGCAGATCTGATTGTGCAGGAACCGCTGGTGGTTGGGCCTCCTTTTGGGGGGCCGGGGCCGCAGGGGGTGCAGGGCCCGCAGCATGTGGGCGGCCGCCCTGCTCACAAAGGCGCACAGCTCGCGGGGGGTGGGCTCCGACACTCCAGGGGCGGCAGGCGCCCCGGGGTGCATGGCCTGGGCGCCCCGGGGTGACTGTCCTCTGTGTCCCTGTTGATCAGAGAGCTCCCCCAAATCGGAGTGGAGAGGCGGGCGGCCAGGCCTGGGCTCAGGGCTGCGGAGAGGACCGGCGGGGGGCCTGGGGAGGGGGTAGGGCCCGGGCAATGAGGACTGGCGTTCCCCCTGTGCCCTCCTGTCCCTGTGTCCTGGGAGCTGGCCCGGGTCGGAGGGACAGTGTGTGAGTGGGGAGGGGGGCTGACATAGGGAGGGGGCTGAGCGCTGAGCGGGGAGGGCCCAATTAGCACATAGCTGGCCCCGGGATCCGGGCTCTGGGCCGGCGGCGGGTGCGCAGAGCGAGGCGCCTGGAGATGCCAATTAAGGTGACAAAGGGCTCGCGTGGCGGAGGCGAGGGCAGGGCTGAGTCAACCGCAGCGGTTAGCGTGGAGGGCCCTCGATTAGGGGGCGGGGGCGGGGGGAAGCAGGGGTGCAGGCTGGGAGGGAGGGGGTAGGGGCTGGGGTGCAGGCTGGGAGGGAGGGAGTAGGGGGCTGGGGTGCAGGCTGGGAGGGAGGGAGTAGGGGGCTGGGAGGGATGGGGGTAGGGGGTTGGGGTGCAGGCTGGGAAGGGAGGGGGACTGGGGTGCAGGCTGGGAGGGAGGGAGGTGGGAGGCTGGGGTGCAGGCCGAGCGGGGATGGGGTCCTCTTGCCTCTGGGTGGTAGGCACAGGGTGCTGGTGGGTGGCAGCTGTCCTGGCCACTGTTGCTCTGAGAGGCAGTAGGGGGTGTGGGAGCCCCGGAGGGGTGTGAGCTCAGGAAGGGAGAGGTCAGGAGGGGGGAGGTCAGGGGAAGGAAGGTGGGGGGGAGGTCAGGAGGGGGGAGGTCAGGGGAGGGAAGGTGGGGGGGAGGTCAGGAGGGGGGAGGTCAGGGGAGGGAAGGGGGGGAGGTCAGGAGGGGGAGGTCAGGGGAGGGAAGGTGGGGGGAGGTTGGAGGGGGGAGGTCAGGGGAGGGAAGGGGGGGAGGTCAGGAGCGGGGAGGTCAGGGGAGGGAAGGTGGGGGGGAGGTCAGGAGAGGGGAGGTCAGGGGAGGGAAGGTGGGGGGGAGGTCAGGAGGGGGGTGAACGCTGTGGCACACCTGGGGATCAGCGCACGGCCCTCCCCTCAGTTCTCAGGTCAGGAGTGGGGGGGGGGTGCTCAGGGGCTGGAATCCAGGTGTTTCCCGAGGCGCCAGGGGAGACCGTGCCCTTAGTTCTCCGGCTTCCAGAGGCGCCCTCCATGGCTCCTGCACCTTTTTATTTTTTATTTTATTTTTTAATTGATTCCAGAGAGGAAGGGGAGAGGGAGGGAGAGGAACATCCATGATGAGAGCATCACTGAATGACTGCCTCTGCACGCCCCCACGGGGACCGGGAACAGAGCCGCACTGCGGGAGACCCCACCCCTCATCCCCTTCCAACCTGGGGAGGGGGACGCCCAGGCATCAGGACCAGCCCGCAGCCCAGCCCAGGCCTGACCCTCTCGCCTCCACCCTGCTTCTCTGCAGTCCCTCCCCCACCCGCAGACCGACTCCGTTTGTAAAAAACGTACTGAGGGACCAAACTGGTGCGGCTCAGTGGATGGAGCGTCAGCCTGTGGACTGAAAGGTCCCAGATTCCATTCCAGTCAAGGGCATGTACCTTGGTTGTGGGCACATCCCCGGTGGGGTGTGTGTGGGTGTGTGTGGGGTGTGTGTGTGCAGCAGGCAGCTGATCGGTGTTTCTAACTCTCTATCCTTCTCCCTTCTTCTTCCTCTCTATAAAAAATAAAAACAAAACAAACAAACAAACAAACAAACAAAAACACATCCTGGGCGAGTCTATTTTGAAGAAGTGGCGTTAGAAGAAGTTTGTTTAAAAAATGTGGCTCTCCAAAGAAATTTCAGTCGTTGTGCTGTTGATATTTGGCTCTGCGGACTCATGCGTTTGCCGACCACTGGGCTAGGGGTAGGAGGGCCTTTGGGTCTAAGGGACAGCCCTCTGGCTGAGGGGAAGGCCTGGGAGCAGTGGCCGTCATCAGGGTGGCCACAGCTGTCAGGTATGGGGCAGGGCCTTCCCTTTAAAACATCCCCGGAAGGGATGTTTTAAAGGGAAGGGCGCTACTTCACCTCCGGATGGGGGGTGCTATTGGCTGTATATATATATTTTTTAATATCTCTTTATTGAGTTCAGAGAGGAAGGGAGAGGGAGAGAGAGATAGAAACATGAATGACGAGAGAGAATCATTGATTGCCTGACTCCTGCATGTGCTCTACTGGGGGTAGAGCCCGCGACCGGAATCGAACCCGGGACCCTTCAGTCCACAGGCTGACGCTCTATCCATTGAACTAAACTGGCTAGGGCCCTATAGGCCCTTTTGCGTGGGCCAGGGATGCTGCTGACCGCCATAGCACGCACAGGGCGCCCCTCAGCAAGCACCGATCGAGCCCAAACGTCACTATTGCCCCGGCAGAGACACCCTGTTGCATGACCCGCAGCAAAGTGGTTGCAAGCCGAGGCCAGCGGGGGGCTGAGCTTGGGAAGCTCTGAGAAGTCTGGGGCTCGGACTCGGTGCCTGGGGCGCCCCCGCTCTGCAGGGCGCGGGCTCCCGCACAACGGCACCCAGGCCCGCAGCGGGAGGCCGGGACCTTGAACTCAGGTGACCTCCGCAGGCGGCAATCCCTGCTTGTCTCAGGTCCGGGAAGGGAGCCCCAGGGCTTGGGCGTGGCGACCAGTGACCTCGACTGACCACACCCCTGGTGAGCGAGGCTTGCCCGAGCCACACCTCGGAGGAGGGTCTCTTGTTACAGACGAGAAGGGATCAATACCGATAAGGGGGGGCGTCTGATCCTGCACCCAGACCCTGCTTTTCCTTGGACTGCCCCCCACGACCTCTGTCCAAGACCGTTAATCGGGGTTCTGAGAAGAACTACAACTCCCAGGATGCCTTGCGCCCTAGGAACCGCCGAGGCCAGAAGCCAATGGGAGGGGCGAGGATGAGGCTTCGGTGCACGTGGCGTCGTGACGCACCAACGGCGACGTCGGGGTTTGTGTGCGCGAGTGGCCGCCGATAAAGGTTGGGTGCCTCGCGCCGGGGGCCGTTGGGAGGGCGCGCGCCCCCGCCCCCTCCCCGGCCCCCCACTCCTGCACCGCCGCCTGGGGCTCTGCCTTCCCGTCGGCCCCCGCGGGAGGTCTCTGGGTCTCCGCTCGTTCCCCGGGTCCCGGACCGCAGGTGAGAGACCGGAGGGGTGGGGTGGGGGGAGGGACCGGAGGGCGGAGACGTTGGGGAAGCGGCGAGCGTGGAACCGGAAGGGATGTTTTAAAGGGAAGGGCGCTACTTCACCTCCGACTTTTATCGGCCGGGCCGGCTCCGCCCACTTAAAGGGCAAGAGGCTGCTTTTAAAAGGGGCGGGGCAGATCCTTCCTGCTTTCACTCCTCCCCTTCCCCCCCCCCCCGTGCTCCCCCCAAAAAGGATTATCAAAGGCCTGTGACAGTGGCGAAGACATTTACAGAAAAAGTCTGGGCATCCAGATGGCTTCAAAGCAGCCCCTAGTTTAGCTCAACAAAGATGGAGATTGGGGTGCAGCAGGAACACCCTCTTAAAGGGGAAGTCAGGCCTGATGGAAGGGGTGCTCTTTATTGGATAAGTTGGGCCTTGGCCCTTCCAGAGCAGGATGCTTCTCCTTTGAGGCATGCCGGCCCTTCTGAACCGCACGGGCAGCGTCCTAGGAGAACTGTCGCTTTAAAAGGACACGCTTACATTTTATTTTATTTTTTTAAATATATTTTTATTGATTTCAGAGAGGAAAGGAGAGGGATAGATAGAAGCATCAACAATGAGAATCATGGATTCGATGCCTCCTACACGCCCCCTACTGGGGATCGAGCCTGCAACCCGGCATGTGCCCTTGGCTGGAATCGAACCTGGGACCTTTCAGTACTCAGGCCGAGGCTCTATCCACTGAACCACACCAGCCAGGGCCGAAGATTTAAAAAACAAACAAACAAACAAACATATTTGTGTTGATTTCAGAGAGGAAGGGAAGAGATAGAAACATCAGTGATGAGAGAGAATCGCCTGCCTCCTGGACGCCCCCCACTGGCCATTGAGCTTGCAACTCGGGTTATGTGCCCCAAGCCAGCATCGAACTTTGACCTCCTGGTTCATGGGTTGACACGCAGCCATTGAGCCACACGAGCTGGGCAGTGGGGCAAGGCGTGATGGTTTTCAAAGATGAGAGAGAGCCGGCCAATGTGGCTCAGTGCTTGAGCATCAACTAACAAACCAGGAGGTCACGGTTGGATTCCAGGTCAGGGCACAAGCCTGGGTTTCGGACTTGGGGCAGGGGGAGGGTGGGGGGGAGGGGTGGCGTGCAGGAGGCAGCGTTTCGATAATTCTCTCTCATCCTTGATGTTTCTCTCCTTCTCTCTCCTTCTGTCTTTCCTCTCGGACATCAGTACAAATATCTGTTTTTGAAAAAGGTGAGAGACAGCTGGTGGTGACACGGATGGGCAGGCCCAGGCCATGAGGAACGTTGCGATAGGTGGGGATTCAGGGCCGGTGGGCCCAGGGGAAAGCGGCGGGGAGCGGACAGTGCGGGCTTCCCAGCCTCAGCCCCGCGGGCATTGACCCGGGTCACTCTGCCGTGGGGCCCTGCCCGGGCGCCCTAGGGTGCAGGCAGCATCCCTGGCCTCCCCCTCCAGCTGCCGGGAGCGCCTGCCCGTCCCGTCCACAACCTCACACCCAGGTATGGCCCGTGTGGCCTGGGCCAGGGCACCGGGAGTGGGGGTCTCCGGATGGGGAGGAGCCCAGGAAGCCAAGGGCATGATTGCAAGGGAGCCGGCAGCCCTTATGCTGGGAGTGGGGCGGAGGCACAGCCTGCAGGTCAGTGGACGGGAGAGCTCCGGTTGGCCGGTACCACGAGGGGTGTGCTGGGCGGGTGGGCGGTGGTGGAGGGGGCGGAGCTCGCAGGGGCTTCCGCTGCACAAAGGTGTTGGAGGCCTGCAGTCTGAGGGGGGGGCAGAGCAGAGGTGGGGGGAGGGAGGAGTCCTCTCAGGGAGCGGGACGTCGGGTCTGAGGAGTCCCAGCCTGGGGAGTGCTGGGGAGACCCCGCCTTTAAGGACGCTGAGCACAGCCCTGCAGGCCAGGCCCAGCCCCCGGATATGGCTGATCTAAGGCTAGGGACCCCGGTCCCAATTTGCCGGAAGTTTAGCACCGGAAGTCTCGCAAGTCTCGCGTCGCGGGGCAGACGGGGACGCGGGGCCCTGATCGCAAGGGCGGCCCTGCACTGCGGGTGGGTGGGCGGGGCCTGCATGGGTTGGAGCCGTGATGACCCTGCATGTGGGGGGGGGCAGCACCCTCCCCTCACCCAGAACCCGCCCCCCCCAGGTGTGATGGTCGGCTCCCACGCGGATATGGCGCCGGCCTCCACCGCCGAGGGCACCGGGGAGAAGTCGGGCCCCGCCGCCCCGGCACCGGCCGCCCAGTACGAGTGCGGGGAGTGCGGCAAGTCCTTCCGCTGGTCCTCGCGGCTCCTGCACCACCAGCGCACGCACACGGGCGAGCGGCCCTACAAGTGCCCCGACTGCCCCAAGGCCTTCAAGGGCTCGTCCGCCCTGCTGTACCACCAGCGCGGCCACACGGGCGAGCGGCCCTACCAGTGCCCCGACTGCCCCAAGGCCTTCAAGCGCTCGTCGCTGCTGCAGATCCACCGCAGCGTGCACACGGGCCTGCGCGCCTTCACCTGCGGCCAGTGCGGCCAGGCCTTCAAGTGGTCGTCGCACTACCAGTACCACCTGCGCCAGCACACGGGCGAGCGGCCCTACCCGTGCCCCGACTGCCCCAAGGCCTTCAAGAACTCGTCCAGCCTGCGGCGCCACCGCCACGTGCACACGGGCGAGCGGCCCTACAGCTGCGGTGTGTGCGGCAAGAGCTTCACGCAGAGCACCAACCTGCGGCAGCACCAGCGTGTGCACACGGGCGAGCGGCCCTTCCGCTGCCCGCTCTGCACCAAGACCTTCACGCACTCCTCCAACCTGCAGCTGCACCAGCGCACCCACGGGGCCGCGCCCACCCCCGCGCCCGCCCCCGCGCCCCCGCCGCCCAAGGTCTTCCCGGACGCCTACCTGCAGCCGGCCCTGCACGCGCCCAGCCCGCCCGCGCCCCCGCCGCCCGCGCCCCCGCCCGTGGTACCCGAGCTCTTCCTGGCGGCGGCCGAGACCACGGTGGAGCTAGTGTACCGCTGCGCCGGCTGCGAGCTGGGCTTCGGCAGCGAGGACCTGCTGCTGGAGCACCAGCCCTGCCCGGGGCCCGAGGCGCCGCCCGCGCCCCAGGACGCGCCCCCGGAGACCCCCAAGGCGGCCCCGACGGCGGCAGCTCCGCAGCCGCAGCCCCCTCCCGCCGCCGCCCCCGGCTTCGCCTGCCTGCCCTGCGGGAAGTCCTTCCGGACGGTGGCCGGCCTCTCCCGCCACCAGCACAGCCACGGCGCGGCGGGCGGGCAGGCCTTCCGCTGCGGCAGCTGCGACGGCGCCTTCCCGCAGCTGGCCAGCCTCCTGGCGCACCAGCAGTGCCACGTGGAGGAGGCGGCGGCGGGGCGCCCGCCCCCGCAGGCCGAGGCGGCCGAGGTCACCTGCCCGCAGGAGCCGCTGGCCCCCGCCACGCCCGCCCCGCCGCCGCCCGCCCCGCCGCCCGCGCCCGCCTCCGCCGAGCGGCCCTACAAGTGCGCCGAGTGCGGCAAGGCCTTCAAGGGCTCCTCGGGGCTGCGCTACCACCTGCGGGACCACACGGGCGAGCGGCCCTACCAGTGCGGCGAGTGCGGCAAGGCCTTCAAGCGCTCCTCGCTGCTGGCCATCCACCAGCGCGTGCACACGGGCCTGCGCGCGTTCACGTGCGGCCAGTGCGGCCTCACCTTCAAGTGGTCGTCGCACTACCAGTACCACCTGCGGCTGCACACGGGCGAGCGGCCCTACGCCTGCGGGGAGTGCGGCAAGGCCTTCCGCAACACGTCGTGCCTGCGGCGCCACCGCCACGTGCACACGGGCGAGCGGCCTCACGCGTGCGGCGTGTGCGGCAAGAGCTTCGCGCAGACCTCCAACCTGCGGCAGCACCAGCGCGTGCACACGGGCGAGCGGCCCTTCCGCTGCCCGCTCTGCCCCAAGACCTTCACGCACTCCTCCAACCTGCTGCTGCACCAGCGCACCCACTCGGCCGAGCGCCCCTTCTCCTGCCCCGTCTGCGGCCGCAGCTTCGTCATGGCCGCCTACCTGCAGCGGCACCTGAGGACGCACGCCCCGCCGGCCCCCGCCGCGCCCGCCGCCGGCCCCCCGGCGCCCGCTCCGCTGGCCGCCGCCCCGGCCCCGCCGGCCACCCAGGACGTGCACGTGCTCCCCCACCTCCAGGCCACGCTGTCCCTGGAGGTGGCCGGGGGCCCCGGCCAGGCCCCACCCCTGGGCCCCGCAGCCCCCAACTCGCAGACGTTCCTCCTGGTGCAGACCGCCCAGGGCCTGCAGCTCATCCCCAGCAGCGTGCAGCCCCCCACACCCCCGCCTCCGCCCCCGCCCCCCAAGCTCATCCTGTTGCCCTCCCCCAGTGCGGCGGCCGGGGGTGGCCAGGCGCGGCAGGGCCTGCGGGCGGTGGGGAAGGCCGGGCAGGGGCCTGGAGTAGTCTGGCTGCCCGGCCCTGGGGGGCTGGGGGTGCAGGGAGGCGGCAGCGTGGGGGCTAACGGGGCTGGGCAAAGCCTCATCCTCTTGCAGAATGTGGGCGGTGGGGATGGAGGGCCGCCGGAAGTGAGTGGGGTCCAGCTCCAGCCCCTGCGGCCAGCCCCGGAAGTGACCACCGTCCAGCTCCAGCCGGCCCCAGAGGTGACCACCGTCCAGCTCCAGCCAGCGCAGGAGGTGACCACGGTGCAGCTCCAGCCGGTGGCGGGCCAGCTGTCTAATCCGGGTGGTGGAACCGTGACCACCGAGGCCCCCAACCTGCTGGTGGTCCAGAGTGGAGCCGCCGAGGACTTGCTGGCGGGCCCCGGGCCCGGGGACCCCGGGGAGGGCGAGGCCGCCGCGGGGGTGGTGCAGGATGTGCTCTTCGAGACGCTGCAGACGGACGAGGGCCTGCAGAGCGTCCTGGTGCTGAGCGGGGCAGACGGGGAGCAGACCCAGCTGTGCGTGCAGGAGGTGGAGACCCTGCCTTCGGGGCTGGCCGAGCCGCCCGCCCCCGGGCCTCCGGGGCAGAAGCTGCTCATCATCCGCGCCCCGGCCTCCGACCTGCTGGACCACAGCGGCGTGGCGGGCGGGGCCGCCACACTACAGCTGCTGGCCCCGCCGCCGCCCAGCCCCGCCCCGGCCCCCGCAGCGGCTCCCGCCTCCCAGATGGTGCACGTGGTCCCCTCCGGGGCCGCGCCGGGGGGCATGGCCGCGCAGGGCCTGCCCTCCATCCAGATTGTCCAGACCCTGCCCGCGGTCCAGCTGGTGCACACATTTTAAGCGGAACCACTGGTCCCTTTCCCGCCTCTCACAGACCCGGGCACACGGGCTGGGCTGGACCGGACCGGGCCCGGGGAACGGAGAGCGCGGCCGGGGCCGCTAATAAAGACCGGAGTCTCCTAGCCTGCGCGCTGTTTTATTGGGGGCGGGGGGCGGTGGGGTGGGGTGGGGTGGGGGGTATGTCGTGGCCATAGCCACGGCCTGGGACCTGGAGGCTCACTCCTCATGCGGCTCGCAGGTGCCTTGGAGCTGTTTACCCTCTAAGGATGCCCGTCACTAGAAGGGGGAGTGTGGGCTCTAGAACCCTGGCCCAACTGTTCCTCACCCACACCCCCCCTCGGAGCGGTGCGTGGAGGATGCCTGCACCCCAGGGCGCTGAGCACAGCGGGCGGGACGGAGGGCCCCCGGGTGGGCGAGTTCGGGAGCCAGTGAGCTCAGCCCGAGACGGATGACCAATGAGCATCCATCACTCCCGTCAGCGCCCCTACACCACGCTCCGGTTGCTTAGCAACCCGGGAGAGAGCGTGCGAACCCCTCCACGGCCGGTAAGTACGGCTCCCCGCCGGTGTCCGCCCCCATCGTCCTGCCGGCTGATCCCTTCTCTGCCCTCCCAACCCCATCCCCGCGGAGGCTCCTCGCCGCCTTAGCCCTTCCGCCGCGCACAGGTGCCCGGGAGCCTGGCAACAGTTGCTAAGGCCTTGTAGGTACCGCCCCGCCCCCACAGTGCGCGAGTCTGACGTCACTTCCGCCAGCGCTTTCCCCAGCCCCTCTTCTCGATCCTGCACCCCTACACCTTAAAGGATCAGAGCGGCTCGCGGGGGTGTTTGCAGGTCCTTGTCCTGCGGCGACTGTGGGAGGGGCGTGGGGAGCGCCGTCCTTGCCCGGCCGCGGGCGGGGGTTCGCCGACACCCCCCCCCCCCCCCGCAGGGCAGCCCCGCAGCCCAGGAGGGAGCCCGGTGCTGGCGTCCACGTGGCGGGGCATTTGGGGGCGGGTCGCTGAACACCACGGCCCCTGGGTGGGGGTGCAGGACCCGGGGAGACGTCAGGAAGGTCGCTGGGCGGAGGGGGGTCCCCCCCGGGGTTCTCAGCGCTCTCGTCGGGGGCGCGTGGGGACCAGAGGGCCTGCCTGATGCTGACCTTGCTCCCACCAGGTGCGCGCCTGCTCCCGGGGCGCGGGGCTGCCATGGCCCCCAGCCACCTGTCGGTGCGGGAGATGAGGGAGGATGAGAAGGCCCTGGTGCTGGAGATGCTGAAGGTGAGGGCCCGGCCCGGAGAGGCGAGCTCCTCCCGAGGCGCCTCCAGCGCGGCCCCCACTCCCTCTGGCGCCTCCCTTCCCTCCTGTCCGAAGCTTGTAACGCCCGGGCTCTGGGGGACTCTGCCTCCCACCCCCGCACTCTTCAGAGCAGTGGAGTGCTCCCGGCTCCTCTCCCGCGTCCAGAGCATGCGCGGTTTCTGGCCTGGACAGGCCCCTGTCCAGTTGTCCCGTCCTGACCTCGGCCTTCCCTGGTGCCTCCTGTTTGGCTCTCCCCGGATGTGGGTGTCCCTGGAGCTCCCAGCTCATCTCCTGGCTCGCTCACTCACGCCAAGCCCAGTGTGTCACGTGTGGTGTTGGCGGGTGCCTAGAGCAGGTGGTCCTACTGTGTGCACAACCACCTACTGTGCGCGGGCTCCTCTGCCCACCCCTCTGCCACAGGGCCACCCCCATCCTTCCCTTCCCCTTTGGGCCCCCCTCTCAGGCGCCCCCTCTCCTAGTCCCGGTGCCCACAGGGACTCTGGCTCTGACCACCCCTACCCCCCACAGGCCGGCGTGAGGGACACGGAGAACCGCGTGGCCCTGCACGCCCTGACCCGGCCGCCCACCCTGCTGCTCCTGGCGGCGGCCAGCAGCGGCCTGCGCTTCGTCCTGGCCTCCTTCGCCCTGGCCCTCCTGCTGCCCGTGCTGCTGGCCGTGGTGGCCCTGAAGCTGGGCCTGCGGGCCCGCTGGGGCTCGCTGCCCCCGCCGGGCGGCCTGGGGGGGCCCTGGGTGGCGGTGCGCGGCTCGGGGGACGTGTGCGGGGTCCTGGCCCTGGCCCCGGGCTCCCACACCAGGGACGGGGCCCGGGTCACCCGCCTCTCCGTCTCCCGCTGGCACCGCCGCCAAGGCGTGGGCAGGCGGCTGCTGGCCTTCGCCGAGTCCCGGGCACGAGCCTGGGCGGGGGGCGCCGGCGAGCCCCGGGCCCGCCTGGTGGTCCCCGTGGCCGTGGCGGCCTGGGGCGTGGCGGGCATGCTGGAGGGCTGCGGCTACCAGGCCGAAGGGAGCTGGGGCTGCATGGGCTACACGCTGGTGAGGGAGTTCAGCAAGGACCTGTGACTCCGGCCTGAGCACCTACTGTGCGCGTGACCACCTACTGTGCGCGGGCACGTTCACCTCCTCCCTGTGCGAATCCCCAGCCTTGCCCAGGGCCCCAGAGCTCAGGCCGACAGGCCACCCCAGGCAGAGGCCCGTGTGTGGTGTGTGAACTCAGAGGGTGGCCTGCCCGCCTCCGGCCTCCGTCTGTGCTGAGAGCCCGCCCGCCTGTCTCACTGCAAGGTCTGCACCTCCCCAGCCCTCGGCCTGGGAGCCGCTCCGCTGGAGGAGAGGAAGCCGGACAAGTGTGACTCCCCCAAGAGTTAGGACTTGGGACAGGGGTTCCCCCACAAACGGGGTGGGGTTTGATGACCGTGTTTGAAGCAGCGGAGCAGAGCCTTGCCGGGGAGCCGTCTCCTGGAGAGCCTGCGAGGAGGAGGAGGCGGCGGCGGCGACAGACAGAGCAGCCCAGCGTCCCCCCCTCTCCACCCCCCCACCCCGAAGGTGGGAGCGAGGGCCCGGACCCATCTGGTTTTTACACCCGGCTGTTAATAAAGCCCGCTCCCTCTCTGATGCCTTTTCCAGGCTGTCTCCGCGCCCTCTCCTGTCTGGCTCCTCCTTCCTCTCGAGTTGACATTAATCGTCGGGGTTTGAGGGGCGGGGGGGGGGGGGTGATGCTGGCCTGGAAGCCGGGGAGGTGATGAGCTCACAGCGCCCGCTCCTAGCCAGCCGGCTGACTCACGCTCCCCATTACCCAAGTTTTCCGCCCCCCTGCCGCCCGCCCCCTGCGGGTGAGTGCCGCCGCCCTCCCCGCCCAGCCTCGACCTCCCTCCCTCCCTCCCTCCGCCGCCCACCGCCCTGTGCTCCTGGAGCGGGCGGGGGCGGGGGGGGCGGGGAGGGTGCACAGAGGTCCCCCGGCTTGCACCGGAGTGCAGAGGGTTTCCCAGGCCCCGCTCCCGCCCAGCAGGTCCTTCCTGCTGTCTGGCTGGAAGCCCTGGTGCTGCTGAACCAGCCATGACTCCTGAGTTCAGCAGCCCCTGTGAACCCGGCCTCCGGCCCCTCCACCGGGGTTCCCCCCCCCCCCATTCCCTGGCCGTCCCTCTGTCCTTCCATCCATCCCTTCCCTGCGGCCAGCCGGCCCCTGAGCGGCTCTGCGCCCGCCCGCCTGCCCGCCAGGGAGCTGGCCGGCGTCTGTGTGGGTGTTTGCAGCTGGACAGCCTCCCTCCCGCCCCGCAACCCCCCTCCTCTGCAGGCCTCGGCCGGGCCAGCCCCCTCCCCGCCCCCGCCTGTCCCCTGCTGCCGCCCCGGCAGCCTCTCTCGCTCCTGGCAGAGCGTCCGGCTCCCGCCTGCTCCTCCGGGTCCAGGGCGCCTGGGCGGCGCGTCCCGTCTTCCCGTCCTCCCCGTCCTCCCCGTCCCCGTCCGACCTCCCCAGCCGCCGCCCTCCCCTCGCCGCCCCCACCCCCCTCGCGCCCCATCCCTGCCCCGGGCTCTGCAGACATGAGGGTCTTGGCCTGCCTCCTGGGTGAGTGACCCCTTCTCCTGGCCCCGCCCTCTGACCCCTGAGCTCACCGCTGGAGGGACTCCGGCTTCCGGGGCCCAGCCCGGGTGCTGGGGGATGCAGGACACACACGTGCCTCCCGCCTGGCCCCCGGGGACCCAGGCTTCTGCGCCCCCGGCCGTGCTGGCCGAGGAGCCCCAGGGCCCCGCCTGCCCCCCATCACGCCCCCAGCGGCCCTGACCCCTGTGGGGGTTTACCCACCATCCGACCTTTCGCCTGGGCCCCAGCCCTGACCTGGCGCCTGGGCCCTGCCTTGGCCCAGAGTCCTTGCGGGAGGCTGGTTCAGAGGTGTGCACGTGTGCATGCGTGTGCATGCGTGTGCATGCGCGCGTGTGTGTGTGTGTGTGTGTGGGTGGCCAGGGCCCTGTGCGGAGGGAGCACCCTGGGCCTGCCCCTCACCGTGTCACACCCTCCCCCTCCTCCCAGCGGCTCTGATGGGGATCCAGGCGGTTGGTAAGTGCCCCCTCCTCCCCGCCCCCGCTCCTGGCCCTGCCTTCCCCGGGGACCCTGTCCCCCCAGAACCACCCAGGCACCCGGCACCCACTTCCAACAGGGACCAGGGTCTCACCCAGCTCTCCTGGGCCCCAGAATGGGGGGCCCCACAGCAGCCCATTTGACCACCAAGAGTTAGGACTCCTCAGGACAGGGGCCCCCCACAAACGGGATGGGGTTTGATGCCTGTGCCTTGAAGGGGGTGGTCTGCAGCCCCACCCCGAGGACAGCCCGGCCCCAGGGCCCCCACCTCCGCCCCCGGAGGTCACAGCCCCTCCCCCGCCCCCCCTCTCCCCCCCAGAGCGGCTGCGCCTGGCGGACGGGCCCCACGGCTGCGCCGGCCGCCTGGAGGTGTGGCACGCGGGCCGCTGGGGCTCCGTGTGCGACGACGGCTGGGACCTGCGGGACGCGGCGGTGGCCTGCCGCGAGCTGGGCTGCGGGGCCGCGCTGGCCGCGCCCGGCGGCGCCTTCTTCGGGGAGGGCGCCGGGCCCGTGTGGCTCAGCGAGCTGGCCTGCCGGGGCGGCGAGGGGCGGCTGGGCCTGTGCCCGCACCGCGGCTGGAAGGCCCACGTCTGCTCCCACGAGGAGGACGCGGGGGCCGTGTGTGCAGGTGAGGCCCCGCGTCTCGGCCCCGTCACTGGGCGGGGGGGGGCGGAGAGGGGGGCGGGGCTCTCCCTCCAGGGCCCAGGGCCTGCCCGGCCCTGACAGACCCACGGCTCTGCTCTCCGCAGGCCAGCGTGTGGCCAACTCCAGGGACACGGACGACCCCTCTTCCATCCTGGCCGGGGACCCCTGGCCGGGGCTGCCCGGGGAGCTGGGCCCCAGCTCTGAGGAGCCCCCCGTGACGCAGGGTGAGCCGCCCGCTGGCCCGCACCCCGCTTCTGCTCAGCTGGGGGGCGGGGGGCCTTCCCGGACGGCCTGGGACAGACAGAGCTCGGCCCCCCAGTCCCGGGGTCCCCTCACAGTCCCGGGCAGGAGGGGTGAGTGGCTTCTGACCGCCCTCCCTGCTGTCTCCCGCCCAGCGCCCCGCCCGGCTGGGACCCCCCAGCCCAGCCCCCGGAGGAAGAGCCCCCGCCCCCCGAAGCAGGCCAAGTCCACGAGGGCCCCGCTGCTGACAAGCGGAGGGCCCCGCCAGGGTGAGCCCCCGCAGACCCGGGGGGGGCAGGTGTCCTCCTCCCCCTCTCCCCCTGCTATTCTGCGGCCTCCAGCCCTGGCCCGGGGACCCAGGGTGGGCATCGTCCCAGGCCCCCAGGGACTGCCAGTTTGATCCCCGGTCAGGGCACATGACTGGGCTGCAGGGGGGTGGTGCAGGAGCAGCCAGTCCACGTTGCCGTCTCTCTCTCCCTCTCTCTTCCTCTTTTCTCTAAAATCCCATTTAAAAACTGCTAAAAGCAGCCGAAACCCGGGTGGCTCAGTGGATAGAGCGTAGACCTAGAGACTTCAGGGTCCCAGGTTCGATTCCGGTCAAGGGCATGTGCCTTGGTTGCGGGCACATCCCCAGTGGGGGGTGTGCAGGAGGCATCCATCATGTTTCTAACTCTCTATCCCTCTCCCTTCCTCTTTGTAAAAAAAAAAAAAAAAAAAAAAAAAATCAATAAAAAAATATAAAAAATAATAATAATAAAATAAAAAATAAAAACTGCTAAAAGCAAACCAACGAAAACCGGTGGCCCTCGGGATTCAGAGGCAGGCCGGGGCCCTTCCTGATGGACCAGGGCCCCCAGATGTCTGCCCCCAGCACCCACCCCCACCCCCACCCCCACTCAGATTCCCGCTGTCCTTAGGGCCTGGCAGGCGGGGGCGGGGGGGGGGTGTCTCAGGCCAGCACCCTCCCGGCTGCCTCACCCGCCCGCCCCCTGTGTGTCCCCCAGAGCGGCTGCGCCTGGCGGCCGGCCCCCACGGCTGCGCGGGCCGCCTGGAGGTGTGGCACGCGGGCCGCTGGGGCTCCGTGTGCGACGACGGCTGGGACCTGCGGGACGCGGCGGTGGCCTGCCGGGAGCTGGGCTGCGGGGCCGCGCTGGCCGCGCCCGGCGGCGCCCGGTTCGGCCCCGGCTCCGGGCCCGTGTGGATGGACGACGTGGGCTGCGGGGGCGGCGAGCAGGCCCTGCGGGACTGTCCCCGGAGCCCCTGGGGCCGGAGCAACTGTGACCACACGGAGGACGCGGGGCTGGTGTGCACAGGTGCGTGCGCGGCGGGAGCCTGGTCCCCCCTCCCTTCCCCCTGCTCCCCTGGCCCCTTCCCCCCTCAGCCAGGTCTGAGGCATCGGGGGTGGGGGGTGGGGGGACCGAGGCCAGCCAGCCAGGTGGGGGGCTGAAGGATGAGCGGTCCCTCCACCTGCCCAGGGTGGGAAGGGCCCCCGTCACCCCCCGGGGAGGGGAGGGGAGTCGAGGCTTCCGCTATCCATCGGGGAGAAGGGAGCCCGGACGCTGCAGGCAGGCGTTCTCTGCCCTGGAGCCCTGAGTGGGGGTGACCCCTCGCCCCCATACTGGCAGGTATAGGGATGCACTGCGCCCCCCAGTGGCGTCCAGCTCTGGCCCCAGCAGCACTGCTCCCTAGAGCAGAGGCCACTGTCTGGACCCGCAGGCAGTTCTCAGGGAGAAGGGGGGAGGGGGGCGGGCCGGGAGCCAGGTCTGCAGCCGCCGGCTTCAGGCACCTGGGCGCCGCCGGGGCTGCCGGGCAGATGTGCTGGACGGCGCCCAGGACGTGCCCTCAGGCCCTCAGACAGGGGTGGTCCCCAGCGCCGGGGAGGGGTGGGAGCCGGGCCAGCCCCCCGGCCCCCCGCCCGGCAGGCAGGGGGAGGACGGGCGCTCAGCTGGGGCCTCCGGCTCGGGGAGCCTGTGCCGCACGGCAGGCTCCGGGCGGCAGCCTCACGGTGCGCCCGGTTCCCCGCGCCAGGCCCGGCCCCGCGGCTGCGCCTGGCGGACGGGCCCCACGGCTGCGCGGGCCGCCTGGAGGTGTGGCACGGCGGCCGCTGGGGCTCCGTGTGCGACGACGCCTGGGACCTGCGGGACGCGGCGGTGGCCTGCCGGGAGCTGGGCTGCGGGGCCGCGCTGGCCGCGCCCGGCGGCGCCTTCTTCGGCGAGGCCGCCGGGCCCATCCTCCTGGACGACCTGCGCTGCCGCGGCAACGAGACGGCGCTGCGCTTCTGCGCCGCCAGGCCCTGGGGCCAGCACGACTGCCACCACCGCGAGGACGCGGGCGCCGTGTGCGACGGTGAGGGCTCCGTGGGGGCGGCGGAGGGCGCCCCGTGGGGCGTTGTGCTCCCCTCGGTGCCCCCCCCCCCCGTCCGTTCACACTTCCTGCCTGCCCCGCCACCGGGGAGACCTCATCTCCCTCCGGGGCCTGTGGCGGAGGGCGGGGCCCGTGGTGGAGGGGGCGGGGCCTATGGTGGAAGGGTGGGGCCTGAGGCGGGGAGGCGGGGCCTGTGGTGGAGAGGCAGAGCCTTTGGTGGAGGGCAGGGTCCTATGATGAGAGGGGTGGAGTCTGTGGAGGAGGGCAGGGCCTATGGAGAGGGCGGGGCTTGTGGTGGAGAGGCGGGGCCTGCAGCAACAGGGGCGGGGCCTATCGGGCTGGCAGGGCCATGTGGTGTAAGGCGGGACCAGGTGGGGAGGGCGGGGCCTGTGGTGGGAGGCGGGGCCTGTCGAGGAGGCGGGGCCTGTGGAGGAGGGTGGGGTCTGGTGGTGGGAGGCGGGGCCTGTGGAGGAGGATGGGGCCTGTGGTGGGAGGTGGGGCCTATGGTGCGGAGGTGGGACCTGCTGCGGCGGGGGGCAGGGCCTATCGGGAGGGCAGGGCCATGCGGTGTAAGGTGGGGCCAGGTGGGGAGGCGGGGCCTGTGTAAAGGGGCGGGGCCTGTGGTGGAGGGGCGGGGCGGGTGGGCAGCGTGGGGAGGTGGTGACCCTTCCTCCCTGCCCTGCCCCCCCAGGTATGCCTCTGGCCTATGTCCCTCCCACGGCCTCCGCTGCCCGCAGCAACAACTCCAAGTCCAGGGACGCTTCCTCCAGGCCCCCGCCCCCCACGGCACACCCCGCCTCGAGGACCGCAGACATCTCCCCGGTTCTGGCCTCCCCCACGGCCCCGTGGGAGCCTGGGCCGGAAGCTGGTGAGTCAGTTCTGCTCCCCCAAACAGGGTCTTAGCTCCTGTTTGCTCCCCTACCCCTACCCCCGCCCCAAGGGTCGCAGTGCCTTCCCCCTGCTCAGAGGCTGTCTCAGGAGGAGGGGAAGGGGGCAGGCGCCAGACTGGGTCAGCCATGACTAGTTTTGAAATCTAGGCCTTATTATTATTATTAACTTTATTGATTTTTAAGGAGAGACATAGAAACATCAGTGATGAGAGAATCATGGATCAGCTGCCTCCTGCACGCCCCCTACTGGGGATTGAGGCTGCAACCCGGGCATTTGCCCTTGATGGGAATTGAACCCAGAACTCTCAGTCCGCAGGCCAACGCTCTATCTGCTGAGCCACACCAGCCAGGGCTCCTTCCCTTTTCCTGGCTGTGTAATATTCCACTGTGCGGATAAGTCAGGTTCTGGGGGCCATTTACCCGCGGGTGGCATTTTAGGACGTTCCCAGCCTCTGGCTGTGAACAGAGCTGCTGTGACCGTTGCATCCGGGGGTCTGTTTGAGAGCCACGTTCCCCTGGTGGGTGGGCCCCTAGGAGTGGGATGTCTGGGTCACCTGGCGATTCTGTGCTAATCTTGCCAAGCAACCACACCCCGCCTGGCCCCTGATCTCCATGCCAGTGCCGATGGCACAGCCAGACCCGGTAATGCTTGCTGCCTGGAGGGAGCATGGAGGGAGGAGGGGAGGGCAGCAGGAGGAGGAGGGCTCGGACAGCAGAGGCCTCCTCAGCCCTGATTCTCTGCCCTCCCCCCACCCCCCCAGGCTCCCCGCAGCTGCGGCTGGTGGCCGGGCCCAGCCGGTGCTCGGGCCGGCTGGAGGTGTGGCACGCCGGGCGCTGGGGCACCGTGTGTGACGACAGCTGGGACCCGCGGGACTCCGCCGTGGTGTGCCGGGAGCTGGGCTGCGGGGGTCCGCGCCAGCCGGACCCCTCCGCCGGCCGCTTCGGCTGGGGCTCTGGCCCCATCTGGCTGGACGACGTGAGGTGTGCGGGGAGCGAGGCCTCGCTCTTCGACTGCCCCGCCGCCCCCTGGGGGAAGCACAACTGCGCCCACAACGAGGACGTCGGCGTCACGTGCACCGGTGAGGAGCCCGGAGGGCTTCCTGGAGGAGGGGGCGGGAGCTAGCGTCCACAGGCACATCCACTGAACACCCCCCGCGGTGCCCACGGCCCGGGCGGGGTGTGTGCCCACACGTGGCCGCACTCACGCCCCACAGGAAGGCCAGGCTGGCGGGCACCAGGTCCGGTTTGCTGATGAAGACTCTGAGGCACAGAGTGGTTGAGCAACTTGCCCGAGGTCACACAGCAACCAGGTGGCAGATTGCCCGAATCAAGGAAGTCTCCCACAACTGAGAGAGCTTTATCCTCCCCAAGATGAGAGGAAGGGGACGCAGGGGCACGGGACAGGGAGAGAAGGCAGCCAGAAGGTCTGAGGCAGGAAACTCTATCCCTTCCTCTCTGAAATCAATAATATATATTGATTTTTTTAAATTTTTATTTATTTATTTTTTTACAGAGAGGAAGGGAGAGGGATAGAGAGTTAGAAACATCGATGAGAGAGAAACATCCATCAGTTGCCTCCTGCACCTCCCCCCTCCCCCACTGGGGATGTGCCCGCAACCAAGGTACATGCCCTTGACCGGAATCGAACCTGGGACTCTTCAGTCTGCAGGCTGACGCTCTGTCCACTGAGCCAAACCGGTTCCGGCAATAAAAATATATTTTAAAAAATACGAAAAGGCTCTGGCTGGCTTGGCTCAGTGGATAGAGCGTTGGCCTGCGTGGACTGAGGGGTCCCAGGTTCGATTCCGGCCTAGGGCACATGACTAGGTTGCGGGCTCGATCCCCAGTGAAGAGCGTGCAGGAGGCAGCCGATCGATGTTTCTCTCTCATCATGGATGTTTCTATCTCTCTCTCCTTCTTCCTTCTTCTCTGAAATCAATAAAGAAATATATTTTTAAAAATGTGAAAAGGAAAATAAAAGAATGAATGAATGCATGAATGAATGAATGACTGGGAGCCTGGTGACTGACTGGGGAGGGGTGCTGAGAGGAGGGACAGGGCACGGCCGGATGACCTTGGTGTCTGAGGTCAGCCGCTGTCCCCGTCTTCCCTCCCTCCTCGCAGGGACCCCCGGCCTGGACTCCCTCTCAGACCCCTTCAGCTGGAGCTGGCTGCCCGGCCTGGGCAGAGACCCGGACGCCTGGCTCCCGGGGGAGCTGGCCACCAAGCCCTTCGCAGGGCCGAGCCCCGGGGACCCCGAGACCACCACCAGGGCCTCCGCGAAGACGCCCAAGAGCACCAAGAAGTGGGCGCCCAAGCACCCAAAGCGGCTGACCTCCCCGGCCCCCGTGACGCCGACCACCAAACACTCCAGGGGCCCGGGCACGCGGGGTCCCCCAGAACTGACCTCCAGGACCACCCCAGCCCTGACCACCGAGGCCCCCCAGGAGCCGGCCTCCCACACCAGCACCACGCCGGCCCCCCGAGCTCCCTGGGGGCGAACCTCTAAGACTGTGACGCCGCCGACCACCCAGGATCCCAAAGAGGGGACCCCTGAGGCCACCGGCAGGAGGGTCACTCCGCCCTCTGGGGAGCCGTCGGTGGAGACCCCAGAGTCATCCGGAGGCCCAGCCCCCTCCCCCACCGGGGGCTCCCCCGGGGGGTCAGGTGAGTGGAGGGCGCGCAAAGGGGCGAGGCCGACCCCGGGTGACCCCTCCTGACCCGGGGCCTCCCGCCGCAGGCCCCTTCCGGGTGCGCCTGGCCGACGGGCCTGAGCGGTGCGCGGGCCGGCTGGAGGTGTGGCACGCCGGGCGCTGGGGGACGGTGTGCGACGACGGCTGGGACCTGCGGGACGCGGCCGTGGCCTGCGGGGAGCTGGGCTGCGGCCGCGTCCGGCCCCGCGTGGGCAAGACCCACTACGGCCCCGGCTCCGGGCCCATCTGGCTGGATGACGTGGGCTGCAAGGGCACGGAGGCCTCGCTCAGCGACTGCCCCGCGGGGGCCTGGGGACGGCACAACTGCGGCCACGAGGAGGACGTGGTGCTGGCCTGCACCGGTACTGGGGGCGGGGCGGGGGCCCCAGGCGCTCCGGAGACTCCGCAGCGGGACCTCCGCGGCAGGGCGGGGCCAGACCTCCCCCGCTTTCTCCCAAGGCCGCGCCAACGAGGAGGACTATCCCGCCTGGACCTGGGACCCCGCCTCCGAGGAGGACCTGGCCCGGGGGACCCCCTCTGCAGGGGCGCCGGGACACACGGCCTCCTGGCGCAGCACCCGGAGCCCTGGGGTCCGCTCCCCAGAGTGGAGGCGCCTCCCAGGCCGAGGTGAGGAGCATGGCCAGCGGGCGGGGTGTCCATGCACCCCTCCCCCCCGCAGGGTTTCCACAAAGACCCTCCTGATGGGGTGGCCTGGGTGGCAGAAACCGCGGGCATGCCTCCTCGGCTCCAGGGGCCCTAAAACCTTCCGCGCCTCTGGCTCTCCTCCAGAGCCTGGGAGAGGGGACCCTGTGTACCTCTGAGAAGAGATCGGGCCGAGCCCAGCCCCAGCCCATGTCCCCCCAGTAACATACCGGGGCCTCTGGGGTTCTGCTGGGATACACAAGCCTGCACCCTTGATCCAGAGCCGGCCTCCAGGGTCCGGGGGCCACTCTGTGGCCACGTGATCATCCCGGCCTGACCTCCCTCAAACCCCTCTGCAAGTGCATGCGCTGGTCGGGGTGGCGCTGTGGCTCAGAGGTGGGGGGGCAGCTGCATGGAGGGTCTGTCCCCAGCCTGACCCCTGCCCTGGCCAGCAGGGTCCCCCGTCTCCCTCCCTCCATCTCTGCGGCTGCGCATCTCTCCGCCTCCAGCTCATTTTGTCCCCATTCGCCGCCTCGAACCTTCCCCATTCCCCGCCCGCCCCGGCGGCTTCTTCCCGGTTCCCAGGGGACCACGCCCCTCGTTTCTTTCCCGCCTTTTCTCCCCCAGCCCAGTACGCATGCGCACACTGCAGCCCGGAGCCAGCGGGGCGGGGTGGGGGAGTGGGAGGAGCTAGCGCCAATCTGCCTCGCGTCCCATGACGTCACCGGCACTCTGCACCTCTGATTGGCCGGCTGGCCACGCCCGCTCGCGGCCGTAGAAGCCGGGCGCAGCGCGCTGTGGCCCAGCGGCGTGGCCGTGGGTGTCCGGGGTGGAGCTGTGCAGGGGAAGGGGGAGAGGAGCAGGCCCTGGAGGCTCTGCCGTTGTGCGGGGAGGAAATGGGGGGCAAACCGGGAAGTGGGGTTTATGCTGGGATCCAGTTTCTGGAGGTGATGCTATGGGGGCTCCGTGCAGTCTGGATCTCAGGTCCTTCGTCCTCTGGCTCCCTATCCCACAGCGCCCCCTCGCGGCGGGACGGCCAGTGGCGGGCAAGTGCAGCTGTGCCGGAGGCGGGTGCGGGTGCGGGAGGCGGTCCCAGCGGGCGGGGAGTCCCTGTCCCTCCCGGAGGGAAAAGGCGGTGCTGAGCTCAGGTTCGAGCAGAGCTGCACCCGCCCCGCGGACACGCCGACATCCCCACAAGCGAGTTCAGGAATGGGGAGACTTGGAGGGAGGCGCGGGGATGCTGTGGGGTGAAGAGCGAGTGGGAGGAGGCTGACATGAATTCCAGCCTCACTAGCAAGGTGACCTTGAAAAGCAGGACTCCGCCTCTTTGGGCCTCAGTGTCTGCTCCTGAAGCAAACAGCTCCAGGGTTCCCGCGTGTGTGTGTGGGTTGGGGGGCCGGGGTCCAGGATTGCTCGCTGACTCTGCTGGGCACGTGGAGAGGGTGATGTAGCTCCTTTTCCGGTTCCCAGGTTTCAGCCAGGCTCAGTGACCATGAACTTGAACTCAGGCGCCACCCTTGGAATCCAGTTTATTTATTTTATTTTATATTTTTGTTGATTTTTTACAGAGAGGAAGGGAGGGATAGAGAGCTAGAAACATCGGTGAGAGAGAAACATCAATCAGCTGCCTCCTGCACACCTTCCACTGGGGGTGTGCCCGCAACCAAGGTACATGCCCTTGACTGGAATCGAACCTGGGACCCTTCAGTCCGCAGGTTGACACTCTATCCACTGAGCCAAACCGGTTTCAGCTGATCCAGTTTATTTTTTAAAAATACTAGCGCCCCACCCTAACCGATGTGGCTCAGTGGATAAAAATATATAAAAAATATAAAAAATAAAATATAAAAATCAGCCAGCACCGGTTTGGCTCAATGGATAGAGCGTCGGCTTGGGGACTGAAGGGTCCCGGGTTCGATTCCGGACAAGGGCATGTACCTTGCTTGCAGGCATATCCCTAGTAGGGGGTGTGCAAGAGGCAGCTGATCGATGACTCTCTCTCATCGATGTTTCTAACTCTCTCCCTTCCTCTCTGTATAAAATCAATAAAATATATTTTTTAAAAATATATAAAAATCAATAAGATATAAAAAAAAATACTAGAGTCCTGATGCACAAAATTCATGCAGGAGTAGGCCTTCCTTCCCCCAGCTGCAGGCACCGGCTTCCCTCTGGCACCTGGGACCCAGGCTTCCCTCGCAGCCCTGGCTTCATCCGGAAGGTCATCTGGAAGGATGTCCGGTCTAATTAGCATATTATGCTTTTATTATTATAGATTTTTATCGAACGTGGAAAGGAAGGGAGAGGGAGAGAGAGATGGAAACAGCAATGATGAGAGAGAATATCAGCTGCCTCCTGCATGCCACACACCTTCCCTCCCCTCCCCCACTCCTGCCAACCAGGGATGAAGCCTGCCACCCCGGCATGTGCTCTGACTGGGAATCGAACCCTGACCTCCTGGTCCATAGGTCCACGTGCAACCACTGAGCCACGCCAGCCGGGCTTGAGATCCATTTTAAATGGTTTCACACACATTTTGCTCCATGGACTGGGAAAGATTACCGAATGACTGAAGTCATTCCACTCCTGTGCTCTGCACTCCAGCTCTGGGGGTTCAGCTGTGGCTCCCCTGGGATTACAACTAGCAGGGGGGAGGATGAGACAGGGGACCCCCAGACCCCTAGGCCCGTGGTTGGCAAACTGCGGCTCTTTGGCCCTTGAGTGTGGCTCTTCCATAAAAGACCACGGCCTGGGCGAGTCTATTTGGAAGACATGGCGTTAGGAGAAGTTTAAGTTTAAAAAATGTGGCTCTCCAAAGAAATTCCAGTCATTGTCCTGCTGATATTTGGCTCTGTGGACTCATGAGTTTGCTGACCGCTGAGCTAGGCAGTGAGCAAGCTGTGTGTGGACTTGTGGGAAGCCGCAAAGCACCGGCTGCTAGAGTGATTTGCTGTGAATGAGCACCAGCTGCAGGTTGTAGGCAGGGTGCTGGTGTAGCTGGGCAATCGGAACCCTCAGGCTGGAGATGTAGGATTTGCATAAGGTGACCATAGGTCCCGCTTTTGACGGGACGGTCCCAACTTTTTTGGCGGGACGCGGGACAAATGGTTAAAAATCGGGATGGTCCCGCCAAAAGTGGGACGTATTGGTCACCTTAGATTTGCAGGAGGCGGCGGGGACAGAGGGCGCTGCCAGGGGGGCAGAGGTGGCCCTGGCGGCCCAGGACGCCATCCTCTTCCCAGACTCAGCTCGGCCGCATTTGGCTGAGTCGGTATCTGTGGCTGCGCACCCCTCCCAACCCCCCACATGTAGTGGCTGCTCCCAGTGCCGGCTCACTCTGGGTTCTGGGGGTCACAGGCCTCAGCCTGCCGGGGGGGGGGTACATCCCTCTGGGGCTCCAGGAGCCAGTTCCCTGGCTTCCTCTGGCCTCCGGGAGACACCACGTGCCCTGGGTCACAGCCTTTCTCTCAGCGGCCTCCCTCTGTGGAACCTCCTTCTGTCTTCGCGTCTGTCTCTGTCCCTGCAGCGGGGAAGGATTTGTGTGATTCGGGGCAGCCCCTGTGGTTACTGTTTTTGTTAGTATTATTATTACTTTATTTTTGGGTTAAAACTCATCCCAGGATATTTTCCTTTTTTAAAAAAGAGAGGAAGGGAGGGGGACACCCAGCTCTCCCTCCAGGGGGACAGCCAGCTCTCCCTCCAGGGGGACACCCAGCTCTCCCTCCGGGGGACAGCCAGCTCTCCCTCCGGGGGGACACCCAGCTCTCCCTCCAGGAGGACACAGCTCTCCCTTCAGGGGGGACCCAGCTCTCCCTCCGGGGGACAGCCAGCTCTCCCTCCGGGGGGACAGCAAGCTCTCCCTCCGGGGGGACAGCCAGCTCTCCCTCCGGGGGGACAGCCAGCTCTCCCTCTGGGGGGACAGCCAGCTCTCCCTCCGGGGACACCCAGCTCTCCCTCAATGGGGACACCCAGCTCTCCCTCCAGGGGGACAGCCAGCTCTCCCTCCGGGGGGACAGCCAGCTCTCCCTCCGGGGGGACAGCCAGCTCTCCCTCCGGGGGGACAGCCAGCTCTCCCTCCGGGGGGACACCCAGCTCTCCCTCTGGGGGGACAGCCAGCTCTCCCTCCGGGGGACACCCAGCTCTCCATGTCTCCGCAGGCGGCGAGGACAGCTCTGAGTCTTACTCAGTAATGAGCACGCTGTCAGGAGGGGCCGCGGCCAAGGGGACCCCCACTACAGGCGCACCTGCGCCCACTCTTACCACCGGCACTCCCAGGAGCCAGGGGGAACCCTCTCCAGCTCCAAGGGTTCGAGGAGACGCAGGTGAGGCCCGTGGCTGGGGCTAGGGGATGGGGCAGCGAGATGGACCCTGAATTCCCCAATAGAGACCTAGCCTCACCCCAGAAAGACCCGGCAGAGGTGTACCCCGAAACAAGGGCTACTCCCTACACCAGGGGTCCTCACCTGGGGCGATGCGCACGCTCTGATGACGGTTTGGATTGTCTGTCAGGACTGGGAGCCTCATGGGGGGTGGGGGGAGGGACAGGGATAGTGTCCCACAACCAGTCCCAGGGAAGCACCCCAAATGCCAGTGACCCAGGTTCAGAAACCCTTCCCGCTCCCATCTCCCCCACTTCCGCATCCCGGTCTCCCACCTTCTCACCTCCGCCCCCTACACGCCCCCTACCCCGCATCTGCACATCATCCCGGCATCTTCCTGCAGTGCTGGCCGCCAGGGGGTGCTTGGAGACATCGGAGGCGGGGACCGGGCGGGGGAAGAGGGAGCGATAGGCCAGGGCGGATCTGCTGGCGACCGATGACGTCATGAAACTCCGCGTTTTCCGATTGGTCCTGGCCGTGGGGAGGGCGGGGCAGGCTGACCTCGCTGTCCATCTTTCCTCCTCCAGGTCCTGGGAAGAGACCGGGGCCCGAGCGCCGGCTGCGGCCCACGGCGGCCAGGACGGCGCCCCGCGCCCCCTCCCCGGGCCCCCCGGTGGCCTCCCCCGCGGCGCCCCGGCTCACCGCCCGCGCAGCCTCGCCCTCCACGGAGGCGCCCTCGCCCCCCGCGGACCCCGCCTCCGGGGCCAGCGCTGACCTCACCGTGACCCCTGGCCTGCCGGCGTCCACCCTGGAGGCCGCCGTGGGCCCAGCGCTGACTCCCGGGCCTTCTCCCACCCCACCGCCCACCGTGCCCAAGGAGCTGACCTCTGACCCCTCTGCACCAGCTGCCGTGACTGGCCTTTCCCCCACCTCAGGGCTGAGCCCCGGATCTGACCCAGCTTTGCACCCCAACACAGTCCCAGAGCCTCCGGGGTTCCCAGGCCACGCCACAGGCCCTGCCCCCACCGCCCTTCACCCCACCACGACCTCTCACCCCACCACGACCTCTCACCCCACCACGACCTCTCAGCCCACCACAACCCCTAACCCCACCACGACCCCTCACCCCATCAGGATCCCTCACTCCACCATGACCCCTCATCCCAGCACCATCCCACACCCCATCACAACCCCTCACTCCACCACCATCCCTCACCCTACCACCACCCCTCACACCACCACCGCCCCTCACGCCCCCACGACCACGCACTCAGACACAGCTTCTCACCCATCCACAACCCCTTTCCCCACCACGAGCCCTCACCCCACCACAACTGCTCACCCCACATCGACCCCTAATGCCATCACAATCCCTCACTCCAACACGACCCCTCACCCCACCTCGACCCCTCACCCCACCTCGACCACTCACCCCACCATGACCCCTCACCCCGCCTTGGCTCCTGGCCCTACCTCAGCCCCTGTGGTCACCACTGAGTCCCATTTAACTTCCTCGGAAACAGAACTCCCCTCCCCCATGCCGGTACCAACAGCCCAGCCCAGCCTACACCCCCAGTCCACCTTCATGGGGGCCCCTCATCCCTCTCCGTCCCCCGTGCCGGGCCAAGAGCCCTCTCTGGACTCAGAGTCCAACCCCCCCAGCCCCTCGCCCGCCCCAAGCGCGGACGCCCCATACACGGAGGACTTGAAGCCACTCAGAAGCCAGCGCCACGGGCCAGCCCCGCCCCCTCCTCAGACCCCGCTCGCAGCCTCTGACCCCACGGCGAGCCCCGACCCCCGCCTGCCCCCCACGGCCCGGCCCGTAGATCAGCCTCCTTCTCCGGACAGCGTCTCCCCGGGGCCGGTCCCCGGCCGGAGCCCAGGCCCCCTGGGCCCCTGTGAGGCCCCGGCGCCCGCCGTCAGGGTCATGGCCTGCGAGCCGCCGGCCCTGTGGGAGCTGGTGGCTGCCGTGAAGGACGTGGGCAGCCAGCTGCAGGCGCTGACCCTGGCCCTGGAGCGGGACCGCCAGGAGCGCCACGCGCTGGGCCTGGGGCTGGTCCAGCTGGCGGAGGCTGCCCAGGGCCTGGGGCAGCTGGGCGAGGTTGTGAAGAGACTGGCAGAGGTCGCCTGGCCCCCCAGCACCGCGGCCCCCGCCACCACCACCCCCGAGGAGGAAGAGAGGCCGCTCCGGGGGGACGTGTGACCCTCTCTGGGACTGGAGGGGTGTGAGACATCCCCATCAGGAACAGGAAAACCAAAGAATCACATTAAAAACCAGGCATGGGTGACATTTCTGGGGGACCGGAGGAACCCCGGAGAGATGGAATCCCAAGGCTGATCCCTTTGTGAATGGCACAGGTACTGGGCAAGGTGGTGAGGGAGGTGGTGGTCACGGTGATGAGCGTGATGATGGTAATTCTGATGGTGAAGATGATGCTAGTGAGGTTGATGGTGGTGATGATGGTGATGGAGATAATGATGGTGATGAAGATGACCATAGTGGTGGAGGTGATGGTGGTGATGATGATGGAGATAATGATAGTGGGGATGTGATGAAAATGACTATCATGGTGGTGATGATGGCGATGATGGAGATGATGATGACAACGGTGATCATGGTGATGGTGAGGATGATGGTGGTGGGGATGATGATGGTGGTGATGGTGATGAAGATGATCATGGTGGCAATAATAGTAGTGGAGATCATGGTGATGGAGAGGATCATGGTGGTGACGATGATGAGATAGTGGTGATGATGGTGATAGAGAGTATCATGGTGGTGATGATGATGATGATGATGATGGTGATTGTGGTGATGGTGGTGGTGGAGATGATTGTATTGGTGATGTTGGTGGAGATGATGTTGGAGATAATGGGGATGATGATGATCATGTGGTGATGATGGTGGAGATGATGATGATGATGGTGATGGTGGTGATGGAGGTGGTGGAGATGATTGTAGTGGTGACGAAGGTGAAGCTGGTTTTAAGATGATTGTGATGGTGATGGCCATGAGGTAACAGTGATGATGATGGAGACCGTCATGATATGATAACAGCTGAGGAAGCTTCCTGAGGACAGAAACCCTCGTCTTGTTTATGGATGTGAGCCAGAGAGCTGGCCACAGACCGCACACCCTGCAGGGCACGAGAGCATCAGTTACGATGACGAATGCTCGTCGGGCCTGTCCCATGGCTCTGCGTTCAGGACGTGGCTTTCTTTTCATAGAGGGAGGGAGAGAGAGAGAGAAACGTCAATGTGAGATCCAACCACCGGCTGCCTCACACACACACACCGGCCGGGGGATGGAACCTGCACCCCAGGCACTTGCCCTGACCGGGAGTCACACTCACATGGGACGCCGCTCCGAGCCTCTGAGCCCTCTGTGGACACGGGCTGAGGAGCGCCCTGTCCCCACAGCTCAGCAGAGAGGTGTGAATGTGGGAGAAGGTGCCTGAGTGCCTGGGCTGGAGCCCTCCTGGGTGTGAGCCTGAGCCGGTGGCTCAACTCCTGGGTCAGCGCTTCCCCGGGGCAGCCTTGGGTTCCTGCGACGAGGTGACGAGTGCATGCATGCTGAGAGCACTCAACACAGGGCTGGCGCTGGGTGCGTGCTCATCATGTGATGGCATCACCGTATTTATCCCCACGTCGCAGCTCCGGCCACAGGGAACATGGGCACCCAGGCTGGTCTGACCCAGGCATTCACTCGTGAAATAGTTGGTGCCCGAGGCCAGCTCCCCTGGGTTCAAGGCCACCTCCTATGCTCTCCGTATCTCTGTCCTCCCACAGCCCTTCCAGGGAGGGAGGGACTGGCTCCCTGTGCCACGCCAGCACGGCCAAGCGTGAGCCTGAGAGGGGCTGGTAAAGGATGGAGAAAAGATAGACAAGAAAATAAAAGCTGGGTCCCGGTGGGACCCTGTTTTCTCTGATGGAGAGTGAGCGACAGCACCACGGACAAGCTGAGTCTTTATTTTACAGCAGATGCCACGAAGCAAAGGAAGGGCGTGGTCAGGATGTTTACAACGTTCTCGTGGGTTTCCATCCTCCTCCATTACATGCACCTGGTCCAGCGTTGTTTACTTGCAGCTGATATCACTCAGCACGAGGGGCCACGTGTTCGGGCCACAGGTTCAAGCTCACAATCACAGCTGTTGGCTATCACGGTGCTGGGAGGGCTCTGCCCTCCAGGCTGGGACTTGCACTTGGCCATGAGTGGACTGTGCCCTCTCAATAGTCTGAGGCTTGGACCTGTCCAAACGCTGTGGCTGCACCCCAAAGCCCCCCACTTTGGGAGGCAACAGAGAGGGTGTGCTCCTGCCTCAGGCCACACAGCAGAGCGGGAACTCAGCCCCAAGGGTGTGGACTCCGGCCTGGGCTTCCAGGGATGGGCTTCCCACCTGGCCCTCCCTGGGTGGCCCCTAGCACTCCCTGGGACCTCAGCTCCTGTCCTCAGCCCCTACTTGGGGGGGCCCCTCCTCTGGCCTGGCTCCTGCCGCCTCCAGCAGCCGCCGCTGGCCTGTTTCTCCATGCTCCGGTCCGAGCCTGGCTCACAGGTCTTGGAAGGTCAGGGAGCTGGCGCCCCACAGCCCTGCAAAGGCCAACGGGGTCCAGTTACATGCTGGGGGGGGGCGCTGTCCGGGGGTCCTGATAGATGGACCATCCGCCCCGCCAACAGGCGAAGGAGCACGCAGCGGGTTCCCATGTCCCAGGCCTCGCTAAGCCCTGAGGCTTAAATAACCGCTGACCTGCAGGGCCGGCTGCTCCCGCCCGCTGTCCCCGCGCCCTCCTGGGTCCTCGGGCTCCTCGGGCGCCCAGGATGCGCCCCAGCTGGGGAACTATCAGGCTCCCCTTTCCTGTCTCCCGGGGTGCAGGCGAACCCTGGCTCCGGGTCACCCCAGACGGCCCCACTGGGGGGCCGGAGGGTGTGGGTTCCGGGCCCCTTTGCAGGAGTCGGGGTCACTGAGGCTGGCGGGCACTCGGGCCCAAGGCCCCCCGCCCGGGCACCTCGTGCCAGCCCCGAGAAGCAGTGCTCAATTAGCCGGTCACTCTATCCCCGCTTGGCCAGGCCGCTAAGCCCGAACATCTGGCCCCCGGGCCCGCCGCCAGGCTGGTGGCCTGCCCCCACTACGGCTGGCTCTGACCCCAGGCACCTCCCACGGGACAGCTGAGCCCTGGGGCCATGCCCGCCACCTCGCAACAACCTGAGAACAGTAGTCAGGCAGGCCCGGCCCGCGAGCCGTGGGCAGACACAGAGCAAACACCCAGGGGCAGAGGGTCCGCCCCCACCGGAGACCCAGATCCGGGAGCGGGGACCTGGCCTCCCCATAGGAAACCCCACAGAGCCCTGGCTGGTGTGGCTCAGTGGATAGAGCGTCCGCCTGAGGACTTCAGGGTCCCGGGTTCGATTCCCGGTCAAGGCCATATGGCCAGGTTGTGGGCTCGATCCCCAGAGGGGGAGCGTGCAGGAGGCAGCCGATCCGTGATTCTCTCATCATGGATGTTTCTCTCTCCCCCGCTCCCTTCCTCTCTGACATAAGAAGAAAACCCGGAAGAATCAAGCGGACCCGTGTCCCTGGCAGTGTAGCTGAGATGCGGGCTCAGAGCTCTGCCCGAGTCCTCCCAGCTCCCGGTGCCCCCGTGCCCCTTGGGGACGGCGGGGGGGGGGGTGGAGAGCCAGGAGCAAGGGCCTCACCCCACAGCGGGCCCCAAAGTGGACCTCGGGGGCCTCCCAGACCCACGGGGTCAGGCTCTGCCCGGGAACCACGTGGGTGGGCCGTTTGCGGTGGCCGCCGAGGTCCCCCCCCTCCGCCCCCCGTCTGTGCACCGCGCTGCACCCCACGATCCGCCCGCAGAGAGCGCGTCCACAGAGGCCCCGCAGGCACCGCCCCTGCGCCCCAAACCTCCCCTGCAAGCAGGGGTGCCCTGCTGGTGTGGTGTCGCCTGACATTCTGGCTTGTGACTTTGCGTTTTGTAAGCACGTGGGCGGGACAGGGAAGCTGGTGGCAGCGCTGGCCTCCCGCCCACTGGCAGGCATCGGGTCCTCGATCCCGCGCCCTGAGGATCTGCCAGCGACAGCTGTGCTCAGCAACTAATATTTATTATATACATGTGGGTAGGGGGGGGAGAGACAGAGACAGAGAGACACAGAGAGACAGGCACAGAGAGACAGAGGGAGACAGAGACAGTCAGAGACAGGGACAGAGAGATGCAGAGAGACACAGAGAGAGACAGAGACAGACACACAGAGAGAGACATACAGAGACAGAGACAGAGTTAGACAGAGAGAGATGGATAGAGAGACAGAGAGACAGAGAGAGACAGAGACAAGGACAGAGAGATGCAGAGAGATAGAGACAGATGGAGAGACAGGGACAGAGAGAGAGACAGAGAGACACAGAGGCACATAGACAGAAACAGAGTAAGACAGAAAAACAGAGAGATGGATAGAGAGAGACACAGAGGCAGAGAGACACAGAGAGACAGACAGAGACAGAGAGAGATGGAGACAGAGACAGAGAGATAGACATACACACACACAGATGGAAAGAGATACAGAGAGACAGAGACAGAGAGGGAGGTGACAGGGTAGAGACAAAGAGGGGAGAAGGAAAACACTTTATTTTTTATTGATTTCAGAGAGGAAGGGAGAGGGAGAGAGAAACATGGATGAGAGAATCATTGATCGTCCGCCTCCTGCACGCCCCCTACTGGGGACCCAGGGGCATGTACTCTGGTTGCAAATCCAACCGTGACCTCCTGGTTCATAGGCCCACGACGCTCAACCATTGAGCCACACTGGCTGGGCTGGTTTTGTTTTTTTAATTAAGAAACCCTACATGTTGCCCTGGCTGGGTTGCTCAGTGGATAGAGCGTCGGCCTGCAGACTGAAAGGTTCCAGGTTCGATTCCGGTCAAGGGCACATGCCTGGGTTGTGGGCTTGATCCCCAGTGGGGGGTGTGCGGGAGGTGGCTGAACAGTGATTCTCCCTCCTCACTGATGTTTCCATCTCTCTCTCCCTCTCCCTTCCTCTCTGAAATCAATTAAGAAATGGTGTTGTTTTTTTTTTAAGTCAATGGACAAGTCCTTAAAAAACAAACAAACAAACAAAACTCCCTATATTTCACCCTGGCTGGTGTGGCTCAGTGGCTAGAGCATTAACCTCTGGACTGAAGGGTCCCAGATTCAGTTCCGGTCAAGGGCACATGCCCGGATTTTCAGCTCGATCCCCAGTAGGGGGCGTGCAGGAGGCAGCCGATGAATGATTCTCCCCCCAGGCTCGGCGGCCCTGAGGGTCTGAGCGCCTTCCTGGAATCTGA
Source organism: Nyctalus aviator (assembly GCA_036971965.1). Classification (NCBI taxonomy): domain Eukaryota; kingdom Metazoa; phylum Chordata; class Mammalia; order Chiroptera; family Vespertilionidae; genus Nyctalus; species Nyctalus aviator. The sequence continues at coordinate 1,969,690 of CM072936.1, read as the reverse complement.
GGAGCCTCCCGGGCCCTGAGTATTACAGTGAGCGTCCGGGGTGTCACTGAATTAACGAATATTTAATCAGCATGCCCTCCCCCTCTCCCCCTCAGGCCTCCCCTGGGCCTCTGTCCTCCCCTGCCCCGGCCACCCTGTCATTGTCACCTCCCAGCTAAGCCTCAGCTGCCGCTACCAATTAACACCGTCTGCGCCACCTCTGCCCCCTGCCCTGCCCTTGCACCCTCTGCCCGCCGCCCCCGCTCTGGGGACACATTCTTGGCCCACTGGCTCAGGCTATTTCGGATCCGTTTCAGATTCATGGATAAGGCGGCAGGAGGCCCTGACCGTGCACGCCCACGCCCCCTCCTCCAGGAAGCTCGCTGGGGTTGCCCCGGACAGGGGCCGTGTCCCCAGCCTCGGAACTGAACCTGGATTCAAAGGGCCCTTGGGGTCACACACATTGTCCCCCCCCCCCCCGGCTCTGGCGATGCCCCGTGGGCACAGCAGGGCACCGGGTGTGGGCCTGGGCCAGGTGGGAGTGACACCGGATCCAGCTCTAGTTGTAGCCTCGCGCTGGGCTGGCGGCCAAGGCGGGCGCGGAGAGGAAGACAGAGTGTCTGCAAACAGCGTGGCTGCCAAGGGGGCCGATGCGAGGGGAGGTGTGAAGGGGCCGGGGCCCAGCTGGTGACGGGCCGTGGCGCCGGCCGCTGCCCCCTCCCTTCCCCCTCCATATGCACTCACACACTCACAGACTCACACTCACACACAGACACACACAGACATACACTCACACAGACACACACACACATAGACACACACACAGACATACACTCACACAGACACACACACTCACACACAGACACACACACATAGACACACACACACAGACAGACACACACACACACAGACACACAGACACAGACATACACTCACACACACAGACACACAGACAGACACACACACAGACAGACACACAGACACACACACAGAGACATACACTCACACACACAGACACACACAGACAGACACATACACACACACAGACATACACTCACACACACACACACACACAGGCTCAGGGGCTGGGCACACGCAGGTACACGGGAATACCCGCTCCAGCCCCTCCCACTCCTGTTGCCCACAGCGGGCACCCACCAGCTCCCGAATCCGTCTCCTTGCACACACGGACGGGGGCACAGGAACAGGCCCGGAGACCGGGCCCACACAGCCGGGCCACCCCGCACACCCAGAGCCGCCCACACCCGGCTGTGGGTGTCTGCCCTTCACCCGTCTGCCTGTCTTTCTCTTCCTCTTTGTCCCTCCCTTTCTCTCTCTTTCTGTCTCTTTCCATCTGTCTTCACTGTCTGTCTCTTTCTTTTTTCTAATATATTTTATTGATTTTTTACAGAGAGGAAGGGAGAGGGATAGAGAGTTAGGAACATCGATGAGAGAGAAACATCGACCAGCTGCCCCCTGCACACCTCCTACTGGGGATGTGCCTGCAACCAAGGTACACGCCCATGACCGGAATCGAACCTGGGACCCTTCAGTCTGCAGGCTGATGCTCTATCCACTGAGCAAAACCAGCAAGGGCCTGTCTGTCTCTCTGTCTGTCAGTCTCTCTTCCCCTCTCTCCCTGTTGCACATGCTCTCTCCTATTTGAGCACGCACACCACACACCCACACGCACACACACCCACACACACACTGCATGCGCAGTGTCCTCCCCTCCCCTGAGCGACAGACCAACAGCCTCACGGAGCGGAGGAGTCAGGTGGACTTTATTTGAGGGAGGGGCTGGGGTGTGAGGACAAGGCACCCCGCCAAGAGGGCACCCCCAGCAGAGGGAGGAGGGGAGGCAGGGCAAAGCCACAGGGGCCCCCTCACTGCACAGGCCTCTGCCCCCGGCTGCGGCTGCGGCTGCGGGGGACACAGGAGCAGAGGCCAGGCCGGGCCGCCTCCAGGAGCTCAGGCCCCAGCAGGGCACACGGGGCAGCTGGCGGGGACTGGGTGCCACAGAGCGCAGTGGGGTGGTGACGCCAGGCTGGGGCCCCTGGGGCGGGGAGAGCCCAGGGCCCAGGGGAAGCGTTGCAGGTCCCCAGGAGGCGAGGGGAGGAGCTGAGAGCACTGCAGGCAGAGGATGCAGCCAAGTGCAAAGGCCCTGGGGTGGATGGAGGCAGGTGCGCGCATGCACACAGGGAGCCGGAGACCCCGCAGGAGAAGGGATATGTGTCCCCGTTCCCCTGAGCCTCCAGGGCAAGGGGGGACAGGCGGCCCCTCACTCTCCCGCCTCCTCCCCGTCCCCCAGCGCCTCGGCCTCCCCGTCCTCCCCGGCCCGCTGCCTCCAGGGCCGGCCCAGGTAGGCGTGCACGGCGCTCACGGGGCTGCGCCTCCGCGGCTCCGGGTCCAGCAGCCCCCACAGCAGGGCGTCGGCCGCGGGCGCCAGGCCGACCCAGGGCTGCGGCCGGTCGGCGGGCTGGCGCGAGGCCTGCCAGGCCAGGAAGTCCTCGAAGAAGGGGTCGGCGGCGGCGCGCGGCTGGTCCCAGGGGAAGTAGCCGGTGAGCAGGCAGAAGAGCAGCACGCCCAGCGCCCAGGCGTCCAGCGCCGGCTGCAGCGGGAGCCCGGCGGGCAGCGGCGGCGGCGCGCACAGCTCGGGCGCCGTGTAGGGCAGCGGCGGCCCGCGCAGGCGCAGCAGCGTGCCCCGCGGCCGCGTGTGGCCGAAGTCGGCGAGCTGCACCCGCCCGCAGCCCGGGTCGCGCACCAGCACGTTCTCCGGCTTCACGTCCCGGTACACGAGGCCGCGCGCGTGGATGTGCTCCAGCGCCGAGGCCAGCTGCGCCGCGCAGCGCTGGGCCGCGGGCTGCGGGAGCCCCACCTGCGGGCAGGGGCACGGGCACGGTGAGGGGTGGGGCGGGGCGGGGGCAAGTGCAGGGGCGGGGTCAGGGGCAGGGGAGAGGGTGGGGTCAGAGGCGGGGCGGAGTCAGAGGCAGGGGAGAGGGCAGGGTTAGAGGCAGAGGAGAGGGCGGGGTCAGAGGCGGGGGCGGGGCGGGGGCGGGGGCAGGGGCGGGGTACAGGGGCAGGGGCAGGGTCCGGGGCAGGGCAGGCTGCTGTCCCTCAGGTAGAGGGAAGGGGACTCGGGCAAATTCAGGTTCTCTCTCCCCTCCCCCCAGGGAGCCGACCCAGGAGAACTAAGAGTCTCAAATAGGTGAGGACCAGGGAGCCCCAGTGTGATCCTATGGGCCCCAGTGTGACCCCATGGGCCCCAGTGTGACCCCATGGACCTCAGTGTGACCCCATCAAACCCAGTGTGACCCCATGGACCCCAGTGTGACCCCATGGACCCCAGTGTGACCCCATCAAACCCAGTGTGACCCCATGGACCCCAGTGTGACCCCATGGACCCCAGTGTGACCCCATCAAACCCAGTGTGACCCCATGGACCCCAGTGTGACCCCATGGACCCCAGTGTGACCCCATGGGCCCCAGTGTGACCCCATGGACCCCAGTGTGACCCCATGGACCCCAGTGTGACCCCAGGGAGCCCCAGTGTGACCCCATGGACCCCAGTGTGACCCCAGGGAGCCCCAGTGTAGCCCCATGAGGACCAATAAAGGCTGGTCTGGTGTGGCCCGTGGGCACCGGTTGGGTTGGCCAGTCTGAGGGTGTGGGCTGGCTCTGGGAGGCCCGCGGGCCGGGGGCGGGGCGGGGGCAGTAGCAGCAGTGGCCCCCCGGGGGCTGAGGCGCCCACCTTGGGCCGGATGAGGCGGAGCAGGTCGCCCTGCAGCACCGGCTCCATCAGGAAGCTGTAGGAGTCGGCGGACTCGATGCCGATGCCGTAGGCGGCCACCACGCCGGGGTGCGCGCCCAGCGACACGCCCACGCAGAACTCGTACAGGAAGCCCCGCAGCGACGTGGAGGCCTTGGGCAGCTGCTTCAGGGCCAGGGGCGTGCCTGGGGAGGGCGAGGGCGGGTGGGCTGGGCGGGCTGCCTCCTGGAGCCAGCGGAGCCCCTTCCTTAGACCACCCCCCCAAAACCACCCCCCCCCGTCCGCCTCCCAGCAAGGCCCCCCCCACACCCCCGGGCAGTAACAACCCGACAGCATTGCCCTGGCCCGTGTGGCTCAGTGGGTAGAGCCTTGGCCTGCAGGCTGAAGGATCCCGGATTCAATTCCAGTCAAGGGCACATGCCCGGGTTGCAGGCTCCATCCCCAGTAGGGGGTGTGCAGGAGGCAGCCGATCAATGATTTTCATCCTTGATGTTTCTACCTCTCCCTCTCCCTTCCTCTCTGAAATCAACAAAAATATGCTTAAGCTCTAACCGGTGTGGCTCAGTAGATAGAGCATCGGCCTGCGGACTGAAGGATCCCAGGTTCGATTCTGGTCAAGGGCATGTATCTTGGTTGCGGGCACATCCCCAGTGGGGAGTGTGCAGGAGGCAGCTGATCGATGTCTCTCTCTCACTGATGTTTCTAACTCTCTACCCCTCTCCCTTCCTCTCTGTAAAAATCAATAATATATATATATATATATATATATATATATATATATATTTTAAATGCTTAAAAAAATACAGTAGCGTTCTGAGCGTTTCCGCTCTGCTCTCCTCAAGTCTGTAGACTTGGAGCCACCGAAGGGACTCCAGGAAAACTGAACTCAGAACCTTTGGGGCCCAGGGGAGCCCAGCTTCAGCAGCCCCCACCTCACCATCCCACCCCAGAAGCCTGGCATCAGATCCCACTAAGGAATTTCCAGGAGTCCCATCCCGCCTGGAATCGGCCCCCCCCAAATGCGAGCTCTCCAGGCCGCCTTCCTCTCTCTCCCGCTTTAGGGGCGCCACCTGCCAGGCCCACCGCCCACCGCCCACCAGGAGCTGCCCCGGTGCAGCAGGTCCTGCCTCCCCTCCCATGGCTGCCCGACGCCTCCCTCCTCAGCTGCGCGCCAGACCCATCCATCTGGGAGCCCGCAGCCCCAAGAGCGTGCCCTGGACAGCGACCCCTCCACCCCCAGCCCTGCCTGGGCTAGGCGCCCCCGGGGCCTCCCAGTGGCCTCTGCAGGGGCCTCCGCAGGCTCCCTGCATCCTGGGGACTGGCGGCCTCCATCACCCCCGCGGCTCTTGCCCACAGCTCCGCAGTGACCAGCTCTGTGTCTGTCTTTCTCCTGCTCTGGGCCAGACTCTGTCTCTCCCCATTCCTGTGCTCACGGCCTCGCCCCGGACACGGCAGAAAGTGGCTGCCTTGGGAGATGGCGTCCTTGGAGGGGTGAGAAAAGGGCATAGGGTGCTCCCTAGCCTAATCCGAGGACGATCAGACACAGACACACACAGACACACAGACACAGACACACACACACACACACACGGGCGGCCATGTGAGGGCACGGGGGGGGGGGCCATGGGCGGTCACAGGCTCAGGAGGGACAGCCTGGCTGACACCATGTCCCCGGCCTCCCAGCCCCCAGGACTGGGGAGAAGACAGGGTGTCCCCAGGAAATAAGACACACCGCCCTGGCCTGTGCGGCTCAGGGGATAGAGCGCCGGCCGGCCTGCAGACTGAAGGGTCCCGGGTGTGGTGCCTGGTCAAGGGCACATGACCAGGCTGTGGGCTCAAGTCGCAGGGGAGGGGGCGGGGCTTGCCGGAGGCAGCGGCTCAGTGATTCTCTCTCATCGTGACTGTTTCTCTCTCCCTCCCTCCCTTCCACCCTGCCTGGGACCCTGGCACCACCCAGATGGGCTGAGGCCCTGGGGGAACTCCGAGGGGGTGTCCCAACTGACATGGTCTCCGAGCTCCATCCAGTGTCCTGCTCCGTGGGGAGGATGGGGTGTGCGTGTGTGCGTACATGTATGCGGGTGTGTGTGTGTGTGCACATGTGTGTATGCCTGTGCCGATGTGTGTGTGTGTGTGTGTGCCTGCATATAGGGGTGTATGTATGCCTGTGTGTGCGCGTATGCCTGTGTGTATATGCCTGTGCCGATATGTGTGTGTGTGTGTGCCTGCATATAGGGGTGTATGTATGCCTGTGTGTGCGCGTATCCCTGTGTGTATATGCCTGTGCCGATGTGTGTGTGTGTGTGTGTGTGTGCCTGCATATAGGGGTGTATGTATGCCTGTGTGTGCGCGTATGCCTGTGTGTATATGCCTGTGCCGGTGAGTGTGTGTGTGTGTGTGTATGCCTGTGTGTATATGCCTGTGCTGGTGTGTGTGTGTGTATGCCTGTGTGTATATGCCTGTGCTGGTGTGTGTGTGTGTGCGCTTGCGTGTGCATGTGTGCTCGCGAGCACACGCTGGGCAGAAAGACACCAGATTGCTGGGTGCCTGGCGCACAGCCCGGCCCGGAACCATCCCCACGGCGACCGATAAGCTGGCTGCCCGCGGGCCCCAGGGGCACCTCTCCTCTCCGCACCCCGTTGTCCTGGCAACCACAGCCCTGCCAGGCTCACCGCGACTTCCCACCAGCACACCGGCCTGGAGGGCACCGGAGCCTGTCCAGGTCTGCGGGCGCCCAGCAGCTGGCTCCCCTGGCCGCCCCCACCTCCCCGCCTCTGCCTCCAGGACCCCCCCTGTCCCCAGCCCCCTCCCCCCCCCCCGCCCCGGCCCCTACCTTTCTGCCGGTGGGTGACCAGCAGGACGCGGCCAAAGCGGCCCTCACCCAGCGGCCGCACCTGCTGGTACAGCTCGTCCACCTCGGCCCGGACCAGCGTCTGGGCGCTCAGCGCCATCATGTCCTCCAGGGCCAGCGCCGCCTCCTGGCCCTGCCGCAGCTCCTCCACCGTGAGGCCCCCCAGCTCCTCCGGGGCCTCTGCTCCGTCCTCCGGGGCCCCCGCCTCCGCCTGCTCCTCGTCCGACGCTTTTCCCGGCATGTCTGCGGCCAGAGCACAGGCTGACCCAGGCCGGCCGTCTGAGGGAGGAGGGCTGGGGCCGGGCCAGGTCTGAGGGAGGAGGGCTGGGGGCCTGGACTCCTGGGTCTGAGGGGGGAGGCTGGGCCCTGGGCTCCTGGTCTGAGGGAGGAGGGCTGGGGGGCCGGGCCAGGTCTGAGGGAGGAGGGCTGGGGGCCTGGACTCCTGGGTCTGAGGGGGGAGGCTGGGCCCTGGGCTCCTGGTCTGAGGGAGGAGGGCTGGGGCCGAGCCAGGTCTGAGGGAGGAGGGGCTGGGGCCTGGACTCCTGGGTCTGAGGGGGGAGGCTGGGCCCTGGGCTCCTGGTCTGAGGGAGGAGGGGCTAGGGCTGGGCCAGGTCCGAGGGGGGAGGCTGGGTCCTGGGCTCCTGGGTTTGAGGGAGGAGGCTGGGGGTCTGGATCCTGGGTCCGAGGAGGGAGGCTGGGGACCTGGACTCCTGGGTCCAAGGGGGGAGGCTGGGGCCTGGGCTCCTGGGTCTGAGGGGGGAGGCTGGGGCCTGGGCTCCTGGGTTTGAGGGGGGAGGCTGGGGCCTGGGCTCCTGGGTTTGAGGGAGGAGGGTCGGCCCTTTGGCCCTCCCCACCGTGACTCAGTCTCCCTCATCAGTGAAGGCACTGAGGAGCGGGAAGCCGTAGCGAGTTGGGGCGAAACTAAGCCTAAGGTCACAGGTGTCCACCCCCCCAGTCGCCGGGGCCCATGGTGAAAGACGAACCAGATAACTCGAGACGCCCCCATCTTGTTTCCAAAGCAAACAGATTGGGCGCTGGCGGTGGGTGAGCAGCATCGGGCGCCTGAGAGCAAACAGGTGCTCCCGGCCCCTGGGGGCCGCGGCCCGGCTGCGAACCGGCTGGGGGACCCGGGCCGAATGCGAGGGAGGACGTGTAGCAGCCCAGAGCCTGAGAGGGCTGGGGTCCCCCTCTTACAGCCCCAACTCCTCTCTCAGACCCAGGAGCCCAGGCCCCCAGCCTCCTCCCTCAGACCCAGGGGCCAGGCCCCCAGCCCTCCTCCCTCAGACCCAGGAGCCCAGGCCCCCAGCCCTCCTCCCTCAGACCCAGGAGCCCAGGCCCCCAGCCCTCCTCCCTCAGACCCAGGAGCCCAGGCCCCCCTCCTCCTCCCTCAGACCCAGGAGCCCAGGCCCCCAGCCCTCCTCCCTCAGACCCAGGAGCCCAGGCCCCCTCCTCCTCCCTCAGATCCAGGAGCCCAGGCCCCCCTCCTCCTCCCTCAGACCCAGAGCCCAGGCCCCCAGCCCTCCTCCCTCAGACCCTGCAGTCAGGGTTCCGGTCCCATCTCTACTGGAACCCATACATCTCACACGTCTTGGGACCCCAGACTCTGCCCTAACACCCAACCACTGTACAGCCCTAAGGTCCAGTCAGGCTCTCGGTGGGGACCCGGGACGCTGGCCACCTGCCCGGCCTCCCTCTCAGGTCCCACCCGCCTCAGGCCCTTTAACGCGTGCCCCTTGCTGACCTGGGCCCCGACTCCGGACCTCACCTTCTCCAAGGCTGGCCTGACCCTGGGGCTGCCCGCTGTGGTCAGTGTCCAGCACTTACAACCCAGGCCAGCGCAGGCCTGCCCAGGAGCGAGGCCACGCCCCCACCTAGTTCCTAAGCCCCGCCCACGGCCACGCCCCCACGGCCCCACTAGGGATGGAGCGACATCATGTGTTGACTCCCAGAACTGACTGTGGAGGCACAAATGTCCCACACCCAGAACATTGAATCCTCCCTCAGACCCAGGAGTCCAGGCCCCCAGCCCTCCTCCCTCAGACCCAGGAGCCCAGGCCTCCAGCTCCTCCCTCAGACCCAGGAGTCCAGGCCCCCAGCCTCCTCCCTCAGACCCAGGAGCCCAGGCCCCCAGCCTCCTCCCTCAGACCCAGGAGCCCAGGCCCCCAGCCCCTCCTCCCTGGGACCCGGGATCGGGACCACCTGTAGAGGTGACGTCATCTCTCTGTGCGTCCCCTGCCGTGACCCCAGCTGCCCGTCCGCGCCCACTGGCCGGTCAGACACCAGCGCTGGTGGGGGTGTCCCAGGACAGGACCCCGGGGTCCCGGGGGAGAGGATGAGACAACGGATTCCAGAGCGATGCGGCGAGGGATGAGCTCAGACTTGGGCCCGAGGGGCAGCAGGTGGCGGACAACTGGGAGGCCGGCAGGGACCGGGTCTCAGGCCCCCCTGCCCTCCGGCGGACAGTGAGCGGACAGATGCGCACGCAGCTCTTTCAGAACAAACCTTTGTTGTGGAATAACTTTGGATTTTTTGGAACGGATGCAGAGATGGTGGCTGAGCCCTCCGGGAGCTCCCCCTTCTATCCCCATCCTCACGCCACCTGGTACCCCTCTCCCTCCCCCCACCATCACTCAGTATCTCCCAGCTCGGAAATCCACGGACAAACACGCGATCCACCATGCCACCAGCGTTTCCCCCAGCAGCCCCTGCGGCCCCAGGGGGCAGCCCAGGAGACCCCATTGCTGTGCAGAGTGAACACACTCTTTTTTATAGACTATTTTTTATTGATTTCAGGGAGGAAGGGAGAGGGAGAGAGAGAGAAACATCAATGAGGAGAGAGAATCATGGAGCGGCTGCCTCCTGCATGCCCCGCACTGCGCATCCAGCCTGCAACCTGGGCCTGTGCCTTGACCGGGAATCGAACCGTGAGCTCCTGGTTCATAGGTCGACGCTCAGCCACTCTTAAAATCCAGAAAGCACGCGGGACAGAGTTCCCCTGCCTGACCGCGGCGGCCACTGGGACATGGCCCCTGGTGGAGGCCAGACTGGAGAGACCCTGGGCTCTTGGGTCTGAGGGAGGAGGGCTGGGGGCCTGGACCCCTGAGTCTGAGGGAGGAGGGCTGGGGACTCCTGGGTCTGAGGGAGGAGGGGCTGGGGGCCTGGGCTCCTGGGTCTGAAGGAGGAGGGGCTGGGGGCCTGGGCTCCTGGGTCTGAGGGAGGAGGGCTGGGGGCCTGGGCTCCTGGGTCTGAGGGAGGAGGGCTGGGGCCTGGGCTCCTGGGTCTGAGGGAGGAGGGCTGGGGGTCTGGACTCCCAGGTCCTCATGTGCAGGAGAGTGGGGGGAATAGTGCAGGCATGCCCGGCCTGCAGAAAGGAGAGAGCCGAAGGGCTGTGTCTGTCCTTCGGGAACAGCTGTCTGTCCATCCAGGTGGCCGCGGAGGCCGCGGGAGGGGCCTATGGCTCCAGGCCCGGCCACCTGTCTCAGTCCCCTGGTCCGGGAGTTCCCCCATCTGTCCCCATCCTCTCGCCACCCGGGTCCCCCTCCCTCTCTTCCTCCTCCTCCTCCTCTGTCCACTCCTCCAAGCTGGAGCCTCCCTCCTCCTCCTCCTCCTCTTCCCCATCCTCCCCCGATATACTTCCTGAGCCCCCGGGCCCCTCTCTGTCCCCCTCCAGCCCCCAGTCATCCCCCAGGAAGTCCAGGACAGCCAGCGGGGGGCTCCTGGTCTCGGGGTCCAGGTCCAGCAGCCCCCGGAGCAGAGCCAGAGCGGGGGGCGCAAACCGGTCCCAGGGGCGGGGCGGCCGGGGGGGCTGTGGCTGGGTGGTCAGCCAGCCGGCAAAGGCCTCGAACTGGGGGTCCGGGGCCAGGGCCACGCCCCAGGGGAAGGAGGCGGTGGCGGCACAGAAGAGCAGCACCCCCAGGCCCCAGGCGTCCAGCGAGGGCCGCAGGGGCAGGGTGCCGGGGGGCAGCAGGAGGCAGAGCTCGGGCGGGGCGGAGGGCAGCGGCCCGGGGGGCGCGGGGGTGGGGCTGCCCTCGGGCCGGGTCAGGCCCAGGTCCCCGAGGGCCACGCGGCTGCAGGCGGCGTCGAACACCAGCACGTTGTCTGGCTTCACGTCGGCGTGCACCAGCCCGCGGCTGTGCAGGAAGTCCAGCGCCCCGGCCAGCTGCGCCATCACCCGCTTCACCAGCAGCTCCGGGAGGCCCTGGGCGAGGGGAGGTCAAGGTAAGGGGGCCTTGGTTGTTCCTCCTCCTCCTCCTCCTTCTCTTCCTCCTTCTTCTTTTTCTTCTTTAAATCCTCACCCGAGGATATTTTTCCATTGATTTTTTTCCTTCCTTCCTTCCATCTGTCCATTCATTCATCCATTCATCCTTCCATTCATCCATCCATCATCCATTCATCCTTTCTTCCATTCATCCATCCATCCATCCATCCTTCCTTTCACCTACCCTTTCATCCTTCCATCAAAACATCATCCATCCATTTACCACCCATCCTTTCATCCATCCTTCCATCCATCCTTCCTTCCATCCATCCATCCATCCATCTATCCATTCATACTTCCTTCCTTCCATCCATCCACCCATCATCCATATCCATCCATCCATCCACCCATCATCCATCCATCCATCCATCCTTCCTTCCACCTACCCTTTGATCCTCCTATCCATTCTTCCGTCTTTCTTCCTTCCGGCCATCTTTCCACTCTTCCTTCCCTCCTTCCTACCTTCCTTCCTTCTGTTTATTCCCAATCCTATCTCAAACCTAAAGCCGATTCCCAAAAAGATGGTCCCGCCGTAACCACCATACTCCAGCCCCCCTAGAAGCTCATGGGTTCAGCGGGACCTCGTCTCCTTCCCAGATGAAACCCCCCTACAGCCGGTCTCCGACTCAATCTATACGCACACCCTCTGCCTCACGTTCCAGCCCCATGCACCCTCTTCTCCACACCCACTGCCAACCCACAAACAGCTCCGAACGCAGCCCACCCACGCCAAGTGTGCCCACACTCCCAACCTCAGTGCCCACCAGACTCCCACCGCCTTCCTCAGCCCCACTCTGCCCTTAGCCCCAACCCCAATCCCAGCTCCCTGCCCATCCTAGCTGGCGTTTGGACGCATCAGGGTTGGGATCTGACATGAAACTGCATTGAGAGCTGAAACCGGTTTGGCTCATTGGATAGAGCGTCGGCCTGCGGACTGAAAGGTCCCAAGTTCAATTCCGGTCAGGGGCATGGACCTTGGTTGCGGGCACATCCCCAGTGGGCAGTGTGCAGGGGGCGGCTGATGGATGATTCTCTCTCATCGATGTTCCTAACTCTCTATCCCTCTCCCTTCCTCTCTGTGAAGAATCAATAAAAATATATTGAGAAAAAGAAAAGAAGAAATTGCTCTGAGAATCGGGAATCAGGAGGCCGTTTGGGGGCTGAGGGTGGAGCTGAGATGGGCGCTGACTGGGGACTCGGGGGCTGGAAGGAGCCTTGGGGTTTGGGCGAAGGGGCGCCTGCGCGGACGCGCGGTCCCGGCCTTTGCCCCGCCTGCCTCACCCGCTCCTGCAGCATCCCGCTGAGGTCCCCGTGGGACGCGTACTCCTGGGCGAAGGCGAAGTGCCGGGGTGTCTGCAGGGGTCCCGCCAGGGTCTGGAGCAGGCCCGGGTGCGAGGAGACGCAGCGGCCCACGCAGAACTCCCGCAGGAAGGTGGTCCTGGGCACCAGGTCCCGACGGAGGAGCTTCAGAGCCACAGCGGGGCCTGCGGTGGGCGGAGAGGGCGAGGAGGGGACTCAGGGCGCGCCGGCCGGCTGTGTGACCTCAGGCGAGCTCCTCACCCTCTCTGGGCGGGCTCTGCTCCTCAGAGGGTCTCAGAGTCCTTCACGTTCGGAGAGCCCTGACCGAGGCGGGTCCCCAACGCCTCTCCCTGGGATGGTCCCCGCCTCGGGAGCTTCTGAGAAACCTTACACTGGGGAGGGGTGGGGGGCGGGGAGGGGGGAGTCCCAGAGTCTCTGCCTGTTCCAGGGTGGCCGAACTCACCCCCATGGCGAGGCCGGGCGAGGAGCACGTGGCCGTAGGAGCCGGAGCCGAGCTTTCGGATGAGGCGGTACTGGGCACGCACACTCCTCACAGGGGCCACCCTGGCGGCGGTCAGCTCCACCAGCCGCTGCAGGGCCGTGGCCGTGTCCTCCTGCGGGCGGGCGAGGGACACGGGGGGGGGGGTGTGAGCCGGGACCTACCCAGGGAGAGCGGGAGAGGAGATTGGCGGCTAGCTCCCGGGCCGAGGTGGGGGGTCAGGGGGTGGGGTCAGCGTCCCCAGAAAGGAGGATGAGTCACGGTGACTCACCAGGCCTTGGGCCACCTGTTTTTGTGTCCTGGCAAGGTTACGGGCGATTGTCTCGGGGACCCCACCCACTGCCGTCGGTGGGAGCCCCAGAAGCCTGCCTTCTTCCCTTCCTTCCTTCCTTCCTTCCTTTCTTCCTCCCTTCCTTCCTTCCTTCCTTCCTTCCTTCCTTCCTTCTTTCCTTCCTTTCTTCCTTCCTTCGACTTGGGCTGTGTCTTCACCCTCACAACATGCCACCCCCTTCCATCCATCTTTCTCCACCTCTCTCTCTCTCTCTCTCTCGCTCTCTCTCTCGCTCTCGCTCTCGCTCTCGCTCTCGCTCTCTCTCTCGCTCTCGCTCTCTCTCTCTCTCTCCCCATCCTCCTCTCTCCCTGTGCTCCCTTTCTTTGCTCCTGAGCACCTGGCTCTGGGGCCTGGGTCTTGCTGTGTGTCCTTGGGTTTGTATTATTGGGAGCCTCTGATGCTTCTCTCTTTCCCTGGCTCTTCTGTTTCCTTCTCTGTCCCTCCTAGGCTGCCCCTCTCTGACTCCCTCTCTCTCTGCATCTGCCTCTGTCTCCGTCTCTGTCTGTCTCTCTCTCTGTCTCTCTTCCTCCCTTGTGTAACAATCTCTCACCTCTGAGTCCCCATCCTCCTGGTCCTCGGGGTCCCTGACCTCCATCTTGGGGTTGCCTGGTGCCAGCAGGCCCCTGGGCTCCCCCTCGTCTAGGCTCCCCGACAGGCGACCGGCCCCCTCAAGCCCGCTGCGTCCCACCGGTCTGGGGCCTAGGGGGAGAGAGACCGAGGCTCTGCCCGTCTCCCTCCGCGTCGGGGCCCGCAGGTTCCTCGGACGCTGGCTGACTCCCTCACCCCTCTCCCCTCTTTTAGCCTCCAGCGCCCGTGGGTCCCGCTCGGTTGACGTCTTTCACTCCTTCTCACCTCTTCCTCCCCTCCCTCACCTCCCCACCACACCTCCCAGCCTCTGTCCAGCGGCCCTGGTCCCGGCTCTCGGGCCTCAGGGGTAGGACTCCCTGTCCTGACTCTGCTGGTCCCTGACCCCTCTCTCCCGTCCCCACGCTGTCTCCACTGCTGTCGCCACCGTCTGTGACGGGGCGGCCCCCACTCGGCCCGGCCCTCCCTCCCCTTCTCTCTTTCTCTGGTTTCCCCTCAGGCCGGCTTCCCTGCGGCCTTCTCTCCCCAGAGCCTCCGGGTCCCTCTCCTCCTGTCTGTCTTTGCTCCTCTCCTCCTGTCCTTGCTCCTCTCCTCCTGTCTTTGTTCCTGACTGTCTCTCTCTCTCTCCCCCCCCCGAGCCTTTTGTCCCTCCCTTTTCCTGGGCCCGGGACAGGGGTGTGTGTGACAGCTCAGAGACATCCCGTCCCCCCCTCTCACACCCCTCCCTCACCCCCTCCGACCTGCGGCCCCCCTCCCTCCCCCCCTTCCAAACTTAGACCGGCCTGGAGTCTGGGCTCCCGTCCCAGGACAGAGGGGACAAAACATATTGTGAACCCCCGGAGGCCAGGCCTGAAGGCCGAGGGGGACAGGGAGGTAAACGCTCCACAGGCCTAAGGCAGGGCTCACAGCGTAAGGGCTCCCCCAGGCCCAAGAGGGCCGGCTACGGAGCCAGAGAGAATTCCAACAGCCAGCTTCCTGCCTCCTCCCTCAGACCAGGAGCCCAGGCCCCCAGCCCCTCCTCCCTCAGACCCAGGAGCCCAGGCCCCCAGCACTCCTCCCTCAGACCCAGGAGCCCAGGCCCCCAGCCCTCCTCCCTCAGACCCAGGAGCCCAGGCCCCCAGCCCCTCCTCCCTCAGACCCAGGAGCCCAGGCCCCCAGCACTCCTCCCTGAGACCCAGGAGCCCAGGCCCCAGCCCCTCCTCCCTCAGACCCAGGAGCCCAGGCTCCCAGCCCTCCTCCCTCAGACCCAGGAGCCCAGGCCCATTGATGGGTGGGTAAAGGTCTTGTCCCCCACCCTCAGCACTGCTCTGAGCCTGGCTGGGGGTGGGGGGCGTGGCCTCACAGGGCTCCTCCAGCCACGGGGTAAAAGCGGGGATCCGGCCCCAGCGCGCAGGGCAGGAAACTGAGGTTCCGAGGCCCAGATGTCCTGCTCCGCCGGCGGGCGGGCGCGCAGAGGTGTGAGCGGGCGGCCGGCCAGGCTGACCCAGCCGCCGCATCGGTTTTCAGGCTACTACAGCTGCTATTAATAAAGACGGCCCAGCCCGCTGGAAGGGTCCCCGGAAACTGGCGTGGTGCTACCCCAGGAGGGGGGAGGAAAGGGGGGAGGAGTTCCTTTGCTCTTTGACCTTCTGGAGGTTTGACTGTGCAAAGCTGCCAACATGCAGAAGAGTCAAAAGGGCCACAGCGGACACCCTCCGGCCAGAACCGGACTTGGTCAGCGAGAATTTAGCACCAACCTCGCTTTATCTGGGGTCTGGGGTCTGGGGGGGGGTGTGTGGAATGGGGGAGGGGTGGGGTGAGGTCCAGGTGAAGTATTTTGAAGCCAGCGACAGCCTGTGGGAGAAATTGGGGGCGGAAAGGACATGCTGCCTGATGTTTGCTTTAAAAGACCCCAGCGGGCCCTGGCCCGTGTGGCTCAGTGGATAGAGCGTCGGCCTGCAGATTGAAGGGTCCCGGGTCCAATTCCGGTCAAGGGCACAGGCCCCGGGAAAGAAAGAAAGAAAAGCCCAAAGTGATTGCCCGGCCGGCATGGCCCAGGGGCTGAGCATCAACCTAGGAACCAGGAGGTCAGGGTTAGACTCCAGGTCGGGGCACAGGCTCAGGTTGCAGACACATCCCCAGCGTGGGGAGTGCAGGAGGCAGCCGGTCCATGATTCTCTCTCCTCATTGCTGTTTTTCTCTCTCTCCCCCTTCCCCCCCCTCCCTTCTACTCCCTCTAAAGATAAACAATGAAATAATGTGTTGATGTGGATTGCATGCCCAGGCTCTATTTTTTTTTTTTTTTTAATTCATTCAGGACCTTCTAGGTCCTCCCTGCAAAGGGGGTTGAGGGAGGGTTTCCACTTTGGGGGGGAGGGGGACAGGCTGCAGGGCTGGGGGTCAGGCTGTGGGGCTGGGGTTGCGGGGTGCAGAGCTGGGGGTCAGGCTGCGGTGCTGGGGGTCAGGCTGCGGGGCTGGGGGGTCAGGCTGCAGAGCTGGGGGTCAGGCTGCGGGGCTGGGGGTCAGGCTGTGGGGCTGGGGGTCAGGCCGTGGGGCTGGGGGTGCGGGGTGCAGAGCTGGGGGTCAGGCTGTGGGGCTGGGGGTCAGGCTGCGGGGCTGGGGGTCAGGCTGCGGGGCTGGGGGGTCAGGCTGCAGAGCTGGGGGTCAGGCTGCGGGGCTGGGGGTCAGGCTGTGGGGCTGGGGGTCAGGCTGCGGGGCTGGGGGTCAGGCTGCGGGGCTGGGGGTCAGGCTGTGGGGCTGGGGTTCAGGCTGCGGGGCTGGGGGTCAGGCTGTGGGCTGGGGGTCAGGCTGCGGGGCTGGGGGTCAGGCTGCGGGGCTGGGGGTCAGGCTGCAGGGCTGGGGGTCAGGCTGCGGGGCTGGGGGGTCAGGCTGCAGAGCTGGGGGTCAGGCTGCAGAGCTGGGGGGTCAGGCTGCGGGAGTGGGGGTCAGGCTGTGGGGCTGGGGGTCAGGCTGCGGGGCTGGGGGTCAGGCTGCAGAGCTGGGGGTCAGGCTGTGGGGCTGGGGGTCAGGCCGCGGGGCTGGGGGTCAGGCTGCGGAGGGAGAGGGAAAGAGAGAGAGAGAGAGAGAGAAGCCGCCTGCTCAGCGCCCAGCGCGCCCATGCGGAGGCTCCCACTGATCCGGGAGCTTTGCACGTCCCCATTTAGCAACGGGCCGCCACCGGCGGGGTCACCCGGAGTGACCTGCGGAGGCGGGGGGGCGGGGGGGAGGGTGCAGTTGGCCCAGCGTGGACACACCCCTCACTACAGCTGGCCCCCTGCCTCCCGCCTCGCCTCCGGCCTGTGTCTCCGCCAGCCCCGGCGCCTCCTGTGACCCCGGCCGAGTGAGCGCCCCCCAGTGTCCCACTGCCCACGGCCCCTGCCTCCTCCTCCTGAGCTGGGGGGTCATGGCAGCTCCTACCCAGAGCTGCTTGTTAAAGGCACAGGAGCATTTTAAAACATATATTATAGCCGAAACCGGTTTGGCTCAGTGGATAGAGCGTTGGCCTGCAGATTGAAGGGTCCCAGGTTCAATTCCGGTCAAGGGCATGTACCTTGGTTGCGGGCACATCCCCAGTAGGGGGTGTGCAAGAGGCAGCTGATGGATGATTCTCTCTCATCGATGTTTCTAACTCTCTATCCCTCTCCCTTCCTCTCTGTAAAAAATCTTATATTATATTATATTATATTATATTATATTATATTATATTATTTATTTTTCCTGGGGATATGCCTGCAACCAAGGTACATGCCCTTGACCGGAGTCAAACCTGGGGCCCTTCAGACCACAGGCCGACGCTCTATCCACTGAGCCACACCAGTGAGGGCTATATATAGATATTTTAAAAAATAAAAGTAAAGAATGCCTTTGCTACCTGTGCATGAGCCCATCATCCCGGGGAGCACCGCCTTGCCTGCTGTGTTGTTCAGTGTATGAACGCGATCACGCCTGTGCCCGGCAGCTGCCTCCATCCTCATTAGCTCAGCACTGGGTCACGGGGTCCAAGCTCCCTCCTGGGCAAAGACCCGGATATTCCAGCGCGTGGATGGGCCACCCTCATGGATTCGTACTTCTCGGGTTGGTCATCTTCTTCTTTTTTCTTTTCTTTTCTTTCTTTCTTTCTTTCTTTCTTTTTTTTTTTAATATATTTTACTGATTTTGTACAGAGAGGAAGTGAGAGAGATAGAGAGTTAGAAACATCGATGAGAGAGAGTCATCAATCAGCTGCCTCTTGCACACCCCCTACTGGGGATATGCCCGCAACCAAGGTACATGCCCCCGACCAGAATCGAACCCGGGACCCTTCAGTCCCCAAGCCGACGCTCTATCCATTGAGCCAAACCGGTCTCGGCTCTTTTTTTTTCTTTCTTTCTTTTTTTTTTTTTTTAAATATATTTTATTGAGTTTTTATAGAGAGGAAGAGAGAGTGATAGAGAGTTAGAAACATCGATGAGAGAGAGAATCATCGATCAGTTGCCTCTTGCACACCCCCTACTGGGGATGTGCCCGCAACCAAGGTACATGCCCTTGACCGGAATCGAACCCAGGACCTTTCAGTCTGCAGGCCGATGCTCTATCCACTGAGCCAAACCAGTTTCAGCAAGGTCTCGGCTCTTTTCTTTTTTAGTATGTTTTTATTCATTTCAGAGCGGAAGGGAAAGGGAGAGAGAGCGAGAAACATCAATGATGAGAAAGAACCATGGATCGGCTGCCTCCTGCACACCTCACACTGGGGATGGAGCCCACAACCCGGGCCTGTGCTCTTGACCGGAATCGAACCTGGGACCCTTCAGACCACAGGCTGATGCTCTGTCCACTGAGCCACACCAGCCAGGGCGCATCTTCTTTTTCTCCAACTTCTTGCTCTTCCCAGCAGCGCCTGCAAAGCCTGCCCCGGCTCCTGCTGACGTGTGCTCAGTGGGCGCTGCCTCCAGGGTGCTGGCCTGCCCCCCTGGAATTCCTGGTCCCCGTGCCCACCCCCAGCTCTCCGAGGGGCTCCCGCTGGCCTGGCGGGAGTTCCCGGGTCCGCCCGAGGGTGGGAGGGAGGCTAGAGGCTCGGGCTTCTGAGCGGGCAGCCGCCGGCAGGCCCGCGCTCCAGCCCTGGCCACGGGGCAGCCCTAATTGAGACGTGAGCACCGAGCAGGCCGGGGATTTTGACAACTTAGCGCGAAAACGGGAAGGTCAGCTGCCGCCCGGAGGGATGGCACGTTAGTCCCACAGGACGCCGTGGTTTGGGCACAGGGAGCTCCGTCTCCGTGGGTTCCCTGCCCGCCAGCCCCCGGGCGTGGACGGGCAGCCCCACAGCCGCCATCGCAGCACTGGGGGGGTGGGGGGCTTTTAAAAAGATTTTTTTATTATTATTATAGATGGCTGCTTGCAAGCAGAGTTTGGGCAGGGACCAAACTGCTCAAGTTGTAGGCATTGAGTAATGTAGATTGTCTTTTTTTATTTTTATTTTTAAAATATATTTTATTGATTTTGTACAGAGAGGAAGGGAGAGAGAGAGTTAGAAACATCGATGAGAGAGAGTCATCGATCAGCTGCCTCTTGCACACACACCCCAGTGGGGATATGCCTGCAACCAAGGTACATGCCCTTGACCGGAATCAAACACGGGACCCTTTAGTCCACAGGCCAACGCTCTATCCACTGAGCAACACTGGTTAGGGCTTTGCTTTTATGTTTCTTTAAAAGATTTTTTTTTTAATTGATGTTTAGAGAGAGAGGAAGGGATGGGGAGAGAGAGAGAGAGAAACATCCATGATGAGAGAGAATCATGCATCGGCCGCCTCCCGCACGCCCCTCAATGGGGATCGAACCTGCAACCCGGACCTGTGCCCTGACCGGGAATCGAACCGTGACCCCCGGGTTCCCAGGTCGATGCTCAGCCTCAGAGCCTCTGAGGCCGGGCCAAGGCCTCCTTCTAACGGATGCTGTCCCTCCTCCTCCGGAGCCTCCCAGGACGGAGTCCCCGCTCCCTGGCCCGGCCTGGAGCCCACGCTGAGCTGGCCCCTGCCTCCCCGCCAGTCTCCCCGCCTCCCCGCTACCCGGGGGGGCCTCCCAGCCGACACCCCGCGCCGCCCGGTGGGTGGCCGGGGGGTGGGAACCTGGCGGCCTCTGAACCCGCCCACTGAGGGCAGCGACGGCCGCTCCTGACTCCGTGTCCCTCCGCGCTAATCCCGCGGCCCTATTCTTAGCTCCGTGTCACAGCGGGAACGGGACACCGAGAGATCCAGTCTCACCTGCCCCTATGCGGGGCGCCAGCGGGGGGACCTAACCCCCCAGGGGGGGCCCCCGCCTCGCCCCCCGATGTGTGCAGACGTGTGCAGGCATGTGCAGGTGCGCAAGTCATGTGCCGGTGCAAGCAGGCGTGTACATGTGTGCAAGTATGTTCAGGCGTGTGCAATTGTGTGTGGGTGAGTGCATATATGTGTGTGCATGTGTGTGCATGTGTGTGTATGTATGTGCAGGCGTGTGCGTGCCAGGAGCCGGGACTGATGCACGTCCAGGTAGCTGGCGGCTCTGGTTTCTGTTCCCACTCAGCACCCCATTCCTGGGGCCTGAGCTGGGGAAACCCCGTCGCTGCCCTGGGGGAGTCCTGAAGGGACAGAGGCCGCAGGGAAGAGGCCAGTCATGGCAGGGGGGTGGGGGGTATCACATGACAGGGAACATTATGCCCTCACCAGTGTTGCTCAGTGGGTAGAGCGTCGGCCCACAGGCTGAAGGGTCCCGGGTTCCATATTGGTGGCCACACTGGCCTGGTGTCCATGCCACGTGCCCACCTCACAGCCCCACCCCATGCCCCCGTCCCTTCGCCCCCAGGCCTGGCGCCTCCACCGCAGCAGCTGGGGGCCGCACCCAATGAGCTCACGGCTCCTGTGAGTCAGGAGCCCAGGCGGGAGGACGGGGGTCCCCCCTGGGATAAACTGCAAGGCTCCGGTTCTCCCTCGCGGCTGCCACCGGGATCCGGTGTCCGCTCCACTTTCAGAGGCGCCTGCCTTTCTCCTCCTGTGGTGCCCCCCAAGTCTCCTCCCCAGCCCCCCATTCCCCTCCCCAGCCCCCCCATTCCCCTCCCCAGCCCCCCCATTCCCCTCCCCAGCCCCCCCATTCCCCTCCCCAGCTCCGGTAGCCCCCAAGTACCCCTCCCCAGCTCCGGTGCCCCCCGGGCCCCCCCCCCCAGCTCCGGTGCCCCCTGAGTACCCCCCCCCAGCTCCGGTGCCCCCCCTGCCCCCCTCCCCAGCTCCGGTGCCCCCTGAGTACCCCTCCCCAGCTCCGGTGCCCCCCGAGCCCCCCTCCCCAGCTCCGGTGCCCCCCGAACTCCCCTCCCCAGCTCCGGTGCCCCCCGAACCCCGCTCTCCAGCCCCGACCCCTAACTTCCCTCTTTCTGGCTCTACCTCTGGCCCCACCCACCCGCCCCCATCCCTGCTCCCCGTCAGGAGGGCTGGTGAGGAGCGGGCACAGGGCGGCCAGGGCTGGAGGTGGCAGGGAGGGCAGCTGAGCCGGGGGTGGGGGGGAGGAAGGGGGGTGCTGGCTGAGGGCACAGGTATTCCTGGAGCTCGGCCGTGCCAGGCGCGGGGCTGGGCGTGGCCAGATAAGAAGGCCCGGGACTTGGCCTCCGAGGCTGAATCCCAGCCTCCCTCCCAGGAGGCCAGGGAGGGGGCTGGCGCCGTGGGCTCAGCAGGGACGTCTGTCCGTGGGCAGGCGGCCGCCCCGGGGGCCTCAGAGCCCCCGCAAGTGGCGGCTGGACTCCCGGCCGGCGTGGCTCAGGGGTTGAGCGTGCACCTAGGAACCAGGAGGTCAGGGTTCGCTGCCCGGTCAAGGGCACATGCCTGGGTTACAAGCTCCAGCCCCAGGGTGGGGCGTACAGGAGGCAGCCGATGCGTGATTCGCTCTCACCATAGATGTTTCTCTCTCTCTCCCTCTCCCTTCCTCTCTGAAATCAATGAAAAGTGTCTTTAAAATGTGTTTTGTGCCCTAGCTAGCTTGGCTCAGTGGATAGAGTGTCGGCCTGTGGACTGAAGGGTCCCAGGTTCGATTCCAGGCAAGGGCATGTACCTTGGTTGCAGGCACATCCCCAGTAGGGGGTGTGCAAGAGGCAGCTGATCAGTGATTCTCTCTCATCGGTGTTTCTGGCTCTCTATCCTTTTCCCTTCCTCTCTGTAAAAAAAATCTATCTATCTATCTATCTATCTATCTATATATGTTTATATGTATATATATATATATATATATATAATGAGACCAGAATAGCAATACCCTCCTCCCAGGGTATTCTCTCTTTGCGAAGTAACTCATTCCTATATTATTCATTTATTATTATTTCTTTAGTCCTCACCTGAGGACATTGTCCCATTGATTTCTAGAGAGAGGGGGATGGAGAGGGAGAGACTGAGAGAAACATCCATTGCAGAGAAACACATGGATGGGCTGCCTCCTGCACGCACCCCATCCAGGGCTGGGCGGGGGGGAGGAGCCTGCAACCGAGGTCCATGCCCTTGACTGGAACCCAACCCAGGACCCTTGGGTCCGAGGGCCGACGCTCTATCCACTGAGCCACACCGGCCTGGCCCAAAGCAACTCGTTTAATCTGAGAGGCTCAGTGGATGGCGGTGGCCACAGGACCAGGGGCTGTGAGCTGGAGCCCTCAGTTTGCCCGTCCTGTGAATGGGGCCACGGAACGCCCTCCCTCAGCGGCTGCTCTGCTTGGGATTGTCTGATGGGTGTCTGGCCTGGTGGGTGTGCTCACTGGGCATGTGGCAATAGGGAGCCGCTGGGGGGTCTTGCGGGGAGGTGGCTTTGAGGTCAGGAAAGCACCCCTCCCCCACCCCGCCCACAGGCGGAGCTCCCGCTTGCTGTGGGATCCAGCGTGTGGGGGACTTCTCGTTTCTTTGTGCCCAGATTTCACTAAGTCCCGTCTCCTCTGCTGGTCGGGCAGCTCCCGGAGTGAGGGGCGGGGTGCCCAGCTGGTCTTCCCGCCCCTGCCCAGCCTCAGCCCGGGTGTGTGTGTGTGTGTGTGTGTGTGACAGGCCCGTGCTGAGAGCTCCCTGCAGGCGGGCCCCGCGCCCACAGCTCAGCGGGACTGAACGGCTCGGGTGAGCCCCCCTCCCCTCCGCCACCTCCCCCTTCCCCTCCCCGCTCCCCCTCCCACTGTCCCCGGGCCGCCTCCCTCCGGAGCCCGGACAGGGCTGCCAGCCTCTGCCGCCCGCCTGACGCTGACTACGGGGGAGCTGGCCGGGCGGGGAGGCAGGGTCTGTGCAGAGGCATGGGGGGGTGGTCGGGAAGACTGGGCACAGCCCTCTGCACCCTGTCCCGGGGCCGGAAAACTGTGTCTCACACACACACACACACACACACACACAACACACACATACACCGCCACACACATACACACACACACACACACACCATAGTCTCACACACACCATATACATACACACAACACACACATACACAGTCACACACATACACAATCACACACACCACACACACATACACAAATACACAGACACTCACACAGATACACACTCCACACACACACACAACACAGTCACACATACACACAATGCACACATACACACAACACACACACATACACAAATACATAGATACACACACAGATACACACTCCACACACACACACACACACACAACAGAGTCACACATACACACACCATACACATACACACACCACACACACATACACAAATGCACAGATACACACACAGATACACACTCCACACACACACACAACACAGTCACACATACACACAACACACACATACATACAACATACATACACACAACACACACATACACAATCACACACTTACACAATCACACACACACAACACAGTCTCACACACAACACACATACACAGTCACACACATACACAGTCACACACACCACACAATCACACACACACCACACACACATACACAAATACACAGACACTCACACAGATACACTCTCCACACACACATACCACACACCACACACACGCACCACAGTCACACACACATACACACACCATACACACAACACACACATACAGTCACACACATACACAGTCACACACACACCATCCACACACACACCTCCCTGCCCGGCCATTGTGGCTCAGGGGTTGAGCGTAGACCCATGAACCAGGAGGTCAGGAGGTCACAGTTGGATTCCCGGTCGGGGCACCTGCCTGGGTTGCAGGCTCCATCCCCCCAGTAGGGGGCGAGCAGGAGGCAGCCCATCGAGGATGTTCCTCTTTCATCAATGTTTCTATCCCTCCCCCTTCTGCTCTCTCTAAAAATCAATCAAAGCATTAAATAAAATTAAAATAAAATAAAACAGCCCAAATATAAGCACTCAGAGGATTTGTAGAAAACGACCGTCTCCACCCCAATCCCCTTCTTTCTCTGACATACAGAGCCCGCCCCCTCTCGGCCTTCACCCGGGCTGCCCCCCACCCCCCACCGCGCACCCCACATTCAGGTCAGACGCTGACCCCAGCAAGCCCACCCCCCCACCCTCACTTGTCCGCCCCAGCCCTGTGGGGTCCTGGGATCCCTTGGCGGTGCCCGAGGCTGGACTGCTCATCGGTGGCCATTGCAGGCAGCTTGTCCTGGATGACGGAACATTCTGGGTCCGGGCTGTCTGTCCGCGTGGCCCCGGCCACAGGGGACTCCTGGCGCTTGCAGTAATGTGGCTGGGACCTTTCGTCTTACTGTTTTATCTTAAACGTGTCACCCCGCACTGGAATGGGACAGCCGCCTGTGGCTCCTGGCTACCCCGTCCTGGACAGAGGCCCGGGCTCCGGCTCCACCCTGGCCGGTAGCTCAGAGCATCATCTTTTTAAAAATATATTTTATTGATTTTTTTCACAGAGAGGAATAAAGAGGTAGAAGCATCGATCAGCTGCCCCCTGCACGCCCCCTATGGGGATTGAACCCTCAACTTGGGCATGTGTCCTTGACTAGAATGGAACCCGGGACCCTTCAGTCCACAGGCCGACGCTCTATCCACTGAGCCAAACCGGTTTCAGCCATCATTTTTTTTTTTAATATATATATATATTTATTGGTTTCAGAGATGAAGGGAGAGGAAGAGGGAGAGATAGAAACATCAATGATGAGAGCCATTGACCAGCTGCCTCCTGCACGCCCCCTACTGGGGATCGAGCCTGCATCCCGGGCATGTGCCCTTGACCAGAATCGAACCTGGACCCTTCAGTCTGCAGGCTGAAGCTCTATCCACTGAGCCACACCTGCTAGGGCTAGAGCATCATCTTGATATACCAAGGTTGCAGGTTCGATTCCCCAATCAGGGCACAGACAAGAGTCAATCAATGAATGCATCAGTACGTGGAATAACGGGATGTCTCTCTATTTCACTCAATAAAAGTTTGTTGTTTCTTTGTTTTTTTAATTAAAATTCCAGCCCTGGCCAGTGTGTCGGTTGGCTGAAAGGATGCCAATTCAATTTCTTTCTGGTCAGGGTGCACGCCCAGGCCCCCAGCTCGATCCCTGGGCAGAGTGCATGTGGGAGGCAGCCAATTGATGCTTCTCTCTCTCCTCTCAACCAATAAAAGATCTTTTTTAGATATATATATATATATTTAAAACAATTCCAGCTCCTCGGAGAGGGTGGCGGCTTCAACTGGGATCCTCAGAGCCCAGCACTGGCCGGGTTTGCTGCCTGGGAGCGATGGTGACCGCCTTCTCCCACTCCTGCGTCTCCAGCGTCTCCTTCGGCCAAATGCGGCACCATTCCCCGCGGGGAACCCACCTCCACAGACCACGGCCAGACCCTGGCTCCCCCAGACCCTCCCCCACCATGCCCCTCTCCCCCCCTCCCCCTCACAGACAGCCTCACTCCTTCACGAACTCACATTTATTCACAGACAGACAGAGGGACAGGGTGGACCTTAGCTCACTGGGGACCCCCGAGGCCTGGCTGTGTCCAGTGTGTACAAACGGGGCGGCAGGTGGGTGGGGGGTCCCCCCAGTCTCCATCCTTCTGGCCCAGGTCCTGCCCCTCCTTTCCCAAGGGGCCCCACCTCCCACGTGAGCTGGGGGGAGGGGGGCGAGCAGTTGGGGGGGGGTCCTGGGGGCAGCGGGGGAGGGTGAGGGAGGGACGCGCGGCCCCTCCTTAGTGTCAGGGCTGGGAGGGGCGGTGGGCACGTGGAGGAGGGACCCCCCCCTCCTTCCACTTCTTTCCTCCCTATTGCAAACCGGGGGGCGGGGGAGGGGGAGAGGGGCAGCCAGAGGGGCGAGGGTCAGGAGGCCAGGCCGCCCAAGCCCCCGCGCAAGAGCGCCTTGCTGTCCGTCTCATCCTCCTCCATCTCCTCGAAGGCCGAGTGGTCCTGGCTATCGAAGCAGGAGGCGCTGAGGAAGACGGGGGGCGCCGGCGGGGAGCGGGGCGGGCTCCCCGGGGAGGGCGGCTCCTCCTTGATGTGGGGGAGGGGCAGGGGCAGCCCCTCCTCGCCGCCGGGCCCCGAGGGCGCGGGCGGGGACGGCGGGGCCTGGGCCTGCAGCGCCTGCAGCGCGGCCGCGCGCTCCAGCTCGGCGCGGTGGCAGCGCTGGTGGCGCAGGAGGCTGTAGGCGCGGGAGAAGCGGCGCGGGCAGTGCGGGCAGGGGTGCGGGGCCGGGCCGCCCGCGTGCACCTGCGCGTGGCGCGCCAGGTCGGCCAGGCGCTTGAACTCGCGCTGGCAGCGCACGCACTGGAAGGGGCGCGCCCCGGAGTGGGTGACCCCGTGCTGCCGCAGGTGCGCGCGGCGCCGGAAGCCCTTGCCGCACTCCGGGCACCAGAAGCGGGGCTCCCCGGCGGCGGGCGGCGGCCGGGTCCCCGGGGCCGCGTCGCCCCCGTTCTGCCCGCCGCCGCCTTCTCCCGCCCCCTCCGGGCCGGCCTGGCCCTCGCCGCCGTCGGGACCCTTCCCCGAGGTCCGTGCGCCCGCCGCCCGGTCGTCCCTGCGCGGGGGCAGCGGGGCGAGCAGGCTGAGCGCGCCGTGCACGCGGCGGTGCTGGCGGAGGTAGGAGGCCAGGCGGAAGGCCAGGCCGCAGTCCGGGCACACGAAGGGGCGGTCGGTGGAGTGCACCAGGCGGTGGCGGGACAGCGACCAGGGCCTGGCGAAGGCCTTGAGGCAGACGGGGCACTGGTGGCGCTTGGGGCGCGGCGGCGGGCCCCCCGCGCCCTCGCCCTCCTGCTCGCCCTCGGGGCGCAGGCACGGGTGCGCCTTCAGCTCGCCCTTCGTGGCGAAGGCCTCGCGGCAGCGCAGGCACAGCAGCGTCCAGTCCGCCTGCAGCAGCACCTGCTTCTCCTCCTGCCGCCCGGCCGCCCGCGCCAGCTCGGCCCGCAGCTCGGCCCCCGCCCCGGCCTCCGCGGCCTCCGCCTCCGCAGCCCCGGACGCCCGGGCATCGGCGCGCGCGGGGGGCGCGGGGGGCGCGTCCGGCTCCCCTGCGGCCCACGTGTCCGGCCACGCGGCCTCCTCCTGCTCCTCCTCTTCCTCCTCCTGCTGCTCCTGCTCCTCCGGGGCGGCCCCGGGGCCGGCGGGGCCGGGCGGCTCAGTGGTGGCCGCGTTGCCGTCGCCGTCGGCGGGGTCCTGCGGGTCCAGCCCCGCCTCGCCGCCCGCGTGCTCCTGGGCCAGGTGGCGCCGCAGCTGCGCGGGCTCCGGGAAGGTGCGCGGGCAGGCGGCGCAGCGCAGCGGCGGCTGCGGGCCGTGGCCGCGCAGGTGGCGGGCGAGGTGCGCGGGCCGGCGGAAGGCCTTGGGGCACAGCGGGCAGGCGTGCGGCCGCAGCCCCGAGTGGCTCAGCCAGTGGCGGGAGAGGTAGTAGGGGAAGCGGAAGAGGCGGCCGCACGTGGGGCAGGGCAGGGGCGCGCGGGGGGCGCCGGCGGCCCCCCGAGCCCCCCGGCCTCGGCCCCGGCCCCGGCCACGGCCACCGCGACCCCGGCCCCGGCCCCCCCGGCCGCGGTGAGGCGGGCTGCCCTGGGCGGGTGGCGGGGGCTGCGGATCCATGCCTGCGGGAGAGAGGAGAGATGGGGAGATGAGGGGAGAAGGCGTGAGGAAGAAGTGAAGGGGGCAGGTATTCAGCCCGAGAGAGGAGGAGAGAGCAACAGAGACATGAGGCAGAGACAGAGACAGAGAAGTGGAGATGGAGAGACAGAGCAGGGGAGATAGGGGGACAGGATGGGGGCCCCCGGAGATCAGCACACCCCACAGGGACAGAGATGAAGAGAAAACAAAGAGGTTTAGACAGAGAGCAAACAGGCCAGAACCATGGGGGGCGGGGGGAGAGACAGACATACAGACAGACAGACAGAAGGTGCAAACAGGCCAGAACCATGGGGGGTGGGGCGCGGGGAGGAGAGACAGACAGACAGAGGATGCAAACAGGCCAGAACCATGGCGGCAAGGGGGGGCGGGACGGGGAGGGAGAGACAGGGAGACAGACAGATAGGGAGACAGACAGACAGACAGAGGGTGCAAACAGGTCAGAACCATGGGGGGGGTGGCGGGGAGGAGAGAGAGGGAGACAGACAGACAGAGGGTGGTAACAGGTCAGAACCATTGGGGGGGGGCGGGGAGGAGAGACAGACAGACGGACACAGAATTGGAGACAGAAGGATACAAAGTCAGCGGCTGCTGATCCCCCAGGGCCCGCCGTGGGAGGGGCTGCAGGGGCTGGGGTGGGAGGCCCCGGAAGCGGGGTGTGCGCGCCCAGGTGCTGGGCGGGGAGGGGCGCGGGGAGGAGGACGCTGGGTCTGAGCCCGGAGGGAGGGCGCTGGGGGCCCGACTCCGGGGGCTGGGGGGTGGGGCTGGAGCCAGGGCCGGGGTTCCGGGGGCTCTGGAGGCGCTGGAATGCAGCATCCAGACCCCCCCACCCCCACTCCCACTCCTACCCCACCCCCTCCCCGGGGCGTGCAGGGCTGGGGTCCTGGGCCCCAGGGGCTGGGCGCGGAGGAGGGGGCTGGGCTCCTCCAACGACGGAGAGGCCGGGGCCGGGCCCAGCTGCCCGGGAGGAGGGAGCCGCGGGCCAGGCCCCTCACCCCGAGGGGGGCTGCCGGGGGTCCCTAACTCCCCCGCCCCCGGGGGAGGGGGCGATCGCCAGGCGGGGCCCCCCTGCCGTCCCCGCGGGCACGACCTGCAGAATCGGGGCTGGGAGGGAGGCGCCCGCCCCGGGCCCGATCGCGGGGCGCCCCGCGCTTACCTCCCTCGGCCTCCTGGGCGCCTTTCTTCCTTCCCCGCGGCCGGCCGAGTGGACGGTGGTGGCGGGGAGGGAGGGCCCGGGCGCAGCGTGCAGGGGGGCGGGTGGAGGAGGCTGGGCTCGGTGTCACCGCCTAAGCCTTCCCCCCGGAAACCCGCCTCTCCTCGCCCAGCCTGGGAGAGGAAAGACTGGCTGGGAGCCGGAAGCAGGAGGAGGAGGAGGAGGGGAGGTGGGGGGCGAGGAGGTGGGGAGGAGGGGGGCTAGGGGCTCCTCTCTCCCCTCAAAACACATGGTCATTCATTCCTTCCACAAACACACATTTATCAGCTCCGGTCTCTGCCAGGCTCTGTGCTGGGGGCCGGGCTGAGGTGGGGGGCAGGAAATGAATGAAGGACTGACAGAGGCTTGGACACCCTGGACTAAAACCTGACTCCAGCCTTCCCCAGCAAGGGCTTCTCTTCTCCCAGCCTCAGTTTCCCCCGAGTGAGAAGCCGGGCAGATCCACTCAATCCTGAGGAATCCGTGTTAGCTGAGCACCTACTATATAGGCCACAGGCCAGCTGTGCATGTATGTTGCTGCCTGTATTCCCCGTGACCCGAAGCCACCAGGTGTGTCCTGAGCACCTACTGTGGGCTGGATCTGTCCTTGGTGCTGGAGCGGCAAAGGCCCGGGCCCTGTCTGCAGGGAGCTCACCCTCTGGCGGAGGAGGAGGAGGAGGCGGACACAGAGCCAGTCTCCCTCCCTGAGAGGGATCCCTGAGGGCTTCCTGGAGGCGGCAGCCACCTTTCGGCTGAAACCTGCAGGGTAAACGCCAAGGGTTAGGAATAGGGAGGAGGAGCTGGTGGGGACGCCTCAGCAGGGCCATGTGTAGGGTCCCTTAGGTTGAGCAGAAAGGCCACCTTAGCTCAAGCCCGTTTGGCTCAGTGGATAGACCATTGGCCTGTGGACTCAAGGGTCCCAGGTCCGATGCCGGTCAAGGGCATGTACCTTGGTTGTGGGCACATCCCCAGAGGGGAGTGTGCAGGAGGTAGCTGATGGATGTTTCTCTCTCATCCATGTTTCTGACTCTCTGTCCCTCTTTCTTCCTCTCTGTAAAAAAAAAAAAATCTATAAAATATGTCTTTTAAAAAGCAATGAAAGCCAAAACCGGTTTGGCTCAGTGGATAGAGCATCGGCTTGTGGACTGAAAGGTCCCAGGTTTGATTCCGGTCAAGGGCTTGTACCTTGGTTGCAGGCACATGCCCAGTAGGGGGTGTACAAGAGGCAGCTGATGGATGATTCTCATCGATGTTTCTAACTCTCTATCTCTCTCCCTTCCTCTCTGTAAAAAAATAAATTATATATATATATATTTTAAAGCATGGAAGAAATAGCCTCAGGGGAAAATTAAGACACACACACACACAGGGAAACAATATGCATCAAATCCGGGGTAGGGGCTACCCTTGAGAAGGGAGAAGCTGGCTGTGAGGGTGATCTGGCTGCGACATCTGTCACCCCATTGATCGCCAGGGTTGATTCGGCTGATCTGGCTGGCTAGGCGGGTGTCCCCCTCCTCCCTCACCGATCCATGTGCGTCCCTCCCAAAGCTGCGTGCTCGGTCGAAGAGGACGACTTTCCCCCAAGAGGAGAGGACCGGTCTTCGGTCAAGGGTATCCGAGTAGCTGCGCTCTCCTGCTAGAACCTCCAAACAAGCTCTCATCACCGATGTTTCTCTCTCTATCCTCTTCCTTCCTCTCTGAAATCAATAAAAATATTTTTTAGCCGAAACCGGTTTGGCTCAGTGGATAGAGCGTTGGTCTGCGGACTGAAAGGTCCCGGGTTCGATTCCGGTCAAGGGCATGTACATTGGTTGCAGGCATATCCCCAGTAGGGGGTGTGCAGGAGGCATCTGGTCGATGATTCTCTCTCATCGATGTTTCTAGCTCTCTATCCCTCTCCCTTCCTCTCTGTGAAAAATCAATAAAATATATTTTTAAAAAAATATTTTTTAAAAAACATATTTTAAAAATAAATAAATGCCCTAGCCGGTTTGGCTCAGTGGATAGAGAGTCGACTTGCAGACTGAAGAGTCCCGGGTTCGATTCCGGTCAAGGGCATGTACCTTGGTTGTGGGCACATCGCCAGTGGGAGGTGTGCAGGAGGCAGCTGATCGATGTTTCTCTCTCATCAATGTTTCTAACTCTCTTTCCCTTCCTCTCTGTAAAAAATCAATAAAATAAATATTTTAAAATAAATAAATAATATATATATTTTTAAATGTAAAAGAAAGAACCTCTTGTTCTGGGGGGCTCGATGCTTAAAGGCTGTTCTCCAGGCCCCCCCCCCCGCCCCGCCTTCATTCATTCCCCATCTAGCCCAGTGGTTGGCAAACTGACTCATCCACAGAGCCAAATATCAACAGTACAACGACTGAAATGTCTTTGGAGAGCCACATTTTTTAAACGTAAACTTCTTCTAACGCCACTTCTTCCACACAGACTCGCCCAGGCCGTGGTGTTTTGTGGAAGAGCCACCTTCCAGGAGCCAAAGAGCCGCAGGTGGCTCGAGAGCTGCAGTTTGCCGACCCGGGTCTAGGGGCTCAAACCTACAGAGCTAGCAGCATGCCAGGGGCGGAGAGGGCAGGGAGGGTTTGGACTGCCCGCCAGCGATGTGCGGGGGAGGAGGGGTCACGCCGGGGGCAAAGTGCTTGTTGTGCCTGTTGCCAGGCACCCAGGGCTTCCTGCCTCGGTGACCTTCAGTACCTGGCTCTGCTCCTGTCTCCGTGCAGCGGCCTTCCACAGGCCCACTCGCTAGTTACAAAATCCATCATCGCCCCTGCGCTGTCACTCCCCTCCCTCCCCCTCCCGCCCTGGCACCCAGGAGCCAGCCCCCGGCTCAGTGGGCTCGCCCACTCACTGGGCATTTCACACCAGTGGATGGAACATACGGGGTCTGTACCGCCAGCCTTTCACTCGGCACCGCATTGCCGAGACCCATTCATGGTGTGGCCTGTGTGAATGACTCATCCCTCTTTTTTATTTTTATTGATTTCAGAGAGGAAGGGAGAGGGAGGGAGAGAGAGAGAGAGAAACATCAATGATAAGAGAGAATCTTACCGAGCGTGCAGCTTCCGGAGGGACGCACATGGATCGGTGAGGGAGGAAGGGAACACCCGCCTAGCCAGCCAGATCAGCCGAATCAACCCTGGCGATCAATGGGGTGACAGATGTCACAGCCAGATTGCCCTCACAGCCAGCTTCTCCCTTCTCAAGGGTAGCCCCTACCCCAGATTTGATGCATATTGTTTCCCTGTGTGTGTGTTCATGTGTGTGTGTGTGTGTGTGTGTGTGTGTGTCCTAATTTCCCCCTGAGGCTATTTCTTCCATGCTTTAAAAAAAAATATATATATATTATTTATTTTTTTACAGAGAGGAAGGGAGAGAGATAGAGAGTTAGAAACAATGATTCTCTGTAGCCTCCTGCATGAGCTACACTGGGAATCGAGCCCACAACACAGGCATGTGCCCTTAGTCAGAATCGAACCTGGGACCCCTTCAATCCACAGGCCGACTCTCTATCCACTGAGCCAAACTGGCTAGGGCTCATCCCTCCCTTTTCCCCCCTGAATATTATTCCAATACTACTCCAATACTATTCCATTACTATTATTCCAATTCTATTTCATTACTATTATTCCATTACTATTCCAATACTATTATTCCAATACTATTTCAATACTACTCCAATACTATTCCGTTGGAGCATGCTACTTGCTGTCTGTTCATTGGTTGGGTGAGCATTGGGCTGTTTTTACCTTTTGGCCATTGTGAATAGCGCTGTTGTGGTTTCCGTCGTTATGTTTTTGTTTGAAGGGCAGTTTTATTTTTTAAAATATATTTTATTGATTTTGTACAGAGAGGAAGGGAGAGGGAGAGAGAGTTAGAAACATTGACGAGAGAAAAACATCCATCAGCTGCCTCCTGCATCTCCGCCCCTCCCCCCCCGCCGGGATGTGCCCACAACCAAGGTACATGCCCTTGACCCGAATCGAACCTGGGACCCTTCGGTCCGCATTCCAATGCTCTATCCACTGAGACAAACCAGCTAGGCTTGGTGTGTTTTGTTTTGCTTTTAGGAAGAGTGGAAGAGAGAGGAAAAGACAGCGAGAAACGTGGATGTGAGAGAAACATCCATTGGTTGCCTCCTGCAGGAGCCCTGACCAGGGCCGGGGAGGGGAGGAGCCTGCAACCAAGGTACATGCCCTTGACCAGAGTTGAGCTCAGGACCCTTTAGTCCGCAGGCCGACGCTCTATCCACTGAGCCCCACTGGCTAGGCCTGTCCTCCCGTTGTTAAAGGCTTACTGATGGTGGGAAACGAAATCAGGAGTGGAGGTGGCAGGGGGGAAAGGGAATGTCAGGCATGGTGTGTGTGTATGTATGTTTATGCATGTTTATGTATGTGTGCGTTTGTGTGTATGTTTGTGAGTGTACATGTGTATTTGAGTGTATGTGTGTTTATGTGTTTGTGTATGTGTTTGTGAGTGTGCGCATGTGTATTTGTGCATGTGTGTTTGAGTGTGTATGTGTGTTTGTGTGTGTGTGGTGTATGTGTGGTATGTGTGTATGTGTGTTTGAGTGTGTGTGTGTGGTGTGTGTGTGTGTTTGAGTGTGTATGTGTGTGTGTGTGTGTTTGAGTGTGTATGTGTGTGTGTGTGTGTGGTGTATGTGTGGTATGTGTGTGTGTGTTTGAGTGTGTGTGTGTGTGTTTGAGTGTGTATGTGTGTTTGTGGGTGTGTGTATGTGTATGTGTGTGTGTGTGTTTGAGTGTGTGTGTGTGTGGTGTATGTGTGGTATGTGTGTGTGTGTGTTTGAGTGTGTATTGTGTTTGTGTGTGGGTGTGTGTATGTGTATGTGTGTGTGTTTGAGTGTGTATGTGTGTTTGTGTGTGGGTGTATGTGTATGTGTGTGTGTGTGGTGTGTGTGTGTGTTTGAGTGTGTATGTGTGTTTGTGTGTGGGTGTATGTGTATGTGTGTGTGTGTGTGTGTGTGTGTGTGTTTGAGTGTGTGTGTGCTGGGGGAACCCGAGGCTTTGGGTTGGGGTGGCACAGAGGCCAGGACTGAGGCTGTGCCCGGCCCCCTTTCCCAGGCTGGCTGCTGGCGCATTCTGCGCCCTGGGAAGCCATTGAAAGGGTTTAAAGCTGGGCGTCACATGAGCCGGTTAATGCTCGGGAGAAATTCCTGTGGGACCCACGGGGAGCCCCGGCCGGAAGCTGGGGAGGCCGGAAGCTGGAGAGGCCAGGGGGAGCAGGGAGGAGGCGGGGCGTGAGTCCAGGTGAGCGAGGGGCCAGCGTGCGCTGGGAACGAGGCTCCCGGCAGGGCGGGCGCTGATTGGCTCAGACAGGTGCCAGTCCCACTGGAACTGCCTCCTCATTGGCTCTCTCGTTTTCCGTGCATTCAGGGGCGCCCAGAAATCACACCTCGTCCCTCTTGCCTGGACACTCTGGTGGGGGCACTAGCTGTCCTGTCACACCCAGGAGGCAGTCCGAAGGGCCTTCCGTTCAGAGAGATGGATCCTCACCTGAGGTGGAGGAAGCCTCTGAGATGCTAACGGGGCGTAAGGGGACGGGGCCTCACCTCCTGGAAGGGACGCATCCCCAAGGTGACAGTTTGGGCCTCAGGGGGCATGTCCTATGGCAGCGTTTCCCAAACTTCTCTCATGATGAGAATCACCTGGTGGGGTTGTTAAACTACAGATTCCTGAATCCCAACTAAGAAGTGCTAAAATAGAATTTTTGGGAACCTAGAGGTAAAATTGTATACTTAACTTAATGCTCTGTCTTAGTATACAATTTTACCTATAGGTTCCCCAAAATTCTAGGTTAGCACTTCTTAGTTGGGATTCAGGAATCTGCAGTTTAACAACCCCACCAGGTGGTTCTCACCATGAGAGAAGTTTGGGAAACACTGGCCGACGGGACTGATGGCTTCAAAGGGCCTGCCTGGCCCTAGCCGGTT
This sequence comes from Nyctalus aviator, assembly GCA_036971965.1. NCBI lineage: Eukaryota > Metazoa > Chordata > Mammalia > Chiroptera > Vespertilionidae > Nyctalus > Nyctalus aviator. Next base: position 1,934,956 of record CM072936.1, on the reverse strand, counting down.
TGGCTCAGTGGATAGAGCATCAACCTGCCGCAGACTGAAAGGTCCCCGGTTCAATTCCGGTCAAGGGCACATGCCTGGGTTGCAGGCTCGACCCCCCAATCATGCAGGAGGCAGCCAATCAATGATTCTCATCATTCATGTTTCTCTCTCTCTCCCTCTCTGAAACCAATAAAAATATATTTAAAAAAAGGGGGGGCGTGTCCATCTGTGAAGGTGCGTCATGTCTGAGGGGTAGCAGGGTTCCTTGTAATTGACAGGACCAAGCACTCCACACCCCTTTGCTCTGAGGGGCCTGGCCTAAGTCAGCGGGGAGGAACGCCCACGCCCTGGAGCCAAGGCTCAGACAATGAAGCAGCGCGGACAGACAGGAGGACGAGGTTTATTGGGGTCTCGGAGACATAGAGGACTGGGAGGAGCGGGTGAGGTCGAGGCTCATGGGGAGCACCCCCTGGCCAGCCCCCCCCTCCCCTTGGGGTCGGGAGGCACACAGAGACAGACAGACACACCGACAGAGATGGGAAGACCAACAGTGCCAGAACGGAGTGGGAGGAGACCCCGGGGTCCGCCGGCCCCCGCTCAGGGGACCTGGCGGGATGGGAATGACGCAGAAGAGGGGGGCGTGTCTGCGGGGTTCGCTGTGAAGAGGGGGCGCGGGCCACAGCAGGGCCAGCCCGTTCCAATGGACAGGAGGCTGCGCTTCCGGCCCAGTCCATCCTACTGGGCGGGAGGGGGGAATGCCCAACCGGCCTAGTCTAGTGTTGGGGGGCTAGGGGAGACCACTAGGGTTGCCCCATTCCGCAGTCGGATGGGAATGCAACGGGGAAAGGCAGGTCCTGGCTCTATCCGTCACCTGGGGCACCGGTGATTGTGTGTGTTTGTGGGGGTGCATTTGGAGGGACCCAGGGAGAGATTCCAGGGGGACGGTCCCCCCATCACCCCCACATTCTCCAGACCAAGGTCTCTGGGAATGATGGCTCTCAGGGAAGGGGGCAGGCTTCCCTTGGGGAGAGGGGGTGCCCATCTCTTATCTGGGCCCTCGAGGTGCCAAGTCCATGTGGAGACCCAGCTCTCATTCCTAGGTCTCCCCAGCCCCGTTGATTTGGGGGTGCCCAGCTCGGATTCCAGGGAGGTCGGTCCCCAAGCTCAGGGGTCCCTATAGACTCCCCCCTTCCTCCCCCCCGCCGCCCCCAGCTCGGGGCCTATAAGGGTTTTTGGTGGCTCCATCTCTCTCTCCAGCCAGGGGCCCCCCTCTCCCCCCGGGAACCCCGAGTCCGGCCCCGCCGGGGCGGTCAGTCCATGCCGCGGTGCAGCTTCAGGTGGCGGGACAGGTTGCTGAGCGTGATGAAGCCCTTGCCGCACACGTGGCAGGGGAAGGGCCGCTCGGCGCCGTGCAGCAGCCGGTGGCGCTTGAGGTAGCACTCGTGGCGGAAGAACTTGCCGCACTCGAGGCACGGGAACGGCTTCTCGCCCGTGTGCACCAGCACGTGGCGCTCCAGGTCGCGCGGCGAGCGGAACAGCTTCTCGCACTCGGAGCAGCCAAAGATCTTCTTGCTGCTGCGCGCGGGGCCGGCCGCGGGCTCCCCGGGGGGCGCGGGGTCCCCCTCGGAGGCCCCCGCCGCCGCCGCCCCGCCGCCCTCGCCCTCACCCTCACCGTGGCTGGCCCGCCGGTGCTCCTCCAGGGCCGCCAGCGCCGCGTACAGCGCCCCGCAGTGGCCGCAGCCGTAGGTGGCCGGGCCCGAGTGCGCGTCCAGGTGGCCGGCCAGCGCGGCGGCCGAGGCGAAGAAGGTCCCGCAGTCGCACTGGTACAGGGTGTCCTCCGAGGGCTCCGCTGGCGCGGGGGCCTCCCCGCCGCCCTCCCCGGGGTGCAGTCCCCCCAGATCGCCCCCCAGGAGCAGCCCGCCGTCCCAGGCCGGCCGCGCGCCCGCGGCCTCCGCGCGCCCCTCGCCGGGGGGCCCCGCAGCCCCCGCCGCCGCGGCCCAGGCCTGCGCGGGGGGCGCGCCCGGGCCCTGCAGGTCGTGCGTGAGCTTGTGCCGCTCCAGCAGCGCCGGCGCGTTGAAGTCGCGCTCGCAGCGCGGGCACTTGAAGGGCTTCACGTCGGTGTGCGCCGCCCAGTGCGCCGCCAGCTCGCGGCCGTGGTCGAAGCGCCGCGCGCACGCCCCGCACGCGAACGGGGGCAGCGAGGCCGCCGCGGCCGCGGCCGCCTCGGCCAGGCCCCAGCCGCCCGCGCCCACGCCGTCCGCGGCCTCCCCGCCGCCCGCGCCCCCGCACACGGAGCAGGGCCCCACGTTGCAGCAGGCGGCGCAGGGCGCGCCCAGGGCGGGCAGGCCGGGGCCCGGGAGGCCGGGCTGCAGCGGGGCCGGGAGCACCCCGCGGTGCTGGCGCTTGAGGTGGCGGCCCAGGCTGGAGCGGGAGGAGAAGCGGAGTTCGCAGACCAGGCAGCAGTAGGGCTTCTCTCCGGTGTGCACGACCTGGAGGGCGGAGAGGGGGCGCGGGGTCAGGGCCGGGGGTCCAGCCGGCCGGGCAGACCCCGGACCCGGAGGGGGGTGGACCCTGGCTTCCCTGGCCTCTGTCTCTCCAGCCTGTGGGGGGAAAGGGGCCGCATACAAACCCTAAACCCCACAAGCCCGCCGGGCAAAGGCCTGCCTGGTGGTCTCACACACTTCAGAGGCCTGGATGGAGGCCTTACACACTTAGAGGTGGATGGATGCTCTGTCCACTGAGCCAAACTGGCTAGGTCCTGCCTTCTCTCTGTCTCTTTTAAAATATATTTTATTGATTTTTTTTTTTTTTTTTTACAGAGAGGAAGGTAGAGGGAGAGAGAGCTAGAAACATCGGTGAGAGAGAAACATCGATCAGCTGCCTCCCGCACACCCCCCACTGGGGATGTGCCCGCAACCAGGTACATGCCCGTGACCGGAATCGAACCTGGGACTTTTCAGTCCGTAGGCGGACGCTCTATCTACTGAGCCACACCGGTTAGGGCCTGCCTTCTCTTTTGATTGTAACAAGATGCGAAACTGACGCTCCCTGGAGCCTTTTCTCAGCCGCTGAGATTTTGCTTCCTGTAATTGCTGACAGTTGCCTTAAACTCAAAAACCTTCTCTACGGGTGTGAATGTTTCTCAGATGGACAAGCCTCGGACCTTTGCGGGTGCTGCTCCCTAATGCTGGGGTAAGCTCCTTTCCAAGGCCCCCCCCAACCTCTTACTGAGCTCCCACGAGCCTCCCATCCTGGGGGAGAGGCTGCGCACCCACCGGGAAGCTGAGCGCTGCCGGGGCCCGGGTTCAAATCCCAGCTCCGCCTTCCACGCTGAAATGGTGCACAAGCGATGGCCTCTGAACCAAAATCCCATGAACTACTTCACCCCCTAAACCCGTGGATTTAGGGGGTGGGGGGGAGAGAGGAAGGAAGGGGGTGTGTTCCTAGCCTCCGAGGATAAGAGGTGGCTCTTTTCCTGTAAATGCCCTAGGCAGTGATCGGCAAACTGAGGCTCACTAGCCACATACGCCTCGAGAGCCGCAGTTTGCTGCTCTGTTGACTAATGAGTTTGTGGACCGCTGACCTAGACGCTGGATTCCAATATTTACAGGCTGTTGCTGTTCCTTGTGATTAAGCCCCTATCCCAGGGGTCGGCAAACTCATTAGTCAACAGAGCGGCAAACCGCGGCTCTCGAGGCGCATGTGGCTCACGAGCCGCAGTTTGCCAAGCACTGCTCTAGAACAAGCTTGTCAAATTCGCAGTCTGTGGACCACACACAGCCCACAACCAACGTCAGAAACATTTTAATAAAAATTTCGGCCCTAACAAGTTTGGGTCAGTGGGTAGAGCGTTGGCCTGGGGACTGAAGGATCCTAGGTTTGATTCTGGCCAAGGGCACATGCCCGGGTTGTAGGGGTGCAGGAGGCAGCCGATCAATGGTTCTCTCATCATTGATGTTTCTATCTTTCCCTCTCCCTTCCTCTCTGAAATCAATGGGGAAATATATATATATATATTTTTTAAATTTCATAACAATTTTTACAATATCCTGTTATATATCATCCTATATAATAAAAGGCTAATATGCAAATCGACCAAACAGCAGAACTGGTTGCTATGACATGCCCTGACCACCAGGGGGGCAGATGCTCAACACAGGAGCTGCCCCCTGGTGCTCAGTGTGCTCCCACAGGGAGAGCGCTGGTCAGGTGGAAACTGGGGTCATGTCTGTTGAGCACAGCCGTGGTGGGACCCTCTTAAACCTCCGCAGTAGGGCTCCCGGGAGCAGGCCCAAACCATCAGTCGGACATCCCCTGAGAGAGCTCCCTGATTGTGCGAAAGCATAGGCCAGGCTGAGGGGACCCCGCTCAGAGGGCACAAATTCCGTGCACCGGGCCTGTCGTTATTAATATTGAACTACAACGTTCACTAGTTCACTAATGACTGATGACTGTCATCGTGTGGCATTCACGTCCCTTACGCGCAGGCAGCAAATATTTTAGCAGCCGATTGCCACAATATAGTCTTGTACCAACATGTTTGGTGTGTGCAATGGAAAATATTTTGCTTTGTGGGAAAGAAGAGAAATAGGTTTATTTGCGTGATGCTGCTTATGAATCTGTGCCGTTATTCAGTGTCTGGTGAGTTCGTGTTCAAGAAAGAAAAATTCATTTTTATTAAAATGTTCTATTACTTTATGTGGACGATGGCCCATTTATTTCAGCCCTTTGTACTCAGCATGTCTCTTTCGAAAGAAAGCTATGCTTCTAATGAAAACGGAAGCTTGTGTTGTTGTTTTTTTTGACCACTTACACCTTGTTGGAGGTGGAAGTGCGGTGGGGAGGATGGCCAGGGGATGGATGAGAAGAGGAAGTTGTAGGTGGGCAAATGTAGGATGAATGTTCGCCTCCAATCCAGTGGGGACTGAAAGAGAAACCCTGCGTTCTGCCTGGCCAGGGCGCTTGGACCAGAGGGAGGGAGAAAAGGAGTTTTCTCTGGTGCCCAGCGTGGGGCTGGGGCTCCAAGGCCGAGCCCAGCCCCGGGGCGGGGGCGGGAGGAAGGCAGCCGGGCCAGCCCGCAGGACTCACCTGGTGGTGCAGCAGGCCGGTGGAGTCCCGGAAGCCCTTGGGGCAGGCGGAGCAGCGGTAGGGCCGCTCGCCCGTGTGCGAGCGCAGGTGGTTGGCCAGGTTGAAGCTGTGCTTGAAGCCCTTGCCACAGCGCGGGCACGCGTGGGGCTTGAGCGCCGTGTGGCGCGCGAAGTGGCGCCGCAGGTCCGAGCGGTAGCGGAAGCTCTTGCCGCACTCGCTGCAGTGGAACGGCACGCGGGGGGCCGGGGCCTGGGCCTGGGCCGGGGCGGGGACGGGGGGCGCGGGCAGCGGGGCGTCATCCATGGTGGTGAGGCCTGAGGGCAGTGGTGCGTGGGGGCTCTCTGGAGCAGGGGAGACATGGAGGGTGGATGAGCGAGGCACCTCCCCATTAGTCCTCCCCCAGCGGGCTCTGGAGCCTCACAGACCTGTCACTGTCCCCTGGGAGCCACGCCCACCATGGCCACGCCCACTCTTTAAGCTCCACCCACTTCCCCTAGAAACCCTTCTCCCTCTCATCTGCCAATCTTCCTAACCATTTCAAGTAGCCTCTATCCCACTGAGTGCTTTTAAGTCTCACTCCTTCTTTGCCAAAAACTCCTATTGCCCTCTAAGCCCCGCCCACTGTGGCCAAACCCCGCCTACCAACGCTCAGGCACTGCCTACTCCCTCATGTCCCCGCCCACTGTTCCAGGGCCCTCTTCCATTCCTTGACAAGCCCCGCCCACTCCCCTGTGAGCTCCTCCCACTCTTCTTTGAGGAATAGTCCTGGGACCTTGGGGGGGGGAACAAGTGAAACTTTTTTTTCCCCAAAACTTTTTGCTTGCTATCTCCACGAAGGCTCCCCAAATGGCACTCCTAAACCCCACTTTCTCTAAGACATACCCCGGGTCAAAGCCCGCCCCTTTTACCCTAAGCTCCTCCCACCTCCACATGGAGCTTCATTTCCCACTCAGCCCCCATTAGGACCCTCCAACCAGCACACTAAACCACGCCCCTTTATAAAACCCCACCTCTTTGCCGGAGCCCCTCCCACCCGCAACCCAGCTCCCTCCCCAAGCCCCGCCCACTCGTGCTACAAGCCCCGCCCACAGGACACCTCCCGGCCCGTTGCCCCGCCCCCGCCGCCGTCAGGCCCCGCCCCTCCGCACCCCACCGCCTGCGGGCCGGCCCCCCTCCCCAGTCCCTTCCAAGCCCCCGGCCCGCAGAACTGGTCTTTGTGCCCCTCCCCCCGCCCCCAAAAGGTGCGGGGCCCGGGGCGCCCGGGGCGGGGGCGAGTCCGGGGGCGGGAGCACCCCCCGGCCGGGTGAGTGCACCTCGCAGCGGCGGCGCGGGGCTTCGGGAGCCCTGGGGCGGCCCCGGGAGGCCGGGAGCGGCTGTGGGCTTTCCTCTTTAATTACTTACACCTCCCTCTGGGCGCCGACATTTTGGGCAGCGGGGGCAGCGTCACTTCCACCCGGGGGGCCCCTCGACTTCCGCCTCGGCGCCCTGCTCCCCGCACTCCCCCGCCCTGCGGCCCGCCGCCCGCCCCTCTCCCTCGCCCGCTCCCCCGTCCCTCTCCGGCGCCGGCAGGGCGGGAAGCCAGGTAGGCGCCATCTTGGGTGAGGGCAGGCGGAGGGGCGGGGTTCGGGTGACCCTGCGCCATGCAGACTGAGGGCAGCGCGGGGCCGCCGGCGCTGGCCGCGCGCACGGCGCCGGCCCGAGCCCGGGTGTGCAGCCCCGGCCCCGCCTGGGCCACGTGTTGGGGTGCATCGCGGGGAACGAGACCCCCGGTCCGCCGGGCGCGGTGGGGAGGGAGCGGGAGGCGAGCGCGGGTCCCCTCTGGCCCTGCGCCCGCGGGGAGGCGCTGAAGCGGGCCAGGCGCCATGTTAGTTGCGGGAAGGAGCAGCCATCTTCCCGCTCCTCATCCTCTGGGTCCCCGCGTCTCACGGGGCCCGCCCCAGGGCTGGGCCGTGTGCGGGCGGGGAGGGTCTCTACCTGGCTGCCCTGGGTGCGGGGGTCGCCGCCCGCCCGGGGCCCGCGAGGGCGCGGGGAAGGCCTGGCGCGGGCGTGGGCGACCCTTTGTTCCCTCCGGCCGCGGGTCCGACCCGGGGGGAGGGGTCGGGGCGGCGGGGGCGGGGCCTCCGGGCCGCTGCGTGGGCGGGGCCGCCGCGCGCGCGCGCGCGCCTGCCGTCCGGGGACGGGCCCCCTCGCCCCCGCCCCTTCCCACGCGTCGGCCTGGTCGCCCCCCGCGCGCGCACTCCCGCGAGCCCCCCGGGCGGCATGCAAATGAGGTACCCGAGGGGGGGAGCGGGGGCGGGAGCGCGGGGAGGGGGGAGGGGGCCGCGCGCGCCGGGAGCGCGCCCCCCACACCTGCTCCCGCTCCCGCGCTCGGGGCGGCGTGCGCCCGGCGGAGCCCGCGGGCCGGGCGCGCGCGCGCAGACCCCCGTCCTGGCGGCCTCGCCGGCTGCTCATTGGCCGGCCCCGCGGCTCGTCCGTCCCTCTCGTGTCCCCCACCCTCGCCCGCGCGCTCGGGGGGGCTGGCGCTGGGCGAGGGTCGGGACACCACCCCACCCCAAAAGGCAGCGGTTGCCCTCCAGTTCCCCTCGCCGGAGCGCACCGTGTGATTCTGGGGAAGCGGTCGCCCCGCCATCGCCGTCGGTGCGCCAGTCCCCAGGGGTCGCAGTGACACCTGCTCCTAACTGCACCTGTGCTTCCTCCCCCACCCACCCCCCCCCCGCCCTCCACTTCGGGGCACCCCCAAGCTCTGCTGCTGCTGCTGCTATTGTGTCCTTCCGATGTGCCAGCGGACAGCCCTCGTGTGTCCATGTCCCAGGACCAACGGACCCCACGGTGTCCCCTCGGCCCCGAGTCCCTTTCTCCTCACTCCCGGGCTGGGCCATGGTGTCCGAGTCCTTGGCCCGGCCACTTCCAGGCAGAGGGAGCTCGGCAGCTGACGTGGCTCTCCTGCCCGGGTTTCCCCATTTGCCAGGCGAGGGTGCTGGTGACCTTCTCAGAGGGCTCATGCCTCCCGGGGCTCGGGGCTCTGTACTCAGTGCTCCGTGTCCTGAGCAGTCGCTGTGAATCGTCCTCGCGGCGTGCCCCGGGGGGCGGCGGCACTCCGTCCTCCTTTGCAGAAGGCCTGACTGGGGCTCAGGAAAGTGTGCGCCTGGCCCAGAGCCACACGCAGAGTGACAGACTCAGGAGTCAGACCCAGAACCGCAGCCTCGGAGGCTAGACTCCAGTGCATTTCCTTCCTCACCCGCTGCTCGCGGTCAGCCTTCACCTGGGAGGTCTCCTCCGGTCAAGAGCGCGGACAGAAACATCCCCGCGGCCTGGGTATTGGCGTTGGCGGGGCGCTCCGCTCTGAGGATCACAGACCCGGCTGTTCCCTCAGTTGGACACTCTCCTCCCTTGAAGATTTTTTTCTTTTTTTTTTTTTTTTGGCTCGAATTGACCTTGAACTTCATGACCCATGGCAAGGTTTAGGGAGGCCTGGGGCACAGGTATGGGGCAGGGGCAGTGGCTGTTGACCCGACCCGCTGGCACAGAGTTATCCTGTCCTCCTCCCAGTGTGGCGACCACTGCGCATCCTGGTGAATGTCAGCCATGCGGGGTCTCCAGAGGCAGACAGAGGGGATGGGCGAGGTCTCAGGGAACCCGGGGCGCCCCAGACCTACCCTGCACTGACGGCTGCCCCCTTTCTCCCCGTAGCCCGGCTCCGGTACCCAGACCCAGGTCCTCCTCTGCTCCATGGACACCCCCAGCCCAGACCCGTTGCCTTCGCCTTTGCCCGGGGAGGAAGAGAAACCTCTGGCCTTACCACCTTCCGTCCCCCGGGGCTGCCCGGGGGAGCGCCCCGGAGGGCCCGCCTCCTCCAATCAGAGGCTCAAGGCCTGCCCCCCTCGCAAGCGGGGCCGCCCCCCCAAGTCAGGGCAGGAGCCCCCGCTGGCGCCCGGGGTGACCGCCCCTGCAGCGGCCGCGGCGGCGGCGGGCGATGGCAGCGGCCTGCTGCTGATCGACGATCAGGGGGTGCCCTACACAGTCTCTGAGGGAGCCGTGGCCGACGGCCCCGTGGGCTCGGGCCCCAGGAAGACCCCGCACTTCTGCCCCGTGTGCCTGCGGGCCTTCCCCTACCTCTCGGACCTGGAGCGCCACAGCATCTCGCACTCGGAGCTGAAGCCGCACGAGTGCAAGGACTGCGGCAAGACCTTCAAGCGCTCCAGCCACCTGCGGCGCCACTGCAACATCCACACCGGCCTGCGGCCCTTCCGCTGCCAGCTGTGCCCCCGCCGCTTCCGCGAGGCGGGCGAGCTGGCGCACCACCACCGCGTGCACTCCGGGGAGCGGCCCTACCAGTGCCCCATCTGCCGCATGCGCTTCACCGAGGCCAACTCGCTCAGGCGCCATGCCAGGCGCAAGCACCCCGAGACCATGGGGCCCCCCGCGTCTCCCCCAGAACTGGGGCCTGAGCTATCGTGGGACCATGAGGGCATCCTGGCCGCAGAAAGGGCCGAGGTGGAGGAGGAGGAGGAGGAAGAGGAGGAGGAGGAGGAGGGGAAAGAGGGGCCGGAGGGAAAGGAGCTGGCCTGACCCGCACCCCCCGCCAGGGTTAGAGCTGGGGGTCCAGCCGGTGCTGCGCCTGGGCGGTGGGGCCCGCACACCCGCCTGTCTGGTGCGATTCTCGTTGCGGGAGGGGGTTGCGGGCAGGACCTCAACTTCCGGTGGGCCCTGCGGCCTCCGGCTGCCTTCTCCCGGACTTGCAGGCCTGTGGACGCAGGGGCCACAGAAATAAATGGCTGCCCCTGGCTCCCCCTGTGTGTTCAGTGATGCTGCGAGGCCCGGCCTTCCTCTGCTTCTCTCTTTTCCTTTTAGAGGAAGGGAGAGGGGGAGAGACAGGGTCGGCTGCCTCCTTCACGGCCCTACTGGGATCAACCCCGACACCCAGGCCTGTGACCCGGCCGGAAATGGAACCAGCGGCCTCTGGGTGCGGGGAGCGACACCTAGCCCACAGAGCCATACCAGCCAGGGCTGCTCTCCTCCCTCTTCAGATGCCCTCTGCCCTGCGCCGCCCAGGGGAGTGCGTGGGGTTTGGGAGGGCTCCATGTCACACGCCTTGAACTTGGTCAGAGAGAAGGGGCTTGGCGGCAGCCCTTGTCCCCTCTCCCTCTGCCAGCAGACCCCAACACACCCCCTAAATATCCGCTCTCAGTAAAACATGGAACCTTCTGCGCAGGCCAGGCTGCAGGCCCTCCCTCCTACAGTCCAGCTAGATCCCTGGAAACTCAGCAGCCACCACTTTGCCCATCTCTCCCTCCCTCCCTCCCTCCCTCCCTCCCTCTCTCTCTCTCTCTCAATATTTTATTGATATTTTATTTTTTAAAATATATTTTATTGAAAGTCAGAAACATCGATGAGAGAGAAACATCAACCAGCTGCCTCCTGCACCCCGCCCCCCCTACCGGGAATGTGTCCGCAACCAAGGTACATGGCCTTGACCAGAATCGAACCCAGGACCCTTCAGTCTGTAGGCCAACTCACTATCCACTGAGCCACACCGGTTTCAGATACTTTGCCCCATCTCTTTTCCCTGACCGTGTTTGGAAGGGAAAACTGAGTTGATGGTAGTGGTTAGGACTGACAGCTTCGCTAGGTAAGGGGGTGTGGCCTGGAGGGGTGGGGACTGGGCAGGGCGATGAGAAATGCGTGGGGCTTAGGAGCTGGAGTGGTGCTCAGGCTGTGGGCAGTGAGTGAGAGGGATCTAGAGTTAGGGTTAGGGTTTAGTTGAGATGGGGGACTTCAGGAGGAAACTAGGAGAGCAAGGTGTGTGTGTGGGGGGGGGAGGGGTGTGTGACTGCTGTTCAGGCCAAGGGGACAGGGGGAACCTAAGAGGAGTGACTGAGGGAGTCCCTGAGAGAGGGGGGAGAGGTTTGTCACGCAGGAGACAAAAGCCGGAGAGTCCAGCGGATTAAAAGGGGGAGGTTTTAATCTGAGCTCCTGAGCAAAATTCGCTGGTCTTAGGGTGAGCCAGGGAAGTTCTTGCCTAAAGGGGCATCAGTACTTTTATACAGCTGTTTAGTGATGAGAGGGCCGAGGCCTGGAAGGTGTGGAATTTTCGCCTCGGGCCAGGGGTCTGGGAAGGCACCAGTTCTCTCTGTCACCATCTACCTTGCAGAAGCATGCATCGGCTCTGGACTTCCCCCTCCTGCCTCGACTTACCTAACAAGGGAGACCTTAGCAGGATGGGCCAGTAGAACTGGCGTAGCTGCGGGGGGCAGGGCTGAGTCAAGGGCGAGGTTCACAGAAATATGTAAGTGCGGCGAAGCGGTGGTCCTGACTTCGGCCTGCATCCGGACTATCTGCAGGGTGTTTCCTTTTATTCTTTAGTAGAATCATAGCTGACATACACTCAGGAGTGTCGGGTCCACAACAGCAGTGCGGTATTTCTATATACATTATGAAGTGATCAGGATAAGTAGTTACCACCTGGCCCCATGCAAAGCCATCCCGGTGGTATTGACTGTGTTCCCTATTCTGTACCTGACCTCACTGTGACTTATGTGTTTTGTAACTGGAAGTCCCCGCGCCCGGGGTTTCTGGCTCAGAGCTTCTGGAGCATTCCCATTTCTAACCGTTTCCCGGGTGATGCCGCTGCCGCTGCTGGTCTTGGGGCCAGTTTGAGAACCACTGGTTGAAGGGGATGCTTTAGGAAAGAGGGAAGCACAAAGATCGCATTGAAATTGCGAGAGAGATGGAGTTTATAGGCTTGGGGCTGGTGGGCGGGGCTTAAGTAGGGGCGTGAATTGGCCTAATGAGCCATGAGGGCGGAGCTTAGGAGGAGAAGGAGGTGGGCTTCAAAGAGCAGGATCTTGGAGGTGGGGATGCCCTGGAGGAAATTAGGGGAACCAAGGCAGGGAGGACCCATTTTGAGACGTTGGGGGACTTCTAATAATTAAGCCCTAAAAAAAAAAAAAAATAGATAAATAAATAAAAGATTCAGCTCGGGGGCGGGGCTTAAGCGTGAGATTTGCGCGGTGGGCGTGGCTTAACCCAATGACCGGACATGTGGGCGGGGCCCTAGGTAGCGGGCGCTCATGGCGCAGGCGCACTAGCTCAGGTCGCTCACCGGAAGTGGGCTAGGCTTCCCGGGCCTGCGCCCCCTCCGCCCCCCAGGCCAGCGCGCAGGCGCACTTCCCTCTCCCCGCCGCCGCCGCCGCTGCCGCCTCTTTTAGCTCCTCGACGCCGACGCCGGCGCCTGCGAGGCGAACGCGACTTCCGTTTCCGGGCGGACGGGCAGGCGGGCGGCGCGGGGCTGCCGGGGAGGGGGGGAGGAGGCGGCACTTCCGGTCAGGCCCTCGGGTCTCCCCAGAGCAGCGGCGCCTCCTCCGCCTCCTCGGCCTCCTCCCGGCGGAGACCCCCGGCGCCGGTGAGTGACGGGGCGCGTGGCCGGGAGGCCCGGGGACAGCGGGGGCGGGGGGCCCCGCCCAGGCCCGTTCTGGTCCTCAGAACGTCCCCATCAGTGCCGCCCGCGCGGGGCCCTCGCCAGGGCCCCCCAGAAGAGCACCCACCTATCTGCCTCATTGACGCTCCTACGTAGGACGGCGGCCAAAGCGCCCTCTTTCGTGCCGCTCCCCAAAAACTGCTTCTCCCAGGATTCCTTCTGCGTAGCCCCCCGGCACTGCCCCCGCCAGGACAGCCTCCCCCCCCAAATGCCACCAGTGTCGCCTTCCCCGCGCAGACCAGCTGCCCCTGAGCCTTTCTTTAGCAGACCCTATAGGTTGCCACCCAGGAGGGTTGCATTTGTGCTTCATAACGGAATGCCCCCCGTTACCTCCGCCCCCACCCGCAGCTCCCCAAACTCCTTACCACCCTCGCCCGGCGCCCCCTTGGCTGGTGTAAAAATACCCTCTCTTCTGATCGGCAGCCAAGAATGCTTTTTTTATCTTTTGCACCGCCCTCCCCAGTCTTTCCCCGGGAAAATACCCCTTTCAGCACCCCAGACCCTCTCTAATTGAACAGCTCCCTCTAGGGGTGTGCTCTCGCGCCCACAGCCTCTCCCTCTTCAGGTGGGCAGAGCCCGGCTCACACCCATCCCTCTCCTGGGCTGGTCTGTGGTGTGTCCTTGTCCCGTAGGGAGCGCCCCAAAGAGGAGGTGGGGGCTCGTCCTGAGCTGTCCCCTCTCAGCCAGCTCCTACTCCGGCCCCCAGACTCCCCAGGCATCCATTCACTCCATCCTCCTCAAACGGATGTGCTGTTCTGGCTCCCATGCAGCTGCGCAGGAGCCGATGCAGCACTCCTCTCTGTCGGTTTTACTGTCCAGTTGAGACAGATCAAAAACAAGTAGCCAGCGTGATCAGTTGTTCAGCCGTGCTCTCTGAGAGCCTGGTAGCTACTTGCAAGTGGCAGCCTGCATGAGTGGAGCTCACTTTGCCGGCAAAACTTGGGGGGAGGCGGGGCGGGTTGTTGTAGGCAGAGGGAAGAGAAGCCGAAGGTCCGAGCGGTTGTGATGGTGGGGAGTGAGGTGAGAGTGAGGGGAGAGGATGTGTGATGTTAGAGGGCTGTGGAGGTGAGCGCGTTGTGATCCGTTATTTGGCCTTTGTCCGCTCTACCAAGCCCAGAATGCATTTCGCTGGTCTGTTCCACCGCTGTTTAATAAGCACCTACTGCATGCACACGGGGTATGTAGCAGAGAACAAACTAGACAGGACCCCTTGTCCTCATGGGGTGCATGTGCTGGTTCATGGGGTAGCCCAGTGTTCGGCAAACTCATTTGTCCACCGAGCCAAATATCAACAGGACGACGATTGAAATTTCTTTTGAAAGCCAATTTTTTTAAGCTTAAACTATATAGGTAGGTACATTATTATTAACTTAATTGGGCTACTCCTCAGCTGACCTTTGCTAAAAACTCAAGGGGCCAAAGAGCTCTTCCACAAAATACCACGTGCGGGTGCACATGTACAGTGCGATTGAAACGTCATGGCTCATGCGCAGAAGTCTTGTTTTTGGCCTTGAAGAAGTGGCGTTAGAACACTCAAAGGGCCAAAGAGCCACATCATGCGGCTCGCGAGCCGCGGTTTGCTGACCACTGCTCTAAAGACATGTACTTGGTATGTAGAGAGCTCTCCTTTAGTGTCACGTGCTTCTAGATGTTACCATTATTGTTATTAACAAACTAGAGGCCCGATGCATGAAGATTCCTGCAGGAATGGGCCTTCCTTCCCCTGATTGCCAGTAGCGCCTTCCTGCTCTGGCCCGGAGCCAAGCCGCTTTTCCACCTTCGGAAGCTGCCCACAAGCCCAAAGCAGCTGGGGTGGTGTGGAACATTGCCATGGAAACGACGCAAGCATCCCACCCTGCCCCCAGTCACTGGGCACCTGTATATGCAAATCAACATGCCATCTTTGTTGAGTTAATTTGCACACTCACTCTTGATTGGCTGGTGGGTGTCATGAATGTATGGTCAATTAGAATGTTACTCTTAGGTAGACTAGTATGTTGTCCTAAGGCAGCTTGTGGCAGGGGAGTGGCCCACGGGTCTTGGCATCAACAAGACTTGGAATCTACACTTGGTTTCCCCTTTACTGATCATGGAACACAACCGCCCCTTTCCTCAGTTTCCCCACTTGCAAAGTGGGACCCGAAATGGCACGGGACTGTGGCGATCTATCCAGGTGATGGTTCCTGTCCATCTGGTCAAACAATAAACATGAGCTGTGTGACTGTGACTCTGGTTGCCATGGAACTACTGCCGCTTGAGACCCTTCCCTCCTCACCCCTCTGCAGGAAACCCTCCCCTGAGAAAGTTACTGACGTGCCCTAGCCGGTTTGGCTCAGTGGATAGAGTGTCAGCCGCAGACCCAAGGGTCCCGGGTTCAGTTCTGGACAAGGGCATGTACTTAGGTTGTAGGCTGGATCCTCGGTCCTGGTCGGGAGAGTGCAGGAGGCAACCAATCGATGTGTCCCTGTCACATCGATGTTTCTCTCTGTGTGTCTCTCCCCGCCTTTCCACCTCTCTCAAAAAATTGATGGAAAAATATCCTTGGGTGAGGATTAACAACATAAATAAGGCTCCATGGAAAAGAGGAAAGAAGGAAGGAAGGAAGGAAGGAAGGAAGAAAGGAAGGAAGGAAAGAAAGAAAGAAAGAAAGAAACTCTTGTGTGCCCTGAAAGGGGAAATGTCTCTTCTTTCCCAGGAATAATCATGAGCCTCGTCAGTTCTGTCCCCCAGGAACACCCCCTGCTCCTCTCGGACCCGCAGCCCTTCAGCATCTGCCTACCTGCCCTCAGGACACCACCATCCCTTGATTCCTTCTCCTGGGGGCCCACCTCAGGGTCAGCTCAGATGCTGCTAAATGTCTCCCTCCCTGTATGAGGGGATTCTGGTCACCTTAGTCTCATCCTTTCACTCATTCAACAAATACATATCCATACACAGGCATTTACAGCTATACATTTACCTCTGGCCCACCTCAGAGTCAGCTCAGATGCTGCTAAATGTCTCCCTCCCTGTATGAGGGGATTCTGGTCACCTTAGTCTCATCCTTTCACTCATTCAACAAATACATATCCATATACAGGCATTTACAGCTATACATTTACCTCTGGCCCACCTCAGGGTCAGCTCAGATGCTGCTAAATGTCTCCCTCCCTGTATGAGGGGATTCTGGTCACCTTAGTCTCATCCTTTCACTCATTCAACAAATACATACCCATACACAGGCATTTACAGCTATACATTTACCTCTAAGCACGGCTTTAGCTGCATCCCCTAAGTATGTTGGGTTTCCATGCCTCTAACTTCCCCGGTGATTTCGTCATGGGCCCACTGGTGACTGAGGAGAGTGCTGTTTCATTCCCACACACCAGCAGGTATGTATGGAGCGCCCACACTGTGCCAGGTGCCCAGGCACAGTGGCGAACAAGGCAGGCCAGTCCTCGCTGTTAGGTGTGAAGGCCAGACAGGAAGTAGGCACAGTAAATCGGTGGCAGTGACCACGATGGTAAAATGCAGCGGGACATGGGGCTAGAAACCAAGTGCTGAGGTGGAGGTGACATCAGAGCAGAGACCTGACGGAGGCAGGAGCGAGTCTTGAGGTATGGGGCAGAGGGCCCAGGCTCACCCCATCACTGTTCTGTCTGCTCAGGATGGTGCCCACCTCCCTCTCCCACATAATGCTGAGAACACCCCCAAATAAGGGCTCTCCCCCCACCCCTGTGCCACCCCTAACTTCCTCTGCCTCAGGAACCAACCCTCCTGGAGTGACCTTGGACAAGCCATTTGACCTGTCTAGGCCTTGTCTTCTCATTGGTCCGGTGGGGACAGCCGGGGTCCCTGTGTCACAGTCCTGTAGATGTGTGGGGGTTCGGAGAGGTCCCCTGCACCACCTGCTCAGAAGGGGGGTGGGGCTGCAGGAAGTTAGTACGCACTCTGATGGAGGTGAGCCCCGCAGGCTTCTTCCCCACGACCCCTCCCCTCCCGCTCCTCCCTTCTCGGACCCCTCTCCCCCCTTCCTCCACGCCCACCTGCCACCACTCCAGCCCTGTCTCCCCGCTGAGGGTCCGCCAGGCTTCTGCTCCCAGCCAGGCACGCCTTTGCTCCTCCCGGGGATGAGCCCAGCGGAGCCAGAGGGTGTGAAGGACATGGGATGCTGGGTCTCCTCCAGGGACACCCGGAGCTGGCGGCTAAAAATACCACCTCTGGGGGTGGGGGTGGGGGCGGAGGGGGTGCTCACCTTTCACCTGCGGGGAGGGCCAGTGGATGGATGGATGGATGGATGGGCAGGCCCTGCCCTTGGTGGGCCCGCTGACTCCTGCCTACCTCGGGTTAAGGCTCAGAGCCAGGCCCCGGCGCAGGTGGTCCAGGTGGTGGTGAAGCTGGGAGGTGCCCAGAGAATGGCCGCCACCCGGAGGGGGCAGGAAGGGCTTCTCTGAGCAGCGGCCTCAGGCCCCGCCCAGATGAGTGACGTCACTGACGTGTGAACAGCTCCGGGGCCTAGTGCGCCCTGCCAATCAGCGCTGTGTCCGCCCCCTGACACCCCCCCCCCCCGGCTCTAGGGGCCCAGCCCCTTCAGAAGTGGGGAGAGTGGGGAGCAGGTGGGAGGTGAACCCCTCTCCTGCTGTGTTCCCCGGGCCACGCTGCCCTCCCTCTCTGCCAGCCCCGTGTCTCAACACTATCTCATTCCACTCTCCTGGCTTGTGAGACTCTGTCCCACCAGTAGGACAGCGCTGACGGTACTGCCTCCCAGTTACGGGGATCAGGTGCCGGGACCCGCCGTGAGCGGCCTGTGGCTGTTAGTTCCCGGAGGCGGGGCTGTGCTTTGTCACCTCACTTGCGGGTGAGGACAGCCAGGCACAGAGAGGTTCAGGAACGGCCCGTGGTCACGCAGCTCAGGTTGGCACCCCCTTAGCCACTCTGATAATAACGATGGTTATGATTAGTCAGATCCTGGGGGCCGGAGGACAGAGGACAGGCCGGGCGGGCGGGGACAGAGCAGAGGGGACTGGGGCCGGAGGTGCTGGAGGATTGGGGTCTGGGCAGGAGGGAACGTGGGGCCTGCCGCAGTACTGGGGGGACAGGGCTTGGGGGACGAAGAGGGGCGTGAGGTTGCGGAGAAGATGGGGTGGGAGCCAGCCTCAGTGCACACGCCCCTTTGCGGGAGGGCACCCCGCGCCTGCCCGCTCGCTCAGCCGCTCCCCTTTCTCCGCAGGGCCCGGCGTCCCACACCCGCTGACATGGAGGCGAACGCGGCGGGCGGCGGCGCGGGGGGCGGCGGCCTCGGGGGCGAGGACGGGGTGCACTTCCAGAGCTACCCCTTCGACTTCCTGGAGTTCCTCAACCACCAGCGCTTCGAGCCCATGGAGCTGTACGGGGAGCACGCCAAGGCGGTGGCCGCGCTGCCCTGCACCCCGGGGCCCCCGCCGCAGCCCCCGCCGCAGCCCCCGCCGCCCCAGTACGACTACCCGCCCCAGGCCGCCTTCAAGCCCAAGGCCGAGACGCCGTCCTCCTCCTCGTCCTCCTCGTCCTCCTCCTCGTCCTCCTCCTCCTCCGCCGCCTCCCAAGCCAAGAAGCCTGACCCGCCCCTGCCGCCCGCCTTCGGGGCGCCCCCGCCCCCGCTCTTCGACGCCGCCTTCCCCGCCCCGCAGTGGGGCATCGTGGACCTCTCTGGGCACCAGCACCTGTTCGGGAACCTGAAACGGGGAGGACCCGCATCCGGGCCCGGGGTGGCGCCCGGCCTGGCCGCCGCCACGGGGACCCCCGGGCCGCTCCCCGCGCCGGCCCAGACGCCGCCGGGGCCCGTGGCCGGGGCGCCCTGCGACCCCACCAAGGACGACAAGGGCTACTTCCGGCGGCTCAAGTACCTGATGGAGCGGCGCTTCCCGTGCGGCGTGTGCCAGAAGTCCTTCAAGCAGTCCTCACACCTGGTGCAGCACATGCTGGTGCACTCGGGCGAGCGGCCCTACGAGTGCGGCGTCTGCGGCCGCACCTACAACCACGTCTCCAGCCTCATCCGCCACCGCCGCTGCCACAAGGACGCCCCGCCCGCCGCCGGGGTCCCCCCGCAGCCCGGGGTGACCCTGCCGCCGCTGGGCCTGCCTGCTCCCCCCGCCGCTGCCCCCGGGGTACCCCCCTCGCTCCCTGCGGGCCCCCCGCCCACGCCCGCCGCCCCTACCGCCCCCTCCGCTGCCGCCGCCTCCGTGGACGGAAACGCGGTCCCCGGCACCCCGGCCGGCGTGGGGGCGCCCCCTCCGCCTCCCCCGCCGGCGGGCAGCGGCGGCGAGGGCCCGTTCGCCTGCCCGCTGTGCTGGAAGGTCTTCAAGAAGCCCAGCCACCTGCACCAGCACCAGATCATCCACACCGGGGAGAAGCCCTTCTCCTGCTCCGTGTGCAGCAAGAGCTTCAACCGCCGCGAGAGCCTCAAGCGCCACGTGAAGACGCACTCCGCCGACCTGCTGCGCCTGCCCTGCGGCGTGTGCGGCAAGGCCTTCCGCGACGCCGCCTACCTGCTCAAGCACCAGGCGGCGCACGCGGGCGCCGCGGGGCCCCGGCCCGTGTACCCCTGCGACCTGTGCGGCAAGTCCTACTCGGCGCCGCAGAGCCTGCTCCGCCACAAGGCTGCGCACGCGCCGCCCGGCGCCCCCAGCGCGGGGCCCGAGGCGCCCAAGGACGCGGCGGCGGGGGCGGTGGCCGCTGCCGTGTCGCAGCCCGCGCCCCCCTTTCCCCCCGGGCCCCTACCTGCTGCCCCCCGACGCGCCCGCCACGGACACGGAGAAGGCGGCGGCGGCGGCGGCGGCCGTGGTGTACGGGGCGGTGCCCGTGCCGCTGCTGGGCGCGCACCCTCTGCTGCTGGGCGCGGGCACCGGCGGCGCGGCGGGCACGGCCTCTGGCGGCCCCGGGAAGACCTTCTGTTGCGGCATCTGCGGGCGCGGCTTCGGCCGCCGCGAGACCCTGAAGCGCCACGAGCGCATCCACACCGGCGAGAAGCCGCACCAGTGCCCCGTGTGCGGGAAGCGCTTCCGCGAGTCCTTCCACCTGAGCAAGCACCACGTGGTGCACACGCGCGAGCGCCCCTACAAGTGCGAGCTGTGCGGCAAGGTGTTCGGCTACCCGCAGAGCCTGACCCGCCACCGCCAGGTGCACCGGCTGCAGCTGCCCTGCGCCCTGGCCGGGGCCGCCGGCCTCCCCGGTCCCCAGGGCGCGCCGGGCGCCTGTGGCCCGGGCTCCGCGGGCGCGGGGGCCGCCGAGGCCCTGAGCTACGCCTGCTCCGACTGTGGCGAGCACTTCCCCGACCTCTTCCACGTCATGAGCCACAAGGAAGCCCACATGACCGAGAAGCCCTACGGCTGCGACGCCTGCGGCAAGACGTTCGGCTTCATCGAGAACCTCATGTGGCACAAGCTGGTGCACCAGGCCGCCCCCGAGCGCCTGCTCCCGCCCGCGGCCGGCGGCCAGCAGCCCGCCGACGGCTCGGGCGGCGCCGCCGAGGCGGCCAGCATGCTGGACAACGGGCTGGCCGGGGAGGTGGGGGCGGCCGTGGCGGCGCTGGCAGGGGTGTCCGGGGGAGAGGACGCGGGCAGCGCGGCGGGGGCTGGGGGCGCAGGGGGCGCCAGCTCGGGCCCCGAGCGCTTCAGCTGCGCCACCTGCGGCCAGAGCTTCAAGCACTTCCTGGGCCTGGTCACCCACAAGTACGTGCACCTCGTGCGCCGGACCCTGGGCTGCGGGCTGTGCGGCCAGAGCTTCGCGGGCGCCTACGACCTGCTCCTGCACCGGCGCAGCCACCGGCAGAAGCGCGGCTTCCGCTGTCCGGTGTGCGGCAAGCGCTTCTGGGAGGCGGCCCTGCTCATGCGCCACCAGCGCTGCCACACGGAGCAGCGGCCCTACCGGTGCGGCGTGTGCGGCCGCGGCTTCCTGCGCTCCTGGTACCTGCGGCAGCACCGCGTGGTGCACACGGGCGAGCGGGCCTTCAAGTGCGGCGTGTGCGCCAAGCGCTTCGCGCAGTCGTCCAGCCTGGCGGAGCACCGGCGGCTGCACGCCGTGGCGCGGCCGCAGCGCTGCGGGGCCTGCGGCAAGACCTTCCGCTACCGCTCCAACCTGCTGGAGCACCAGCGCCTGCACCTGGGCGAGCGCGCCTACCGCTGCGAGCACTGCGGCAAGGGCTTCTTCTACCTGAGCTCCGTGCTGCGCCACCAGCGCGCGCACGAGCCGCCGCGGCCCGAGCTGCGCTGCCCCGCCTGCCTCAAGGCCTTCAAGGACCCCGGCTACTTCCGCAAGCACCTGGCGGCCCACCAGGGCGGCAGACCCTTCCGCTGCTCCTCCTGCGGCGAGGGCTTCGCCAACACCTACGGCCTCAAGAAGCACCGTCTGGCGCACAAGGCCGAGGGCCTGGCGGGACCCGGGGCGGGGGCCGGCGCCCTGGCCGGGAAGGAGGCCTGACCCCATGGGCGGCTTCCCAGGCGCGGCTGCGCTCGGATGGACCCGTCCAGGCGCGCCCCGCTCCGGCGGCCGGTCAGAAGGCCGCCTCCTCCGCGCTGTCTCCCGCCATCCTTTGGGACTTCAGGCAGCATGGCCCGCTGTGCAAACACCAGGCCGAGTCACTCCCACCCGGATCCCTCCGGCCCCCCTCCCATCCCGTCTAACCATGAACTTGATCCCCCGTCTGACCCGTTTTGTAACCCCCAGCAGCCGCCCAGCGGCGCTCTGTCCCCCACGAGCTCCGAGCTCCGGTGGAGACGGGCAGGACCTCCCCCCCCCCACGTGGTTTCCGGCCGGACAGTGGGATGTGAGTGGAGCGGGGCGGGCGCCAGGGGGCAGGGGTGCCCTTTCGGGTTGTGGGGAGGGGGGCGGGGCGGCAGACACGGCTTGTACAGAGCAGAGACAATAAACGAATCACGGGGCGGCGGAGTCCTTCCTCACCGGGAGCCGGGGCTCCGGTTTCGGGTTCGGTGCTGGCTGAGGGAAGGGTGAGCTCACCTGCTTCCCTGGGACTCTGACTCTCCCACATCCTTCACCTCGCCCCGCGCCCTCTTCCTCTCCTCGCCCTCTGGGGTTTCTAAGGGATCCCCACATCCAAGACGGGGAAGGCGCTCTTGGGAAGTGCCAGCCCGCCCAGCTCCTTCCCCTCCAGGCGCCATGGCATCTGTTCTCAGCCAGCAGCGCCCGAAGCCCCTTCCGCCACCTCGCTGGGCGCCAGAACCGGCCCTTTGACCCCGGGAGAGACGGAAGGGACGTCCTGGCTGCCGCGGTGCGCTCTGGGCCCGGGCGGAGCCACAGGCTGCTCAGGCGCCTGCCTCTCCAGGACAATTTGGGGGCGTTCCTTCCAAAGCCCTTCAAGGCCCTTGTCCGGGTTCTCAGGAGAGTGGAATGCGTGCAACGTGGTTTTCCCTTCGGGAGGAGGATGAGGCCCTGGAGGAAGGGGCTCCAAGGACAGCCCGCGGGGTCCCCCCAGCTGGCCCTGCAGCCCCACGTGCCTCCGTGTGGGATGAAGACAAAGGTCGGGGGCACTGCCTGCCCGGGGGCGAGTCTAGTTTGACCCCCCTACCCCCCTCCACACATACATACATACATGCACACGCACACACGTACACACACTGGAAGAGGCCACCATGCTGTGATGCCGGAGACCCAGTGTCCCAGGCTCAGCAGTCACCGGGTGTGGAGCAGCACACTACACAGACACGGGCTGGGGGGCACGGGGTCACCTGACCAGACCTGGCGGAGAAAGCGGCTCCTGAGACACCACAGGAAGCCAGGTGCCGCGGGCCAAGGATGCCAGGGGCGGGGTTGGCGTGTCTGGCCAAACCTGGCCATCCCGGAGAGCTTCACACAGATTAGGTCACGTGGGAGGGGTGGGGTGTGGGAAGGTGATCCCCAAGGAGCTGGATGACCCCAGACTCTGGGAGCTGGCCAGTGCCGCCTGGTCCACGCCCCTGACACATTCTGGTTAGCCTGTGCGTGAAAACAAAACCCAAACCGGCCCCACAGTGTGGCTCAGTAGTTGAGTGTCAACCTATGAACCAGGAGGTCAGGGTTCAATTCCCGGTCAGGGCACAGGCCCGGTTATGGGCTCAATCCCTAGTGTGGGATGTGCAGAAGGCAGCTGATCAATGAATCTCTTTCATCATTGATGTTTCTATCTCTCCCTCTCCATTCTTTTCTGGAATCAATAAAAATATATTTTAAAACAAACAAACAAAAACACAAAACCAGCCCCATGGTGTGGCTCAGCAGCTGAGCATCCATCAGTTCGATTCCCGATCAGGGCACATGCTGGGGTTATGGACTCGGTCCAGGAGGCAGCTGATCCATGATTCTCATCATTGATGTTTCTCTCTCTCCCTCTCCCTTCCTTTCTGAAATCAGTAAAAAATAGATTGAAAACAAAGAAAAATGCCCAAGAATGTGAATGTGGTTACCAGCATCTGAAAATCAGAACAGTTTACATCATATGAGCTGCTGGACAATGGAGATGCTCCCTGCCCAGCCTGCCTCCCTCAGAGCACGGGAGCCGTGCTGACGGGGGGGCCCCATTCTCCCATCTGTCACCGGCCCCCACGTCTCCAACCCCAACTCTGAGCCGGGGGCCAATCTCTGTATCTCCCCTGGAACCCGCTGTCCTCATTCCCCTCCGCCCCAGAGGCACCCAGGCTTCCGGTCCCTTCTCAGAGCCGCTGCGGATGGGAGACGGTGGGATCCGTGTCTGCAGGAGGCACCGGCTGTGGGATGGAGAATGGAGGCAGTGCCTGGAGGCCGGGCAGCTGCTCGGTCATCTCCAGGCCAGGCCTCAACCCCGGGTATTGGTGTTTGAGCAGTGATGGTGCAAAGGGGCATTCAGATCCCGAAGGAATGCTGCTGGCTCTGGTGCAGGACGAGGAAAGGGATTGGATAGAGGATGAGGGTGAGGCTCAAGCGACAGGCCCAGGCCTCCGCCCAGGCGTAGGGAGAGGAAGTGCAGGCACTGCTTTGGGGGAAATAGAAAGTGGGGTTCATATTATGACGGGGCACCTCCTCTCTCCTGGGGAGAGCTGGGGGAGCAGGAGTGTGAGCAAACCCGGGCTCCCCTTCCTTCCTTCTGATCACAGGGCCCCTCCGTTTGCCAGCACCTCTGGGCCCGCTCCCATGGCCGCACCCACACCGCTCTGGTAGCCGGACTCTGACCATGTCCACCCCGCCCTGAGGGGGTTTGGGAAAAGGGGCGCTGCAGTCCTCTGTTGGTGGCAGTACCATGGCGTGGCCCCTGGACACCCCAGCCCCCCTCCCTCCCCCGCGCAGACAACCCAAACACAAGACGGACCTGGAGCGACCCTTCCAAAAGCCCTTTAATAGGATCGGACTGGAGGCCGCCCACCTCCCACACCCAAATCCTCTCCTCGCCCAGCTCTCACGGCTCAGCTGCCACTCGCTGGCCATCCGCGGGCCTGGGGGCAGCTGGGGGCCAGGCAGTCAGCTGTTGGCTTCATGTTGGGCGCGGGGATTAGAGATCCTGGAGGCATTCCGTAGAGCTGGGTGGGGTGGGCTGAGACACACCTTAGGAGCTGGGTTTGAGGGGGCGTTGGCCGCCTGGATCTCAGTTGCCCCTGAAGAGGAGTCTGGTGCGTTAGGGGGGTCGCCATGTTGACAGGGACAGCAGCTCTCGCAGCCGAGATCCTTACGGTCGGACGGTCAGGCTGACCTCCGGACGCTCAAGTGCTCTAGTCAGTGACTCCGGGCCCCTGGCTTGAGGTGATGGGGTTCCAGTCTCTTTATGGAGGACCTTCATGGTGTCTCCCATGTTCAGTGCATCCAGCGAGGTAGGCAAAGGGTCCCCTCCTGGCCCGCCCTCCGCCCCGAGACAGTTCAGGGGCCAGCGATGAAGGGCTGGCCGGTGACACTGGGATGGACCCCGCACCTGCCCATCTCCTCAGCCCTGGCTCCCCCTACGGAGGGCGCAGGCTCTGTCCTGTACCAACTCCACCCAACAGGCAGGCAGGCGGGCAGGCCGGACGCTCAGCTGCGTTCCTGGCATTTAGCTGGACATCCACTGGGCTGCCCCGCGGGTTTGTGGGAGCCCTGAGCGTGGCATTTAGCTGGAATGCCTGTCCGATCTCCCCCAGTCTCCCCTCTTCTGTCTGTCACCTTCTCCTGGTCCCAGCCGAATCCTCCCCCTGCAGCCCGCCACCCTTCGCCTGCCCCTGGGGCCAGCCTACTGATCGACCTTCGCCTGCCTGATCGCCGTCTCCCCAAGCCCCTCTTCCCGCGTGTTTCCCGCCCCACTCTGCCCGCTCCCAGGCCCCTCGGCCCCCGCTGCCGCAGGCTGGCTCCCAGCGTCCCTGGGCCCCGGCCCCGGGCCGCGGCAGTGCGTGCGCTGGTGCTTGCGGAAGTTGGAGGAGTTGTTGAAGGTGCGGGCGCAGAGCGCGCAGCGGAACGGGCGCTCGCCGGTGTGGATGCGCGCGTGGCCGCTCAGCACCGAGGACTGCGTGAAGCCCTTGCCGCACACGCCGCAGTGGTAGGGCCGCTCGCCCGTGTGCACCCGCTCGTGGTCGCGCATGTCCGAGGAGCGGCGGAACGGCTTGGCGCAGAACCGGCAGGCGAACGGCTTCCCCGCCGCCGCCGCCGCCGCCTCGGGGCGCTCCGGGGCCACCCCGGGCCCCGGTGCCCGTGTCCCCGCCGCTGCGGCCTCCGGGGGCCTCCGAGAGGCTCCCGGCTCGGCGCCGTGCCGGAGCTGGTGCCGCAGCAGGGCCGCCAGCACCCCGAAGGCGCGGGGGCAGAGCGGGCAGCGGAACGGGCGCTCCCCGGTGTGCAGGCTGTAGTGTGCGCGGAGGCTGGCGGGGCCCGCGCAGCTGTGGCCGCACACGTGGCACCGACCGGGGTCCGCGCCCCGCCGCCCGCCGCCCCCGGCCCCCGCCCCGGCGCCGGCCAGGTGGCCGTGCTCGTGGAACAGCAGCTCGGAGACCAGGCGGAAGGCTGCGGGGCACAAGGCACAGTGCAGGGAGCCCGGCTCCGGGGGCTCTGGCGCCAGCGTGCTGTCCGTCACCCTCACCACCTGGATCTCGATGAGGTCGGGCGGGGGCGTGGCGGGGCTGCGGTCCGCGGGCACCAGGACCTGGGGTGGGGGCGGGGGGAGAAGAGAGGAGCCTGTGGACCCGACCTCAAGGCCTCCAACCCTCCCCCCCAAACACACCCCAGTTCTTGAAAGCCTCCTCTCCTTTGCACCCCCTACATTCTAGGTTCTGCTCTAAGCCCCATCAAGACTTCCCCTCCCGGGCCAAAACCGGTGCGGCTCAGTGGATGGGGCGTCGACCCGTGGACTGAAAGGTCCCAGGTTCTATTCTGGTCAAGGGCATGTACCTTGATTGTGGGCACATCCCCGGTGGGATGTGTGTGTGTGTGTGCAGGAGGCAGCTGGTCATGTTTCTGGCTCTCTATCCCTCTCCCTTCCTCTCTGTAAAAATTAGAATATTAAAAAAAAAGAAAAGAAAAAAACGCAGCCATGTCCAGCCTCGACTGAAAAGGGCATCCTGAATGGGCCCTCTGTGCTTGGCCCGCTCCCGGTGGCCCATCTCGCCAACAGCCGGAATGACCTTTGGCAAATGGAAACCGGATCAAGTCAATTCCCGCTCAAAACGCTCCGTGGCTCCAACTGCGCTTAAAAATTTCCCAGAACCGCCTAGGAATATCCATCCGCCGCCACCTGCTCCTGCTTATCTCGCGGGCCCGGTGTAAACAGAAGCCGGCAGGCACGCAGCTGACTGCTCTGTCTAAATTTAGCTCCCCCGCCCACTCCGTCTTTATTTCCTTTCTGGAACGCTGCACAATCCGTCCATCTCCCCTCAACGCCTCTCTCCCCCACTAGCTAGTCTGCAAGCTGCAGGCGAGCAGTCCTCATCTGCCTCCCTTAGCTACCCATCTGTGAACACCCAAGTAAGCAGCTCAGGAAATGTTCCTGGAATGAATGAATGAATGAGTGAATGAGTGAATGAATGTCCTCACTCACCAGTCCCCAGTGGGGGGGCCTGAGAGTGGTCTGGAAGCCCCCTGGAGCAGTGATTTCTCCCTCAAGCATCCTCCCTTGGGGAATTTGGGGCGCGTCACCCAAGCCCTTACAGAGAATCACACCCCCACGCCATCATGGGCGCCCTAGGATCGATCACCTTCCCAGCCCTCCACCCCGGCCCACGGCCCCTCCGTCTCGTGGAGGCCCCGCCCCTCTTGAGGCCCCGCCCCCTAATGTGACACATTCAATACCTGGATCCATTCCCCCGCCCAGATGTTCTCCAGGCCCCGCCCGCTAAGCCACGCCCCCACTCCGCCATTGGCTCCGCCGAAGGCCACGCCCCCAGCTCCACCGAGAAACCCCGCCCCCAGGCCAAGGCTCTAAATACCTCCCCACCCGCCCAGCCCAGAGGCCCCGCCCCGGCCCCGCCCCCGGTCCCACGGCCTCCTCCCGCCGGGAGCCCCTGGCCCACGCCCCCTTCGCGTTCGCACCAGGTCTGGCAGGTCCGGGGAGCGCGGCGCCCGGGCCGCTGAGCCCGGACTCTGGGGCGGCTCCGGGCGCTCCGCCGCCATCTTGTGCCCAGGCCCCGCCCCCTTGGCCTGCGGTCGCCCTGGAAGGGGGCGGGGCTAGCGCTGGCGTCATAGCCACCGCGCAGGCGCCCTCGGGTGGGCGGGGCTATCAGGTAGCCTGAGTAACCCTACCTGTCACCTATCTTTCCCCCCTCCCCCCCCACGCACAGGAGACAGCCCCGAGGGACGCTGGGGGAATGCCAATTTCTCTCTCTTTTTGTTTTTAAATATGTTTTGCTGATTTTTTACAGGGAGGAAGGGAGAGAGATAGCGAGTTAGAAACATTGATGAGAGAGAGTCATCGATCAGCTGCCTCCTGCACACCCCCCACTGGGGATGTGCCTGCAACCAAGGTACATGCCCTTAACCGGAATTGAACCCGGGACTCTTCAGTCCCCAAGCCGACGCTCTAACCACTGAGCGAAACTGGTCCCGGCTCTCTCTCTTTTTAAAAAAGATACATTTTATTGATTTTAGAGTTCGGAAAGGAGAGGGACAGAGAGACAGAAACATCAATGATGAGAGAGAATCACTGATTGGCTGCCTCCCACACTCCCCACACTGGGAATCAAGCCTGCAACCAAGGTACGTGCCCTTGGCCGGAATCGAACCTGGGACCCCCTCAGTCCGCAGGCCGACGCTCCATTCATCGAACCAAACTAGCTAAGACCCAACTTCTCTTTAAAAATTATTTTTAATATAATTTATTGATGTTTTACAGAGAGAAAGAGAGAGGGACAGAGAGTTAGAAACATTTATGAGAGAGAATCATCAATCAGCTGCCTCTTGCACATCCCTCACTGGGGATGTGCCTGCAACTAAGGTACATGCCCTTGACTGAAATTGAACCTGGGACCTTTCAGTCTGCAGGCCGACGCTCTACCCACTGAGCCAAACCGGTTTCGGCTTAAAAACTATTTTTATTGATTTCAGAGAGGAAGGGAGAGGGAGAAAGAAACAGAAACATCAGTGATGAGAGAATCATTGATTGGTTGCCTCCCCCACGCCCCACACTGCGGATGTGCCCTGACCGGGAATCCAAGCGTGACCTCCTGGTTTCAAGGTACACGCTCAACCATGAGCCACACCAGCCAGGCTAGGAGTTCTCCTTTTCACCAGCTCAATAGGCTCTGGCTGTCAGCTGACCCTCACCAGAATAGAATAACGTTTGCTGGTGTTACCCATGGCATGTTTTTGTCATCGCCTGCTCCAGTGGTTGGCAAACTGTGGCTCGAGAGCCACAGGTGGCTCTTTGACCCTGGAGTGTGGCTCTTCCATAAAATACCACGGCCCAGCAAGTCTATTTTAAAGAAGTGGCGTAAAAAGAAGCTTAAGTTTAGCCAAGACCGGTTTGGCTCAATGGATAGAGCGTCGGCTTGAGGACTGAAGGGTCCCGGGTTCGATCCCGGTCAAGGGCATGTACCTTAGTTTCGGGCATATCCCCAGTAGGGGGTGTGCAGGAGGCAACTGATCTATGACACTCTCTCATCGATGTTTCTAGCTCTCTGTCTCTCTCCCTTCCTCTCTGTACAAAATCAATAAAATACATTTAAAAAAAAGAAGCTTAAGTTTAAAAAATGTGGCTCTCCAAAAAAAATTTCAATCGTTGTGCTGTTGATATTTGGCTCTGATGACTGATGAGTTTGCCAACCATTGGCCTGCTCTGAGTGGCTCCAGGTCACGAAGTGAAGTTAAATTTACAAGCAAGGATTTTCACGTCCATTTCCAGAAAGAGATTCCGCAAGCAGCAGCGCTGGTGGGCGGGGCTGTAGCTCAGAGCAGCCCCAGGCTGGTGTGAGGTCTGGAATGAGGCAGGCCTTTCCAGCAGCACCTAGGACAGAGCTGGCCTCTACATCATCCACTTACTCCCTCTCCCGCCCTCTCTGAAATCATATATATATATATATATATATATATATATATAAAATCTCCAATCCTAAACCGGTTTGGCTCAGTGGATAGAGCGTCGGCCTGCAGACTTAAGATCCCGGGTTCAATTCCGGTCAAGGGCACATCCCCAGTGGGGGGTGTGCGGGAGGCAGCTGATATTTCTCACTCTCTATCCCTTTCCTTTCCTCTCTGTAAAAATCAATAATATATATATATATATATATATATATATATATATATATATTTTAAATCTCTAGGTCTATCCATGCAAAAGAGATCCTTCTTCTATTCCCTCCTCCTCCCCTTCCCCGCCTCCTCCTCCTCTTCCTCCTCCTCCTCCTTTTTAACAGCCACACAGTATCCCACCGTGTAGATGTCCCACAGCGTTCCATCCTCCCGTCTACTGATGGATGCTTAGGCTGTGTCCAGGTCTTAGCTGGTGTAAATGCCGCTGCTATGGACACGGGGTGCATCTATGCTTCCCGGCTGGTGCTGAGCAGTTGCTAATCTTAGCTGCTCTGAGTAGCCCACCCTCTTATCTCAGGAAGGACCTGTGGCCGAAACCGATGTGGCTCAGTGGATAGAGCATCGGCCTGTGGACTGAAAGGTCCCGGGTTCAATTCTGCTCAAGGGCATGTACCTTGGTTGCGGGCACATTCCCAGTAGGGAGTGTGCAGGAGGCAGCTGATCGATGTTTCTCTCTCATTGATGTTTCTAGCTCTCTCTCCCTCTCCCTTCCTCTGTGTAAAAAATCAATAAAATATATATATATATATATATATATATATATATTTTAAATATATTTTATTGATTTTTTCACAGAGAGGAAGAGAGAGGGATAGAGAACCAGAAACGTCGATGAAAGAGAATCATCAACCAGCCGCCTCCTGCACAACCCCCACTGGGGATGTGCCCGCAACCAAGGTACATGCCCTTGACCGGAATCGAACCCGGGACCTTTCAGTCCGCAGGCCGACGCTCTATCCACTGAGCCAAACCGATGCCGGCAAAATATATATATTTTTTAAAAAAGGAAGGACCTGTGCCAGGGAGGGGTCATTGGGAATCCAAGCACCATTCGCTTAATTTTGTTTGAGACACCAGAGGACCTTCCCCTTTGGAACTGACCTGTACAACAGTCGTTTTTAAGAAATACATTTTTATTTATTTTTGAGAGGGGAAGAGTTAGAAACATCAATGAGAGAGGAACTTCAATCAGCTGCCTCTTGCACACCCCACTTTGGGGATGTGCCCACAACCAAAGTACATGCCCTTGACCGGTATTGAACCTGAGACCTTTCAGTCCGCAGGCCGACGCTCTATCCACTGAGCCAAACCGGGTTCTGCTGACTGTACAACATTCTTCATCCAGGCCCTTTCAGAATTCCAGGCTTCCAGCTGTGTTCCTCCCAGGTGCTCTCCCAGTGATGTTTCCATACATATTTTGGTCTATGTCGCCCCCTGGAGGCCTAGGCGAGCTCCTGTTTGCAGCACGTACCCAATAACAATACGACCTGCCGCTGCTAAGGGGGAGGAAGGCAGGTGCGACTTGGGTCTGGTTCGCTCCCCATTTTAGCCCCAGAAGCTGGCATATAGGAGGCACTGAACAAACATCCGTTGCACAGAACGATCGAGATGCAGGCCTGCGGAACTAGAAGGCCTCGGAAGTGTCCCCTGAAGCGTGTGTTTCCGGCCGGTGGGCTTTCACGTGAACACCTTCCGTCTTCTTGCGAATCTGAGCGCGAGGGCCCAGAAGGCTCGGTCCCACCGCTTCCGGCGTCGCTGGGAACAGAGTTCGGGCTGCTGCTCCGAATCCCGCACGGAGGGAAAGGCTACTGCCCCGAGCAGTTGGGATGGAGAGGCAGGAACGAGAAGACCGGCCGGGGGTTTGAAAGAGGAGGTGGAGGGCGATGGAGTGAAGGACTATGTGGCCACATGGGTGCGAGGTGGGTGAGAGACCCCAGCACACCTCGTGGGAGCCTGACGGCTGATGGATGACGATAGCGGTGGCCCTCCTGGGAGCTCGGGGAAGCGGGGAGGTAGAGTCTAGAGTCTGGGCACAGACAAGGCCCGGGACCCCCCAGCTGCCCGGGGAGATGAGGGAGCAGGGGAAGGAGGATGATGTAGGTAAACAGATATGGGGGGTGCAGGCAGGTCCTGTGGCCGCCTCGGCCCTGGGCCCACCGCTCCCCAACTCCCTTCAGCGGCTCCTCAGGCTTAAGGGTGACGGTGACTTCCTCCTGGAGAACCAGGGTTTCCCTACCCCGGCCACTACCCCTCCTGCGGGCTCAGCTCCTGCCCTGAGTCAAGGCCAACTCCTGCTGGTTGACCTCAAGAGCATAGGGCACCCGCACACATTCCTGTGGGCGTGAGAGGACAGCCAGGAAGGCGGAGGCGCTGACCCCACGGGTTCATGGCTGCCCCGGGTCCCTGCAGGCCTTCCAGCTGCTTCCTGTCTCAAGGCCCAGGGCCTCGCTCAGGCAAACACCTCGCTCCACTGGGATGGTCCGCGACGGCACCCATCCACCCACAAGGGCATCCTGTATCTGCTCCTCCATCCTGGGGGTTCGGGATCAGGGGGGACCAGACCCAGGGGAGACTGAGCCCATTGTGGATCAGGGCACCAAATGGACGCCTTTAGCAAGCGATCCGGTTGGAAGTATCCATGATGAGAGAGAATCACGGATCGGCTGCCTTCTGCACGCTCCCACCTGGAGGACAGAGGGTCAGGTGCAGCCTCCATCTGCTCCTCACTTCTCTCCAGCACCCCGGCCCTGTGGATGTGCGGGCGTCATCCCAACTGACCCTGACCGGCTGTATGACTGGGGGCCAGTGGCTACGCCTCGCCGGCCTCGGTTTGTGAGAATGATGAGACTTGGCCGTCTTCTTGCCTTTAACTCACTCAGTGTCAGCTCTGGGGTTCCTCAGTTGTCCCAGGGACTGCACAATCCTAGGCCCGTTAGGGACAGAAATAGAATATTAGAGACCAGCTATGAGTTATGAGAAGTAATTATTAAAAACACAAATCATGCCCCAACTGGTTTGGCTCAGTGGATAGAGTGTTAGCCTGAGGACTGAAGTGTCCCAGATTCGATTCCAGTCAAGGGCATGTACCTTGGTTTCTGGCACATTCCCTGTGGGGGGTGTGAAGGAGGCAGCTGATCAATGCTTCTCTCTCATCAATGTTTCTAAACCTATCTCCCTTCCTCTCTATAAAAACTCAATAAAACGTATATATTTTAAAAAGCCTAATATGCTAAGTGTCTGGTCAGCCATTCAACCAATCAAAGTGTAATCTATAATAATAAAAGGGTAATATGCTAATTAGATCAGGTGTCCTTCCTGATGAAGCCGGCTGGGTTCTGGCCGCCTGCGGACAGCCCAGGAGAAGACAGTCCAGGTCCGGGTGCCTGCCGGCATCCTGAGGAAGGTACTGGAAGGATGCTGGTGCCAGCAGCAGGGGGAAGGAAGGCCTACTCTTGCACGAATTTTCGTTCATAGGGCCTCTAGTATGCTAATGATATGCTAAGGTCGCTCAACCGCTCACTATGACATGCACTGACCACCAGGGGCCAGACAGTCAATCTGTCGACCAGTTGCTATGATGTGCACTGACCACTAGGAGCAGATGCTCCAACTGGTAGATTAGCTTGCAGCAGGGGTCCAGCCCATTGGAACTGAGACCCACCCTGGAGTCCTCCCACAGCCCCTCCTTGGCTGGCCAACTTCCTGTGTCTCTTAAGTTAGTTCCTGCTGTGTTCAGACCAGAGAGAGAGAGAGAGGAGAGAGAGAGAGAGAGAGAGAGAGAGAGAGGCCTCTGCACTGTGAGCTGCCTCTGAGACATTGGAGCTGAGCACAGGCACTGGGCAGAGCCAGGAGGGAAATGCTTGGATCATAGAGATGTGGGGCTAGAGGAGGGAGGGCAGCAGAGGCCTCTGCTGGGTGGCTAGAGAGACTCTAAGCAGAGGTAGGCTGGGTAGGGGGTGGGGATGGGGACGCAAGTAGCTAGGGATGCTGAATGGAGACGCCCAGAGCTGGTGAGATGGGGAAGAGTTTCACTTCCCTCTGTCCTGCCTCCCGGCTCAGGGTCCCAGCGCTGACCATGCTCCTGGTTCTTTTGGAGGCGCTCCCTGCAATCCCTTGTGGCGCTGGCCCCGAACTGACCTCCCTGTCTCTCTCCCCTCACACACACCCCTAATGGCGATCCCTGCCTCTGTGCATGCAGAGGAGGTGCCCATATCGAGTCCAACCTCTCCCCCACCCCCATGGCCTCACTGGCCCCAGTTCCTGCAGGCCTTCCAGAGCTGCCGCCCCAGGGGCCCAGGCTCCTGCTCAGAGCTCCTGCCCAGCGGCCAGGCCCGGAGATCCCCTGGCACATTGGGGGCCTCCAGTCGGGAGCGATGTCCTGGGCGGCCGGGAGGCCACAGGGCTGCAGAGCTTGCACAGCCCTGAAGGCCAGGGCCCCGCTGCCTACGTGCTGTGCGACCTGAGGCAAGGGGACTGCCTCTCTGGGACTCAGGTGCCCTGTTCCCCAAAAGGGGTGTTCTGTGCTCCCTGGCCAGGGTGAGAGGCTGCGTTGGCGGCTGCAGGCACGGTCTTTGAGCAGATGGAAGGGAGCTACATAGTTAAAGATGGGACAGCAGAGAAGGAAAATGGAAGTCAAGAATAGCAGGATGCAGACTAGTTGCTAAGGCAACCTGGCTGGGCGAAAACCTAGCTAGGCAGGAGTTGCTGGAGCAACCCAACTGGGGAGGGAAGAACTAATACCATTAGAGAGCTCTCTCCACCCGACAGACAGCCCCCTCCACTCTATAGACAGACAGCTCCACGCACCCTATAACACCTCCCTCCACCCTATAAACACAGAGCTCCCTCCACCCTATAACAGAAAGCTCCCTCCACCCTACAGAAAGACAGCTCCCCCACCCTATAGTGAGAAAGCTCCCTCCACCCTATAGACAGACAGCTCCCTCCATCCTATAGACAGACAGCTCACTCCACCCTACAGACACAGAGCTCCCTACACCCTATAGACAGACAGCCAGCTCCACCCTATAGACAGACAGTTCCCTCCACCATATAGACAAGACAGCTCCCTCCACCCTATAAACAGACAGCTCCCTCCACCCTATATACAGAGAGCTACATCCACCCAATAGACAGCTCCCTCCACTCTATAGACAGAGAGCTCCCTCCACCCTATAGACAGACAGCTCCCTCCACCCTATAGACAGACACCTCTTTCCACGCTATAGACAGACAGCTCCCTTCACCCCATAGACAGACAGCTCCATCCACCCTATAGACAGACAGCTCCCTCCACCCTATACACAGCCAGCTCCCTCCACCCTATAGACAGACAGCTCCCTCCACCCTATAGACAGACAGCTCCCTCCACCCTATAGACAGACACCTCTTTCCACCCTATAGACAGACAGCTCCCTCCACCCTATAGACAGACAGCTCTCTCAACCCTATAGACAGCTCCCTCCATCCTATAGACAGACAGCTCCCTCCATCCTATAGACAGACAGCTCACTCCACCCTACAGACACAGAGCTCCCTACACCCTATAGACAGACAGACAGCTCCACCCTATAGATAGACAGCTCCCTCCACCATATAGACAAGACAGCTCCCTCCACCCTATAGACAGACAGCTCCCTCCACCCTATAGACAGACAGCTCCCTCCACCCTATATACAGAGAGCTACCTCCACCCAATAGACAGCTCCCTCCACCTTATAGACAGAGAGCTCTCTCCACCCTATAGACAGACAGCTCCCCACCCTATAGACAGACAGCTCTCTCAACCCTATAGACAGCTCCCTCCATCCTATAGACAGACAGCTCCCTCCACCCTACAGACACAGAGCTCCCTACACCCTATAGACAGACAGCTCCCTCCACCCTATAGACAGACAGTTCCCTCCACCATATAGACAAGACAGCTCCCTCCACCCTATAGACAGACATCTCTCTCCACCCTATAGACTGGGAGCTTCCCAGGAAGCACCAATCATAAGCCGGGGGGCATGTATCTACCTCTGGACACAAAGCTACTGCGCCAGCCCCTTGGGGTCCCCTCCCTGCTGTCCCAGACACGCCCTGTGTCTGAGGCCTGATGCCAGCGCCTTTCTCTCTCAGAAAAACCTTGCTTTCGCTTTCCCCTTTGGTCCTGAACTCATCCTGTGATCTCGAAACTTCCTGTTGTGCCAAGTTTCTGTGCCTCCTTCCACCTCCCACTCCCATTGGCTGAAAGGCTTCCACAGCAGCCAATCAGCGTCCCCGCGGCTTATAAGTCCACCGCGGAAGCACTGACCCAGATGGGGGTGCAGAGGCCCCCCACCCTCCT
The DNA here is from genome assembly GCA_036971965.1 of Nyctalus aviator. Classification (NCBI taxonomy): domain Eukaryota; kingdom Metazoa; phylum Chordata; class Mammalia; order Chiroptera; family Vespertilionidae; genus Nyctalus; species Nyctalus aviator. The sequence continues at coordinate 1,899,629 of CM072936.1, read as the reverse complement.
CCTGCTGCTCTCGGGGGCGCTGGTCCTGACCCCCAGCCGGGCCGGTGAGTGCGGGGTCCGAGGGGGCGGCTGTGCGGGGAGGAGCGCGGGGACCCGGCGGGGGCGCGGGCCCGGGAAGGCGCGTGTCCAGCCCGGCCCTGCCCTCCGTCCGCCCCCCAGGCCCCCACTCCCTGAGATATTTCCTCACCGGCGTGTCCCGGCCCGGCCGCGGGGAGCCCCGCTTCCTCGCCGTCGGCTACGTGGACGACACGCAGTTCGTGCGGTTCGACAGCGACGCGGCGAGTGGGAGGGCGGAGCCGCGGGCGCCGTGGATGCAGCAGCCGTGGGTGGAGCGGGAGGACCCGGGGTATTGGAACCGGACCACGGAGGTCAACAAGGAAACGGCACAGGCTTTCCGAGTGAACCTGCAGACCGCCCTCCGCTACTACAACCAGAGCGAGGACGGTGAGCCGCGCGCCGGGCCCCTCACGACCCCCCTCCCCACGGACGGGCCGGGGTCGCCCCGAGGGTCCGGGTCCGAGCGTCACCCCGAGGCGGCGGGACCCGCCCGACCCCCCAACCCCACCCCCGGGAGGAGCCCCGGTGACTGTGACCCGATTTCACTTTCAGTTTTAGATTCAGGCCCCGCGGGGCGGGCGGGGCGGGCTGAGCTCGGGGCGGGCTGACCTCGGGGCGGGGTCAGGGTCTCACACCATCCAGTGGATGTTTGGCTGCGAGGTGGGACCGGACTGGCGCCTCCTCCGCGGGTACGAGCAATGGGCCTACGATGGCACCGACTACATCGCCCTGAACGAGGACCTGACCTCCTGGACCGCGGCCGACATGGCGGCTCAGATCACAAAGCGCAAGTGGGAGGCGGCGGGTGAGGCAGAGAGAAAGAGGAGCTACCTGGAGGGCCTGTGTGTGAAGTCACTGCGCATGTACCTGGACAAGGGGAAGGAGACCCTGCTGCGCGCAGGTACCAGGGGCCCCGGGGCCGCCCCCTCTCCCCGGGGCTGGGGCTCCTACAAGGAGACAGGACAGCGGGTCAGTGTCAGACACCCCTCCTCGGGGGGTCAGGGAGGGATTGCCCTGGATGTTCAGGTCATGTTCCAGGGGGACTCCCCCTCCTCTCAGAGACAAGTAGGGGTGCAGGCTCTCCCGGGGTGCAGAGAGACCCCCTCACCCCCACAATAGCCCATAAGGGGCCCTGCAGGGACCATCTCTCTCAGGCCTTGTGCCCTGCCACACACCCCCTGTGTCTGATCCCAGCTTTTCTGAGTCACACGGCCTCCACCCAGGTCAGGACCATTTCTCCCCTCAGAGACCTCCTACCCTGGGCTTTGTCTTTCTGATTCTAGAACTTTCTAAAGACTAGGAGGTCCTTCCAGTGTCTCTGTCCAGGCTGGTGTGTATGCTATGTGCTCCCTCCCCTCCCAGGTGTCTGTCCACTCTCAGGATGGTCACATGGGCGCTGCTGGAGTGTCCCATGGAGGATGCAAAAGTCCTGCATTTTCTCCCCTCCCCTCAGACCCTCCAAAGGCACACGTGACCCACCACCCCGTCTCTGCCAGTGAGGTCACCCTGAGGTGCTGGGCGCTGGGCTTCTACCCTGCGGACATCAGCCTGACCTGGCAGCGTGACGGGGAGGACCAGACCCAGGACATGGAGATGGTGGAGACCAGGCCTGCGGGGGACGGCACCTTCCAGAAGTGGGCGGCCGTGGGGGTGCCCCCTGGAGAGGAGCACAGATACACGTGCCATGTGCAGCACGAGGGGCTGCCCGAGCCCCTGACCGTGAGATGGGGTGAGGAGGGCCGTGGGCACAGAGCCTCTTCTCAGGGCAGCGGGGCCCTGGGAGTCCTCAGTGGGGTGGGGGCTGAGGCCTGGGGTCAGGGCCCTCACCCTCCCTTCCCTTCTCCTCTCAGAGTCACGTCCTCAGACCTTCATTATCCTCGTGGGCATCGCTGTGGGCCTGGCCCTGCTGGGAGCTGTGTTTGGAGCTGTGATGTGGGGGAGGAGGTGCTCAGGTGGGCAGGGGTGGGTCTGAGTGTCTGTCTCACTGGGGGTTCAAGCCCAGGTAGACATGTGTCCGCCTCATTCACGGGAAGCACCATCCCCCACATTGTGATGGCCAGTGTGGGGCTCTGTGCTCACACTGACTCTGTAGTGAGGCCCGTGGGAAATGAGGGGCCCACTTCTCACCTGATGCTGCTGGTGGTGGGGACCCCGTTCCCAGCAGCCCCAGGTCAGAGGGCAGGTCCCTGCTGAGCACAGACCTCCAGGAGGGCGGTGGGTCCAGTCCTCACACATGCCCTTCCCTGATCCTGCCCTGGGTCTGTGAACACGGTTTTGGAAACTTCTCTGGGTCCAGGACTAGGGCTTCCTTTAGGACCTCCTGGCCCTGCCTCCTCCCTGGTCTCTCACGGGGTGTTTTCTTCCCGCAGGTGGAAAAGGAGGGAGCTATGCTCAGGCTGCCAGTGAGTATGGAGGGGTGACCCCTGAGTCCTTGTGACAGTGCAGAGGGTGCCAGAGGGGACCCCACCCCCATAGTTCCTCTTAGTCTCCTACCCTGGGGCTCTGACCTTGTCCTGGTTTGTCCCTCCAGGCAGTGACAGGAGCCAGGGCTCTGATGTGTCTCTCTCAGCTTCTAATGATGAGACCTGCCGTGGGGAGGGGTTGAGAGTGCAAAGAGGGGGGACTGGGCGGTGGGCAGTCTGGGGACACTGTGAGCATGAAGTGGGCTATGAGAATGTCACCAGTCATGGCCACTGCCTTGAACCTGCTCATGATGATTGTCATCCACAGCGTGAGGTCGCTGCCCTGTTGGGACTGAGTGATGCAAGGTGTGTTCCCGCTCCCACTTCCTGACTCAGGACCCTCTGATGGGGGGCTGGCCCCACCCTGCCCCCCCACTCTTTCCTGTCAGCAGAGGCTGCTGGGCCCTCCCCATCCCCATCCCTGCCTTTCCTCCCTGGGGCTCTGAGCTACAATTTCCCGCTGCGGATTGAAATGAGATGCTGATGTGACTCCTCATTTCTTGCCATAAAAGGCTTGGGGGTTAATTAAAGGGGAAGCTCCTAAATTCTGAGGGGAAATAAATTGAAGCTCCAAGAACTGTCCAGGTCCCTGTGTTTGCTGTGCTGAGCCTGTCACAGGCGGGACGGGAGGGGCGGTGAGGAGGGAGCGTGGTCAGGCCTGGGCCTGGTCAGTGCGCAGTGCATCGTGGGCTTTGACGTGGTCACTCCCACCCTGAGCACCGCGCCCTTTCCTGGTGCAGCACAGGGCCTCCCCCACTTCAGGCAGCAGAGACCCGTGGGGGTGGGGGTGGGGCTCTGGCCCTGGGAGAGCCCCGCCCTGGGAGGGAGAGCAGCACTGGGAGATGTGGGCTCGCCCTGGGGAGCTCACTCTTACCCAGGTCCCCCTAGTGGGGGCAGGGGGAAGGGGGGAGGGAGGAGGGATTGGGGGACCTGGCGCTGAGCCCTGGGATGGTGGCCCCTCATCACATCCTATAAACTCCTGAGCACAAGGGAAGGGCCACACCAAGGGAGCCTCCTTTCATGGGGGACCTGCCTCAGAGTCAGGGGGGCCGGGTTCCAGGTGCCACCTGCGGAGGAGCCCAAAGTGAGCGCCCCCCACTCCCGTCCCACACAGGACTGCCCACACGTCCCCTTCACAAGGACACGCCCCGTGGGCCCCTCGTGTTCCTGTCACGTCATTGCTGGGTCCCCGGGGCCAGGGCACAGAGACTGAGCAGGCAGCCAGGACCTCGCAGGGCCTGGGGGGCCTTCACAGCTGGTCCCGGGGCTCCCCCTATCCTTCCCCCTCCTTCCCACAGCCGCGGCCAGCCAACTCTTTATTATTATTATTATTATTATTATTTCTATTGATTTCAAGAGGAAGGAAGAGGGAGTCATAGAAACACCCATGATGGGACAGAGCCATGGCTAGGCTGCCTCCTGCACCACCACCACCACTATCCCCGCCCCTCCTCTGAGGACAGAGTCCACAACCCAGCAGGTGCCTCACCAGGAATGGAACCCTAACCTCCTGGTTGAAGGTCAATGCTCAGCCACTGAGCCACACCCGGCCTGGCCCACGTTTCCATAACAGAATGAGTGACACAGACACTGGGAGGGCTGAGGTTGGGGGAACTGGCACGCACCTTCTCAAACGTGAACGTGAGCTTCTCCCTCAGGAAATGTCACCTGGCATGGACCACGGACAGGCCTGCTGTCGTGATGCAATGCCAGCCCCGAGAGAAAACCAGAACCGTGGGACACACCTGTCCCACCACGTCAGCTAGACCCTCCCCAGTGCTGACACCCTTCCTAGGGGCTCTGTGGGAAGAGACACATAGGTGACTAATGGATCCGCACAGGAAGGGCTCTAGGACTTAGAGACATAGGGCATCACCTTCACTAACCTGCATGAGGACAGAGCACCCAGCAAGACAGCCCTGGGGATGGGAATGGAACAGAACAAGAAACATTCACTATTCCCAGCCAGCTAGGCTCCGCGCTTGAACATGGACCTATGAACCAGGAGGTCACAGGTCACTTTTTTGTCTGAGCATATGCCTGGGATGGAGGCTCCATCCCCAGTGTGGGGTTTGTAAGAGGCAGCTGATCAATGACTCTTTCTCATCATTGATGTATCTATCTCTCTCTCCTCTAAAAAAATAAATATATATATTTTATATATATATATATATTTAAAATTAAAACAAGAAGAATACAGTCAATATGGTTTCAGGTCTCACTTTGCAAAGCCATTTTCAGAAATGATCACAGATGTGGGTGTGGTGACGGTCACAGGGGAGCATGTGCACTTACCTGAAAAGGTCAGTAAAACACAGCTCCTGCCCATGTCTGTGAGGCCGTCTATGTCTTAATAAGCTGCCACAACAGCAACAGATCAAACGCAGAAGCAAATGTGAAACCCAGCGTCCCCCAGGGGGACTGGCAAGATGTGACCTGGGAGCAGGCCCCTCCTCTCTCCTCCTCCTTCACCTGGGAAATTGGTGATTTTCACAAAAACAGACTCTGTCCCCATCTCACAGGCAGTGAGCATGCGGCGTGAGTTCATACTTGTTTCCCCGTATGGTTCCGTGAATGGTGACTGTGACAGAGGGAACCACAGGAACAAGGTTATTGGGGGCCTCCCTCCTGTGAGGCTGCATGGAGATGGTGGACCCCAAACCTTGGAAAGTCCCTTAACAGCACAGCGCCCGGGCCAGGCCTCGGGGCACAGGGGGACGGGCGCCCCGCGCAGGACCGAGTCCAGGGCCCAGGCCTGGGCTCAGGTCTCAGCAGGGCACAGAGTCTGGGGGGAAACTCCCTCGTGGGGACTCCCCAGCGCCCTGGTTTCACTTCTCCTATCCCAACCTGTTTCCGCGCCTTCTTCCTGGATACTCGTGATGCGGCAACATCTCTCACTCCCAATTGGTGAGCGTCTTCCACAGCAGCCAATCAGCGTTCCGAGGCTCCCGGTTGTAAGTCCTCCGCAGAAGCTCCAGGACTCAGCCGCTCCCCAAACTGCCAGGATGGGGGTGCAGAGGCCCCCCACCCTCCTCCTGCTGCTCTCGGGGGCGCTGGTCCTGACCCCCAGCCGGGCCGGTGAGTGCGGGGTCCGAGGGGGCGGCTGTGCGGGGAGGAGCGCGGGGACCCGGCGGGGGCGCGGGCCCGAGAAGGCGCGTGTCCAGCCCGGCCCTGCCCTCCGTCCGCCCCCCAGGCCCCCACTCCCTGAGATATTTCGACACCGTCGTGTCCCGGCCCGGCCGCGGGGAGCCCCGGTACCTCGCCGTCGGCTACGTGGACGACACGCAGTTCGTGCGGTTCGACAGCGACGCGGCGAGTGGGAGGATGGAGCCGCGGGCGCCGTGGATGCAGCAGCCGTGGGTGGAGCATTGGTTCCCGGGGTATTGGGACCGGGAGACGCAGAACAGCAGGGAGAACGCACAGACTTTCCGAGTGAACCTGCAGACCGCCCTCCGCTACTACAACCAGAGCGAGGACGGTGAGCCGCGCGCCGGGCCCCTCACGACCCCCCTCCCCACGGACGGGCCGGGGTCGCCCCGAGGGTCCGGGTCCGAGCGTCACCCCGAGGCGGCGGGACCCGCCCGTTCCCCCCCCCCCTTACTCCCTCCCCACCCCCGGGAGGAGCCCGCGGGGACTGTGACCCGATTTCACTTTCAGTTTTAGATTCAGGCCCCGCGGGGCGGGCGGGGCGGGCTGAGCTCGGGGCGGGCTGACCTCGGGGCGGGGTCAGGGTCTCACACCTTCCAGAGGATGTATGGCTGCGAGGTGGGACCGGACTGGCGCCTCCTCCGCGGGTACACACAATACGCCTACGATGGCACCGACTACATCGCCCTGAACGAGGACCTGACCTCCTGGACCGCGGCCGACATGGCGGCTCCAGCTCAGAGGACAAAGCAGAAGTTTGAGGCGGCGGGTGTGGCAGAGAGAAAGAGGAGCTACCTGGAGGGCCGGTGTGTGGACTCACTGCGCATGTACCTGGACAAGGGGAAGGAGACCCTGCTGCGCGCAGGTACCAGGGGCCCCGGGGCCGCCCCCTCTCCCCGGGGCTGGGGCTCCTACAGGGAGACAGGACAGGGGGTCAGTGTCAGACACCCCTCCTCTGGTTTAGGGAGGGGGTTCCCCTGGATATCTATATCAGGTTCCAGAGGGACTCTCCCTCCTCTCAGGGACAGGTAGGGGTGCAGGCGCTCCCGGGGTGTACGGAGACCCACTGCAATAGCCCATAAGGAGTTCCCAGGGGCCCTGCAGGGGATCTGGGACCCACGGGGACCTTCTCTCTCAGGCCTTGTGCGCTGCCCCACACCCCCTGTGTCTGAGGCCTGACCCCAGCTTTTCTGAGTCACGTGGCCTCCACCCAGGTCAGGACCTTTTCTCCCTCAGAGACCTGCCTCCTCCCTAGGCTGTGTCAGTCTGAGTCTAGAACTTTCTAAAGTCAAGGAGGTCCTGCCAAAACCAGTTTGGCTCAGTGGATAGAGTGTTGGCCTGCGGACTCAAGGGTCCCGGGTTTGATTCTGGTCAAGGGCACGTAAGTTGGTTGCGGGCACATCCCAAGTGGGGGGTGTCCAAAAGGCAGCTGATGTTTCTCTCTCATCAATGTTTCTAGCTCTCTATTCCTCTCCCTTCTTCTCTATAAAAAATCAATAAAATATATTAAAAAAAAAAAAAAGAGAGAGAGAGAGAGACTAGGAGGTTCTTCCAGGAGCCTCTGTCCAGGCTGGTGTGTGTGCAGTGTGCTCCCTCCCCACCCAGGTGTCTGTCCACTCTCAGGATGGTCACATGGGCGCTGTTGGAGTGTCCCATGGAGGATACAAAGGTCCAGCATTTTCTCCCCTCCCCTCAGACCCTCCAAAGGCACACGTGACCCACCACCCCGTCTCTGCCAGTGAGGTCACCCTGAGGTGCTGGGCCTTGGGCTTCTACCCTGCGGACATCAGCCTGACCTGGCAGCGTGACGGGGAGGACCAGACCCAGGACATGGAGATGGTGGAGACCAGGCCTGCGGGGGACGGCACCTTCCAGAAGTGGGTGGCCGTGGGGGTGCCCCCTGGAGAGGAGCACAGATACTCGTGCCATGTGCAGCATGATGGGCTGCCCGAGCCCCAAACCGTGAAATGGGGTGAGGAGGGCCGTGGGCACAGAGCTTCTTCTCAGGGCAGCCCTGGGGGAGCTCAGTGGGGTGGGGGCTGAGGCCTGGGGTCAGGGCCCTCACCCTCTCTTCCTTCTCCTCCCAGAGCCACCTTCTCACACCTTCATCTTCATCATCCTGGGCATCGCTGTGGGCCTGGCCCTGCTGGGAGCTGTGTTTGGAGCTGTGATGTGGGGGAGGAGGCGCTCAGGTGGGCAGGGGTGGGGTCTGAGTGTCTGTCTCACTGGGGGTTCAAGCCCAGGTAGACGTGTGTCCGCCTCATTCACGGGAAGCTCCATCCCCACATTGTGATGGCCAGTGTGGGGCTCTGTGCTCACACTGACTCTGTAGTGAGGCCCGTGGGAAATGAGGGGCCCACTTCTCACCTGATGCTGCTGGTGCTGGGGACCCGGTTCCCAGCAGCCCCAGGTCAGAGGGCAGGTCCCTGCTGAGCACAGACCTCCAGGAGGGCGGTGGGTCCAGTCCTCACACATGCCCTTCCCTGATCCTGCCCTGGGTCTGTGCACACGGTTCTGGAAACTTCTCTGGGCCCACAATTAGGGCTTCCTTTAGGACCTCCTGGCCCTGCCTCCTCCCTGGTCTCTCACGGGGTGTTTTCTTCCCGCAGGTGGAAAAGGAGGGAGCTATGCTCAGGCTGCCAGTGAGTATGGAGGGGTGACCCCTGAGACCTTGTGACAGTGCAGAAGGAGCCATAGGAGACCCCACCCCCATAGTTCCTCTTAGTCTCCACCCTGGGGCTCTGACCCCATCCTGGTTTGTCCCCTCCAGACGGTGACAGCGGCCAGGGCTCTGATGTGTCTCTCTCAGCTTCTAAAGGTGAGACCTGCCATGTGGAGGGGTCGGCAGTGGGGGGAAACTGGGCGTTGGGTAGTCTGTGGGACACTCTGAGCAGGAAGGGGCTTTGAGAATGTCACCAGTCACAGACACTGCCCTGAACCTGCTCATGATGATTGTCCTCCACAGCGTGAGGAAGCTGCCTTGTGGGGACCGAGTGATGGAAGGTGTGTTCCCGCTCCCACTTCCTGACTCAGGACTCTCTGATGGGGGGCTGGCCCTGCCCTGCTCCCCACACTTTCCTGTCAGCAGAGATGGCTGTGCCCTCCCCATCCCCATCCCTGCCTTTCCTCCCTGGTGCTCTGAGCTGCCACTTTCTGCTCCGGATTGAAATGAGACTGTGCATTGATCCGATTCTTCGATTCTTGACAAGAAGTCTTGGGGGTTAGTTAAAGGGGAAGCTCCTAAATTCTACGTGGAAATAAATTGAAGTTCCGAGAACTTTTCAGGCCCGTGTGTTTGCTGTGCTGGGCCTGTCACAGGAGGGACGGGATGGGTGGTGAGGGCAGAGCGTGGCCCGGGCCTGGGCCTGGTCAGTGCTCAGTGCATCGTGGGCTTTGACGTGGTCACCTTATCGGCCGGGTCACCTCTCTGCTCCTCTGACCTTGTCCCTCAGCGGAGCCCTGTCCCACCAGGACCTGTGGTCTCAGGGACCCCCATCTCCCAGGCCTTGTCAGGTGTCCTAAAGCAGCGCATCTCCAGGAGGCTGGACAGCGAGCCTTCCTGGGGCAGGTCAGCCTGGGCTCAGGCCTGGGCCTGTCCTCCGCCCTCCTCTCCTGGGTGTTGGGAGCTCTTTGCCTTGGTGGGTGTTATGCCTGTCCCTGTTCTTGGGTGTGAGTTCTGGCCTCACTCTCTGAGCAGCAGGAGGCATGTTGCCCGTCACTGTCTCACAGGCCCTGGGTCCCTGCTCACAGGAGCCCTGGTGTGGAGCTGGGTGTTCAGGCTCCTCCTGTTCCTGCTCCTTCTGGGCCTGGCTGTTCTTCCGTCTTTCCCTGAGCTCTCCGAGGGTTTACCAGGAACGGGATTCCGCCTCTGAGGGCAGTTGCTGCTGGAACTGAGCCCTGCCTGCCGCCTTCTCTCCCATCCTTCCCTCTAGTGTGTACAAACCCAGGGCAGGATCAGGACACCTGAGGGAAGTGCATGTGTGGGGACTGGACCCACCGCCCGCCTGGAGGTCTGTGCTCAGCGGGGACCTGCCCTCTGATCTGAGGCTGCTGGGAACGGGGTCCCCAGCACCAGCAGCATCAGGTGAGAAGTGGGCCCCTCATTTCCCACGGGCCTCACTACAGAGAAAGTGTGAGCACAGAGCCCCACACTGACCATCGCACATGTGGGGATGGTGCTCCCGGGAATGAGGTGGGACACATGTCTATCTGGGCTTGAACCCCCAGTGGGACAGACACTTGGACCCCAGCCCTGCCCACCTGAGCGCCTCTTCCCCCACATCACAGCTCCAGCCACAGCTCCCAGCAGGACCAGGCCCCCAGCGATGCCCAGGATGATGAAGATGGTGTGAAAAGGTGGCTCTGGGAGGAGAAGGCAAGGGAGGTGATGGCCCTGACCCCAGGCCTCAGCCCCGACCCCATTGCAGTCCCCCAGGGCCCCGCTGCCCTGAGTAGAGGATCTGTGCCAACGGCCCTCCTCACCCCATCTCACGGTCAGGGGCTCGGGCAGCCCCTAGTGCTGCAAATGGCACGTGTATCTGTGCTCCTCTCCAGGGGGCACCCCCGCGGCCGCCCATTTCTGGAAGGTGCCGTTCCCCACAGGCCTGGTCTCCACCATCTCCATGTCCTGGGTCTGGTCCTCCCCATCATGCTGCCAGGTCAGGCTGATGTCCGTAGGGTAGAAGCCCAGCGCCCAGCAATTCAGGGTGACCTCACTGGCAGAGACGGGGTGGTGGGTCACGTGAGCCTTTGCAGGGTCTGAGGGGAGCGGAGAAAATGCAGGAGCTTTGCATCCTCCATGGGACACTCCAGCAGCGGCCATGTGACCATCCTGAGAGTGGACAGACACCTGGGTGGGGAGGGAGCACACAGCACACACACCAGCCTGGACAGAGGCACTTGGAAGGACCTCCTAGTCTTTAGAAAGTTCTAGAATCTTACACAGCCTAGGGCAGGAGACAGGTCTCTGAGGAGTGAAATGGATTTTGTGGTGCTGACCTGGGTGGTAACCTCGTGATTCAGAAAAGCTGGGATCAGGCCTCAGACACAGGGAGTGTGGGGCAGCGCACAAGGCCTGAGAAAGAAGGTCCCCGTGGGCCCCAGAGCCCCTGCAGGGCCCCTGGGAAACGCTGTTGGGGGTCTATCTGCTCCACAAGAGAGCCTGCATCCCTACCTGTCCCTGAGAGGAGGGGGGTCCTTCTGGAACCTGACCTGGACATCCTGGGGGACCCTCTCCCTGACCCCAAGGACGGGTGTCTGACACTGACCCCCCTGTCCTGCCTCCTTGTAGGAGCCCCAGCCCCGGGGAGAGGGGCCCAGGGCCCCTGGTACCTGCGCGCTGCAGGGTCTCCCTCCCTTTGTCCACGTACATGCGCAGTGAGTCCACACACAGGCCCTCCAGGTAGCTTCTCTTTCTCTATGCCTCACCATTCGCCTCCCACTTCTGCTTTGCAATCTGAGCCGCCATGTCGGCCGCGGTCCAGGTGGTCAGGTCCTCGTTCAGGGCGAGGTAGTCGGTGCCATCGTAGGCGTATTGATCATACCGGCGGAGGAGGCGCCAGTCCGTTCCCACCTCACAGCCATACATGCATCCTCTGGAAGGTGTGAGACCCTGACCCCGCCCCGCCCCGCTGGGACTGAATCTAAAACTTAAAGTGAAACTGTGTCACAGTCCCCGCGGGCTCCTCCCAGGGTGGAGAGGGCGTGCGGGTCTGGTCTTTCGGGGTGACGCTCGGACCCGGACCCTCAGGGCGAGACGCTGGCCCGTCCGTGGGGAGGGGGATCGTGAGGGTCCCGGCGCGCGGCTCACCGTCCTCGCTCTGGTCTAGTAGCCGCGCAGGGTCTGCAGGTTCCCTGGGAAAGTCTGTGCAGTTTCCTTGCTCATCTGTGTCACTTCCTCCCAATACCCCTGGTCCTCCCACTCCGCCCAAACGAACTGCAAGACCTGCGTGTCGTCCACGCCGGGTCCCCTCTTTCCTCCCCGCACAGCCGCCCCCTCGGACCCCGCACTCACCGGCCTAGCTGGGGGTCAGGACCAGCGCCCCCCGAGAGCAGCAGGAGGAGGGTGGGGGCCTCTGCACCCGCATCCTGGCAGTTTGGGGCGCGTCTGACTTCCGCGAAGGACTTATAACCCGGATCCGCGGGACTCTGATTGGCTGTTGTACGAGCCGCTCAGGCAGTGGGAGTGGGGGATGGGAAAAGGCGCTCAAATCTTGTTGACACAATAGGAAGTTTTCAGATCAAAGATTGAGTTCTTGACCAAAGAGGTAATTGGAAAGCAAGGTTTTACTGAGAGAGGCAGGCGCTGGCGTCAGGCCTCAGACACAGGCCTTGTCTGGAACAGCAGGGAGGGGACCCAAAGAGGTCTGTCTATAGGGTGGAGGCAGCTGTCTGTCTATAGGGTGGAGGCAGCTGTCTGTCTATAGGGTGGAGGGAGCTGTCTGTGTATAGGATGGAGAGAGCTGTCTGTCTATAGGGTGGAGGGAGCTTTCTGTCTGTAGGGTGGAGGAAGCTGTCTGTCTGTAGGGTGGAGGAAGCTGTCTGTAGGGTGGAGGGAACTGTCTGTCTATAGGGTGGAGGGAGCTTTCTCTATAGGGTGGAAGGAGCTGTCTGTCTATAGGTTGGAGGGAGCTGTCTGTCTATAGGGTGGAGGGAGCTCTCTGTCTATAGGGTGGAGGGAGCTGTCTGTCTATAGGGTAGAGGGAGCTGTCTGTCTATAGGGTGTAGGGAGCTGTCTTTCTATAGGGTGTAGGGAGCTGTCTGTCTACAGGGTGGAGGGAGCTGTCTGTCTATAGGATGGAGGGAGCTGTCTGTCTATAGGGTGAAGGGAGCTGTGTCTATAGGGTGGAGGGAGCTGTCTTTCTATAGGGTGTAGGGAGCTGTCTGTCTACAGGGTGGAGGGAGCTGTCTGTCTATAGGGTGTAGGGAGCTGTCTGTCTACAGGGTGGAGGGAGCTGTCTGTCTGTAGGGTGGAGGGAGCTGTCTGCCTGTAGGGTGGAGGGAGCTGCCTGTATATAGGGTGGAGGGAGCTGTGTCTATAGGTTGCAGGGAGCTCTCTCTATAGGGTGGAAGGAGCTGTCTGTCTATAGGGTGTCGAGAGCTGGCTGTCTATAGGTTGGAGGGAGCTGGCTGTCTATAGGGTGGAAGGAGCTGTCTGACTATAGGTTGGAGGGAGCTGTCTGTCTATAGGGTGCAGGGAGCTCTCTGTCTATAGGGTGGAAGGAGCTGTCTGTCTATAGGGTGGAAGGAGCTGGCTGTCTATAGGGTGAAGGGAGCTGTCTGACTATGGGGTGGAGAGAGCTGTCTGTCTACAGGGTGGAGGGAGTATATAGGGTGGAGAGAGCTCTCTAAGGCTGTTGGTTCTTCCCTCCCCAGTCAGTTTGCTCCAGCAACTCCCACTTAGCTGGGTTTTCACCCAGCCTGGTTGCCTTAGCAACTAGTCAGCAAGCTGAATCCTACTATTCTTGACTTTCATTTTCCTTCCCTCCTGGTCCCATCCTTAACTATGTAGCTCCCTTCCATCTGCTCAAAGACAGGGCCTGCAGCCGCCAACGCGGCCTCTCACCCTGGCCAGGGAGCACAGAACACCCCTTTTGGGGAACAGGGCACCTGAGTCCCAGAGAGGCAGTCCCCTTGCCTCAGGTCGCACAGCACGTAGGCAGCGGGGCCCTGGCCTTCAGGGCTGTGTAAACTCTGCAGCCCTGTGGCCTCCCGGCCGCCCAGGACACGGCTCCCACCTGGAGGCCCCCAATGTGCCAGGGCATCTCCGGGCCTAGCCGCTGGGCAGGAGCTCTGAGCAGGAGCCTGGGCCCCTGGGGCGGCAGCTCTGGAAGGCCTGCAGGAACTGGGGCCAGTGAGGCCATGGGGGTGGGGGAGAGGTTGGACTCGATAAGGGCACCTCCTCTGCATGCACAGGGACAGGGATCGCCACTACGGGTGTGTGTGAGGGGAGAGAGACAGGAGGTCAGTTCGGGGCCAGCGCCACAAGGGAGGGCAGGGAGCGCCTCCAAAAGAGCCAGGACCATGGTCAGCTCAGGGACCCTGATCCTGGAGGGGGGACAGATGGAAGTGAAGCTCTTTCCCCATCTCACCAGCTCGGGGCATCTCCATTCCGCATCCCTAGCCACTTGCGCCCCCTACCAGAACCTGCGATCCTGAGGACTCACCGCTTAGGGCCTCTGTAGGTGCCCAGTGTCCTCTGCCCTCGCTCCTCTAGCCCCGCGTCTCTATGGCCCAAGCCCTTCCCTCCCAGCTTTGCGCAGCTCTGGGGGCTCTGTCTTTTGCCGCTCCCCTGGGGTTCCACCTTATAGCCCAGCTCCCTCTGGATGAGTCTGGGTCCCGGGGTCTGGCCTAGAACTGGTTTTCAGAGCAGTCAGAACTGGGGCTCAGCACAGTCTGGAGCTTTTATCTCCTCCCCGCTAGGGAACACCAGCCAAGCACTCAGCCTCCCCCTCCTCTCTGGCTCCGTCCTCTCCTTGCGAGCCGCGTGTCTCCGTACCTTAGGCTTTTACAGCTCTTCCGCTCTTCCTTCTGGTTTCCTCCTTGCTTCTCCTTGTAGAATTTCAAGTCAGTCGACTTTCCTGTAGTTCTGGGTAATGTCCATTTTATGTTTTAGTTGTATTTTATTGAAATTGTTGTGTGCGGCTGCGGTTAGGTGTTTACCTGTGCAGACATCTTGGATTAATCTATTTTATTGATTTTTTTACAGAGAGGAAGGGAGAGGGGTAGAAAGCTAGAAACATTGATGAGAGAGAAACATCGACCAGCTGCCTCCAGCACACCTCCTATTGGGGATGTGCCCCCAACAAAGATACATGCCCTTGACCAGAATCGAACCTGGGATTCTTCAGTCTGCAGGCCAACTGAACCAAACCGGCTAGCCACTGAACCTAACAGGCTAGGGCTAAAATACTTTGTAAGAAGTCCCCGTCCCGATGAGGCCCCTGCTGACCGCACACACTGCAATGCCCTCCTCTCCCAGCCACTTTGCTCAATGGAGAGAGCAGCCCTGGGATTGAAGGTCACAGGTGGTATTCCGGCCAAGGGCACGTACCTCTGTGCTAGCTCTATGCATCCCCGTGCTGGAGGCGACACATAGACGCTTCTCTCTTACCTAGATGTGTCTCTCCCTCTGTCTCTCCCCTCCCCTTCTCACTCCTTAAATTTCAATGGGACAATATCCTCGTATGGGGACAAGAAACAAAACAGCCATCTTCCCTCGCCCCCAGCGGACCCCTCTCCACACCACTGCCCACACTCCAGCCCCCATGCCTCACTGGCTCCAGGGAAGATGCAGCTGGTCTCTGTGCAATAGAGCATGCGCTCTGGGAGGCGGCAGTGAGGCCTGGGCTCAGCACCCTGAGGTGCAGCCGCCTCACCTCCCGGGCCTCACAGACCTTGTGGGCTTCAGTGGAAGGTGAGACTCTCCACCAGGAAGTGGGCTGTGACACGGGTGAAAGTGCGCATGTCCACAATGAAGCATGTGGTAACTCAGGTGAACATAGTGTTGTTTAGACAGGAAGCTATTGGACACTCAGCAGAGGACAGTACAGCGTGAGCAAGGCATTGATGTGCACGGAGAAACCAAAGCAGCTGAGCCCGCTGTGTGTTCCTGTTAGAATAGCTGTGGGGTCAGGACCCGGCCTGATGTCCCTCCAAGGTCCCTGCATGCTCCAGAGGGAACAGCAGCTGTCACACGGTCCCCAAGTCCTGGCTGAGGGGTTCACCATCACAGAACCCGTCCCTGTTCCAGACACAGTGTCCGCATGGCTGTGACCCCAGCACAGCTGTCCTGGGGCAACTAGGCTCAGGGTGCCCCCTGGGCCCTCATTGCACCTGCACTTCCACAGCACTGCTCCCCTAAATCTAAAACAGCCTCTCTCCCCGCATCCGGGTCCCAGTGGGGCCAGCACTAGAAACTTCTCTGGGTCCAGGACTAGGGCTTCCTCTAGGACATCATGGCCCAGCCTCCTCCCTGTTCTCTCGGGAAATGGGGTGTTTCCTTCCCGCAGTTGGAAAAGGAGGGAGCTACGCTTAGGCTGCCAGTGAGTTTGGGGGGTGACCCCTGAGACCCTATGACAGTGCAGAGGGAGCCATGGGGAACCCCACCTCCGTAGTTCCTCCTCAGTCTCCTGCTCTGGACTCTGACCCCGTCCTGGTGTGTCCCTCCCAGGCAATGACAGCGGCCAGGGCTCTGATGTGTCTCTCTCGGCTTCTAAAGGTGAGACCAGTCCTGGGGAGGGGTGAAAAGTGGAAAGAGGGGGGACTGGGCGGTGGGCAGTCTGGGGACACTGTGAGCATGAAGTGGGTTTGAGAATGTCACCAGTCACGGCCACTGCCCTGAACCTGCTCATGATGATTGTCCTCCACAGCGTGAGGCCGCTGCCCTGTGGGGACTGAGTGATGCAAGGTGTGTTCCTGCTCCCACTTCCTGACTCAGGACCCTCTGTTGGGGGGCTGGCCCCCCCCTGCCCCCCCACTCTTTCCTGTCAGCAGAGGCTGCTGGGCCCTCCCCATCCCCATCCCTGCCTTTCCTCCCTGGGGCTCTGAGCTACAATTTCCCGCTGCGGATTGAAATGAGATGCTGATGTGACTCCTCATTTCTTGCCATAAAAGGCTTGGGGGTTAATTAAAGGGGAAGCTCCTAAATTCTGAGGGGAAATAAATTGAAGCTCCAAGAACTGTCCAGGTCCCTGTATTTGCTGTGCTGAGCGTGTCACAGGAGGGACGGGAGGGGTGGTGAGGAGGGAGCGTGGTCAGGCCTGGGCCTGGTCAGTGCGCAGTGCATCGTGGGCTTTGACGTGGTCACTCCCACCCTGAGCACCGCGCCCTTTCCTGGTGCTGCACGGGGCCTCCCCCACTTCAGGCAGCAGAGACCCGTGGGGGTGGGGGTGGGGCTCTGGCCCTGGGAGAGCCCCGCCCTGGGAGGGAGAGCAGCACTGGGAGATGTGGGCTCGCCCTGGGGAGCTCACTCTTACCCAGGTCCCCCTGGTGGGGGGAGGGGGGAGGGGGGAGGGAGGAGGGATCGGGGGACCTGGCGCTGAGCCCTGTGAGGGAGGCCCCGCATCACATCCATCACGTCCTATAAACTCCTGAGCACAAGGGAAGGGCCACACCAAGGGAGCCTCCTTTCATGGGGGACCTGCCTCAGAGTCAGGGGGGCCGGGTTCCAGGTGCCACCTGCGGAGGAGCCCAAAGTGAGCGCCCCCCACTCCCGTCCCACACAGGACTGCCCACACGTCCCCTTCACAAGGACACGCCCCGTGGGCCCCTCGTGTTCCTGTCACGTCATTGCTGGGTCCCCGGGGCCAGGGCACAGAGACTGAGCAGGCAGCCAGGACCTCGCAGGGCCTGGGGGGCCTTCACAGCTGGTCCCGGGGCTCCCCCTATCCTTCCCCCTCCTTCCCACAGCCGCGGCCAGCCAAATCTTTATCATTATTATCATTATTATTATTATTTCTATTGATTTCAAGAGGAAGGAAGAGGGAGTCATAGAAACACCCATGATGGGACAGAGCCATGGCTAGGCTGCCTCCTGGACCACCACCACCACTATCCCCGCCCCTCCTCTGAGGACAGAGTCCACAACCCAGCAGGTGCCTCACCAGGAATGGAACCCTGACCTCCTGGTTGAAGGTCAATGCTCAGCTGCTGAGCCACACCCGGCCTGGCCCACGGTTCCATAACAGAATGAGTGACAGAGACGCTGGGAGGGCTGAGGCTGGGGGAACTGGCACGCACCTTCTCAAACCTGAACGTGAGCTTCTCCCTCAGGAAATGTCACCTGGCAGGGACCACGGACAGGCCTGCTGTCCTGATGCAATGCCAGTCCCGAGAGGAAGCCAGAATGATGGGACAGGGGTTCCCACCACGTCAGCTAGACCCTCCCCAGCGCTGACACACTTCCCAGGGGCTCTGTGGGAAGAGACACATAGGTGACTAATGGATCCGCACAGGAAGGGCTCTAGGACTTAGAGACACAGGGCATCACCTTCACTAACCTGCATGAGGACAGAGCACCCAGCAAGACAGCCCTGGGGATGGGAATGGAACAGAACAAGAAACATTCACTATTCCCAGCCAGCGGGCCTCGGTGCTTGAACTTGGACCTATGAACCAGGAGGTCACAGGTCACTTTTTTGTCTGAGCATATGCCTGGGATGGAGGCTCCATCCCCAGTGTGGGGTTTGTAAGAGGCAGCTGATCAATGACTCTTTCTCATCATTGATGTATCTATCTCTCTCTCCTCTAAAAAAATAAATATATATATTTTATATATATATATATATATATATATATATATATATATATATATTTTTTAAAAATTAAAACAAGAAGAATACAGTCAATATGGTTTCAGGTCTCAGTTTGCAAAGCCGATTTCAAAAACGACCACAGGTGTGGCTGTAGTGACTGTCACAGGGGAGCATGTAAAGGTCAGTAAAACACGGCTCCTGCCCATGTCTGTGAGGCCGTCTATGTTTTAATAAGCTGCCGCCACAACAACAGATGAAATGTAGAAGCAAATGTGCAAACCCAGCGTCTCCCAGGGGGACTTACAGGATGTGACAGGGGAGCAGGCCCCTCCTCTCTCCTCCTCCTTCACCTGGGAAATTGGTGATTTTCACAAAAACATGACTCTGTCCCCATCTCCCAGGCAGTGAGCATGCGGCCTGAGTTCATACTTGTTTCCCCGTGTGGTTCCGTGAGTGGTGACTGTGACAGAGGGAACCACACGAACAAGGTTATTGGGGGCCTCCCCCCTGTGTGAGGCTGCACAGAGATGGTGAACCCCAAACCTTGGAAAGTCCCTGAACAGCACAGCGCCCGGGCCAGGCCTCAAGGGACAGGGGGACGGGCTCCGCGCAGGAGGAGGGTCAGGCCCGAGTCCAGGGCCCAGGCCTGCGCTCAGGTCTCCGCAGGGCACAGAGTCTGGGGGGGGAAACTCCCTGGTGGGGACTCCCCAGCGCCCTGGTTTCACTTCTCCTTTCCCAACCTGTTTCGGCGCCTTCTTCCTGGATACTCGTGACACTGAAACAACTCTCACTCTCACTGGCTGAGCGGCTTCTACAGCAGCCAATCAGCGTCCCCGAGACTCCCGTTTATAAGGCCTTCGCGGAAGTGCCCGGACTCAGACGCGCCCCAAACTGCCAGGATGCGGGTGCAGAGGCCCCCCACCCTCCTCCTGCTGCTCGCGGGGGCGCTGGTCCTGACCCCCAGCCGGGCCGGTGAGTGCGGGGTCCGAGGGGGCGGCTGTGCGGGGAGGAGCGCGGGGACCCGGCGGGGGCGCGGGCCCGGGAAGGCGCGTGTCCAGCCCGGCCCTGCCCTCCGTCCGCCCCCCAGGCCCCCACTCCCTGAGATATTTCAAAACCATCGTGTCCCGGCCCGGCCGCGGGGAGCCCCGCTTCCTCTCCGTCGGCTACGTGGACGACACGCAGTTCGTGCGGTTCGACAGCGACGCGGCGAGTGGGAGGATGGAGCCGCGGGCGCCGTGGATGCAGCAGCCGTGGGT
The DNA here is from genome assembly GCA_036971965.1 of Nyctalus aviator. Classification (NCBI taxonomy): domain Eukaryota; kingdom Metazoa; phylum Chordata; class Mammalia; order Chiroptera; family Vespertilionidae; genus Nyctalus; species Nyctalus aviator. The sequence continues at coordinate 1,880,453 of CM072936.1, read as the reverse complement.
GGAGCGGGAGAGGCCGGGGTATTGGGACCGGGAGACGCAGATCAGCAAGGAAGACACACAGACTTACCGAGTGGACCTGCAGACCCTGCGCGGCTACTACAACCAGAGCGAGGACGGTGAGCCGCGCGCCGCGCCCATCACGACCCCCCTCCCCACGGACGGGCCGGGGTCGCCCCGTGGGTCCGGGTCCGAGCGTCACCCCGAGGCGGCGGGACCCGCCCGGCCCCCACCCCCCACCCCCGGGAGGAGCCCGCGGGGACTGTGACCCGATTTCACTTTCAGTTTTAGATTCAGGCCCCGCGGGGCGGGCGGGGCGGGCTGAGCTCGGGGCGGGCTGACCTCGGGGCGGGGTCAGGGTCTCACACCATCCAGAGGATGTATGGCTGCGAGCTGGGACCGGACAGGCGCCTCCTCCGCGGGTACATGCAATACGCCTACGATGGCACCGACTACCTCGCCCTGAACGAGGACCTGACCTCCTGGACCGCGGCCGACATGGCGGCTCAGATCACAAAGCGGAAGTTTGAGGCGGCGGGTGAGGCAGAGCATCAGAGGAGCTACCTGGAGGGCCTGTGTGTGGACTCACTGCGCATGTACCTGGACAAGGGGAAGGAGACCCTGCTGCGCGCAGGTACCAGGGACCCCGGGGCCGCCCCCTCTCCCCGGGGCTGGGGCTCCTACAAGGAGACAGGACAGGGGGTCAGGGTCAGACACCCCTCCTCCGGTTTAGGGAGGGGGTTCCCCTGGATATCTATATCAGGTTCCAGAGGGACTCTCCCTCCTCTCAGGGACAGGTAGGGGTGCAGGCGCTCCCGGGGTGTACGGAGACCCCCTGCAATAGCCCATAAGGGGTTCCCAGGGGCCCTGCAGGGGATCTGGGACCCACGGGGACCTTCTCTCTCAGGCCTTGTGCGCTGCCCCACAACTCCTGTGTCTGAGGCCTGACCCCAGCTTTTCTGAGTCACGTGGCCTCCTCCCAGGTCAGGACCTTTTCTCCCTCAGAGACCTGCCTCCTCCCTAGGCTGTGTCAGTCTGAGTCTAGAACTTTCTAAAGTCAAGGAGGTCCTGTCAAAACCGGTTTGGCTCAGTGGATAGAGTGTTGGCCTGCGGACTCAAGGGTCCCGGGTTTGATTCTGGTCAAGGGCACGTAAGTTGGTTGCGGGCACATCCCCAAGGGGGGTGTGCAAAAGGCAGCTGATGTTTCTCTCTCATCATCAATGTTTCTAGCTCTTTATTCCTCTCCCTTCTTCTCTATATAAAATATATTAAAAAAAAAAAAAAAAAAAAAAAGAGAGAGAGAGAGAGACTAGGAGGTCCTTTCAGGAGCCTCTGTCCAGACTGGTGTGTTGCTGTGTGCTCCCTCCCCACCCAGGTGTCTGTCCACTCTCAGGATGGTCACATGGGCGCTGCTGGAGTGTCCCATGGAGGATGCAAAGCTCCTGCATTTTCTCCCCTCCCCTCAGACCCTCCAAAGGCACACGTGACCCACCACCCCGTCTCTGCCAGTGAGGTCACCCTGAGGTGCTGGGCGCTGGGCTTCTACCCTGCGGACATCAGCCTGACCTGGCAGCGTGACGGGGAGGACCAGACCCAGGACATGGAGATGGTGGAGACCAGGCCTGCGGGGGATGGCACCTTCCAGAAGTGGGCGGCCGTGGGGGTGCCCCCTGGAGAGGAGCACAGATACACGTGCCATGTGCAGCACGAGGGGCTGCCCGAGCCCCTGACCGTGAGATGGGGTGAGGAGGGCCGTGGGCACAGAGCTTCTTCTCAGGGCAGCCCTGGGGGAGCTCAGTGGGGTGGGGGCTGAGGCCTGGGGTCAGGGCCCTCACCCTCTCTTCCCTTCTCCTCCCAGAGCCACCTTCTCACACCTTCATCTTCATCATCCTGGGCATCGCTGGGGGCCTGGTTCTGCTGGGAGCTGTAGCTGGAGCTGTGATGTGGGGGAAGAGGCGCTCAGGTGGGCAGGGGTGGGTCTGAGTGTCTGTCCCACTGGGGGTTCAATCCCAGGTAGACATGTGTCCGCCTCATTCACGGGAAGCTCCATCCCCACATTGTGGTGGCCAGTGTGGGGCTCTGTGCTCACACTGACTCTGTAGTGAGGCCCGTGGGAAATGAGGGGCCCACTTCTCACCTGATGCTGCTGGTGCTGGGGACCCCGTTCCCAGCAGCCCCAGCTCAGAGGGCAGGTCCCTGCTGAGCACAGACCTCCAGGAGGGTGATGGGTCCCGTCCCCACACATGCCCTTCCCTCAGGTGTCCTGATCCTGCCCTGGGTCTGTGCACACGCTTCTGGAAACTTCTCTGGGCCCAGGACTAGGGCTTCCTCTAGGACCTCCTGGCCCTGCCTCCTCCCTGGTCTCTCACGGGGTGTTTTCTTCCCGCAGGTGGAAAAGGAGGGAACTACGCTCAGGCTGCCAGTGAGTATGGAGGGGTGACCCCTTAGACCCTGTGACAGTGCAGAGGGAGCCATAGGGGTCTCCACCCACATAGTTCCTCTTAGTCTCCACCCTGGGGCTCTGACCTTGTCCTGGTTTGTCCCCTCCAGATGGTGACAGCGGCCAGGGCTCTGATGTGTCTCTCACGGCTTCTAAAGGTGAGACCTGCCGTGGGGAGGGGTGGACAGAGGGGGTGCTGGGCGATGGTTAATCTGTGGGACACTGTGAGCATGAAGTGGGCTATGAGAATGTCACCAGTCACAGCCACTGCCCTGAACCTGCTCATGATGATTGTCCTCCACAGCGTGAGGCCGCTGCCTTCTGGGGACTGAGTGATGGAAGGTGTGTTCCTGCTCCCACTTCCTGACTCAGGACCCTCTTATGGGGGGCTGGCCCTGCTCTGCTCCCCACACTTTCCTGTCAGCAGAGGCAGCTGGGCCCTCCCGTCCCCATCCCTGCCTTTCCTCCCTGGTGCTCTGAGCTGCCACTTTCTGCTCCGGATTGAAATGAGACTGTGCATTGACCTGATTCTTCGATTCTTGCCAAGAAGTCTTGGGGGTTAGTTAAAGGGGAAGCTCCTAAATTCTACGTGGAAATAAATTGAAGTTCCGAGAACTTTTCAGGCCCGTGTGTTTGCTGTGCTGGGCCTGTCACAGGAGGGACGGGATGGGTGGTGAGGGCAGAGCGTGGACCGGGCCTGGGCCTGGTCAGTGCGCAGTGCACCATGGGCTTTGACGTGGTCACCTTATCGGCCGGGTCACCTCTCTGCTCCTCTGACCTTGTCCCTCAGCGGATCCCTGTCCCACCAGGACCTGTGGTCTCAGGGACCCCCATCTCCCAGGCCTTGTCACGTGTCCTAAAGCAGCGCATCTCCAAGAGCCTGGACAGCGAGCCTTCCTGGGGCAGGTCAGCCTGGGCTCAGGCCTGGGGCTGCTCTCCCCTCTCCTCTCCCTTCCTGTGGGTTGGGAGCTCTTTGCCTTGGTGGGTGTTATGCCTGTCCCTGTTCTTGGGTGTGAGTTCTGGCCTAACTCTCTGAGCAGCAGGAGGCATGTTGCCCGTCACTGTCTCACAGGCCCAGGGTCCCTGCTCACAGGAGCCCTGGTGTGGAGCTGGGTGTTTAGGCTTCTCCTGCTGCTGCCTCCTTCTGGGCCTGGCTGTTCTTCCATCTTTCCCTGAGCTCTCCGAGGGTTTACCAGGAGCGAGATTCCGCCTCTGAGGGCAGTTCCTGCTGGAACTGAGCCCTGCCTGCCACCCTCTCTCCCATCCTTCCCTCTATTGCTGGCCCCACTGGGACCCGGATGTGGGGAGAGGCTGCTGTAGGTTTAGGGGAGCAGTGCTGTGGAAATGCAAGTGCAATCAGGGCCCCAGGGGGTACCCTGAGCCCCAGCCCCCCCGACAGCTGTGTCAGGGCCACAGCCATGAGGCCACTGTGTCTGGAACAGGGACAGGTTCTGAGATGGTGACTCCCTCAGCCTGGACTTGGGGACTGTGTTACAGCTGCTGTTCCCTCTGGAGCGCACACATCCTTGGAGGGACATCAGGCCGGGTACTGACCCCACAGCGATTCTAACAGCGACACTCACCGGGCTTAGCTACTTTGGTTTCTTCCTGTGCATGAACCTTATGCTTATGCTGTACCGTCCTCTGCTGAGTGTCCAATAGCTTCATTTCTAAACAACACTGTGTCCACCTGCGTTACCACGCACTTCATTGTGGACATGCACACTGTCACCCGTGTCACAGCCCACTTGCTGGTGGAGAGTCTCACCTTCCTGGTGGAGAGTCTCACCTTCCACTGAAGCCCACAAGGTCTGTGAGGCCCGGGAGGTGAGGCGGCTGCACCTCAGGGTGCTGAGCCCAGGCCCTGCTGCCGCCTCCCAGAGCGCATGCTCTATTGCACAGAGACCAGCTGCATCTTCCCTGGAGCCAGTGATGCATCGGGCCTGGATGGTGGGGAGTGCTGTGGAGAGGGGTCCACTGTGGGGTGTAGGGAGAGAAGATGGTTTTTTATTTGTTGTCCTCACCTGAGGATATTGTTCAATTGACGTTTAAAGGGAGAGTAGGGAGAGGGGAGAAGCAGAGGCAGACACACATCCATGTAAGAGAGAGGCATCTATGTGTCGCCTTCAGCACGGGGATGCATGGAGCCTGCACCGAGGTACATGCCCTTGACCGGATACAACCTGTGATCTTCAATCCCAGGGCTGCTCTCTCCATTGAGTAAAGTGGCTGGGAGAGGAGGGCATTGCAATAGTGGGTGGTCAGCAGGGGCCTTATTAGGAAGGGGACTTCTTTTATTTATTTTAATAAATCTTTATTGTTCATATTATTACGGATGTTTCTCATTTTTTTCCTCCCTCCATTGCTCCCCTCCACCTGGTTCCCACCCCACTCACTGCCCTTTCCCAACCCCCCATTGTCCTCATCCATAGGTGCAGTTTATGTTCAGTCTCTTCCCGCACCCTCACACTCCCCTTTTCCATGAGAATCGTCAGTTCACTCCCCTTCCATACCTCTGATTATATTATATTCACCAGTTAATTTTGATCATCAAATTTTTTAATTCCCTTGGTTTTTAGATTCACTTGTTGATAGTTACATATTTGTTGTTCATAATTTTTATCTTTATTTTCTTCCTCTTACTAAAGAACCCCCTTCAGAAATTCATATAATTCTGGTTTGGCGGTGATGAACTCCTTTAGCTTTTTTTAATTTATTATTTCTGAAGCTCTCTATCTGGCCTTCGATTCTGAGTGATAGCTATGTTGGGTAGATTATTTTTGGCTGTAGGTTCTTGCTATTCATCACCTTGAATATTTCTTGCCATTCCCGTCTGGCCTGCATGGTTTCTGTTGAGAAATTAGCTGACAATCATATGGGTGCTCCTTTATAGGTAACTACCTGCTTTGCTCTTGCTGCTTTTAATATTCTCTCTGTGTCTTTTGCTCTTGGAATTTTAATTATGATGTGTCTTGGTGTGGTCCTCTTTGTATTCCTTTTGCTTGGGATTCTGTGCGCTTCCTGGACTTGTAAGTCTAATTCTTTCACCAGGTGGGGGAAGTTTTCTGTCACTATTTCTTCCAGTATGTTTTTGGTTTCTTGCTCTCTCTCTTCTACTGGGACCCCCATAATTCTGATGTTGGTTCGCTTGAAGTTGTCCCAGAGGTTTCTTACATTATCTTCAACTTTCTGGATTCTCTTGCCTTCTTGCTTCTGTCGAGGAGTGTCTCTGGCTCTTTATGTTCCAAAACTTTGACTTGATTCTTGCGATCTTCCATTCTGTGTTTAGGACTCTGTGTGATATTTTTATTTCAGACAATGTATTCTTTATTTCTAGTTGATTCCTTATTATTTCTAGTTGATCCCTTTTCATATCCTCATAGGTCTTGTTTATTTTGTCGGCCTTTTCTAGGAAATTCTTGAAAAACCTTATAAGCGTAGTTTTGAACTCTATATCCGGTTGCTTTTGTCCTCCATTTCTTTCGTTTGTGTTCTGTTTCCTTGTCTCGGCATTTTCGCTGCTTCCCTGAGTTGGTAGGGTGGCTTTGTGTGCTAAGGTGTCCTTTATGGTTCAGTGGGTCAGTCTCCCAGTTACCTGAGGTGGACACTCTTGGTGCCCCCTTTTGTGAACTGTGTGTACAGCCTTGTTGTAGTTAAGTCTTGATTGTTGTTGGTGTCACTGGGAGGAACTGATCTATGGGCCAATTGGCTGTGAGGATCAGCTGTGTCTATGCAGGAGACAGCCTTATTCGACTAGACTTGGAAAATTGTAAAAACTCTGTGCTCAGCATGGATGGGGCGGAGTTTCAGGGTGGAGTCTACAGCATTGGCTTACTGTCTTCTTTTATTTTTTAAAATATATTTTATTGATTTTTTACAGAGAGGAAGGGAGAGGGATAGAGACCTAGAAACATAGATGAGAGAAACATTGACCAGCTGCCTCCTGCACACCCCCTATCTGGGATGTGCACCCAACCAAGATACAAGCCCTTGAGTGGAATCGAACCTGGAACCTTTCAGTCTGCAGGTCGACGCTCTATCCACTGAGCCAAACTGGTTTTGGTGGGAAGGGGACTTCTAATACAAAATATTTTAGCCCTAGCCAGTTTGGTTCAGTCGGCCTGCAGACCGAAGAGTCCCAGGTTCGATTCCGGTCAAGGCCATGTACCTTAGTTGCAGGCACATCCCCAAGAGGAGGTGTGCAGGAGGCAGCTGGTTGATGTTTCTCTCTCATTGATTTTTAACTCTTTATCCCTCTCTGTTCCTCTCTGTAAAAAAAAATCAATAAAATTTTGTTTTTAAAAATCTACCTTGAGACTGGAGAACTAACAATGCCACATGTGGGTGGAAGTTTGCTGTCGTAATTACGATGGAATCTAAAACCCAGGGGCCCCTTGTAGCATCAGTTCTCCATCAGAAGTGTCTGAGGATTGTGGTCCCCTCAAACCCACACTCCCGCGTTCGAAGACATCCATGAAGACGGTGAAGGCATGCTTTTCAAAGTGTGTATCCCTTTAATGTGTCTATTCTTCTAAGCATTACCAGGTGGGGTGGGAATTTCAGGGATGGGGGATTGAGGTCTCGGGCACAGACGGCAGGGCCCCGCTGACTCACATGCCACAGTGACTTGGCTAGAACGCTGTGGAGGAGCAGCTAGGAGCTCCCAGCGCCCACCGCCATGGTGGCCAGGTTGCAGGACTGGATGTGCCCGGAGGAGATGATGTCCGGGTGCTCCCTGTCAGACGAACACACCTTTCAGCATCAACTCATCTCTGTCCCAAGGTTTAGTGCAAATGGTCAGTTGGAGGTTCTTCTCTTCTGCAGCCCTCAGCAGGTTCTGCGTTTCCTCATCAAATGCATCTTTGTCCAGCCTGGGGAGATAGACATCATTTCCCTCTCTGCCCCCCAATGCCTCTCTCCCCTAGACTGGCATGGAGTGGAGCCAGACTCATGGACACAGAGCATAGACTGACAGCTGTCAGAAGGGAGTGGGTTGGGGGCTGAGTGAGAGGGTGAAAGGATTAAGCAAAGACAAAAAAGAGAGAAAGACTCATGGATACAGACAACAGTGCAGTGATTGTCAGAGGGAAGGGGGAATAAATGGTGATGGAAGGAGACTTGACTTGGGGTAGAAGTAAACACACAATCTATCTATATATATATAAAAGCCTAAGCAACCATTCAACCATTTGACCGGTAGCTATGACTTGCACTGACCCCAGGGGGGAGACACTCAACACACAGGCGTGGAAACATGGAACAGACTGATGAATCTCAAAGGGAAGGGGGAGGGCGGGAAGAGATTAACCAAAGATCTTATGTGCATGCTAGAGGTCCGATGCACAAAATTCATGTGAGAGGAGACCTTCCTTCCCCTGGCTGCCAGCACCGGTTCCCTCTGGAACCCGGGACTTGGGCTTTTCTCGCAGCCCCAGCTTCATCCAGTAGGTCTTCCAGAAAGACATCAAGCCTAATTAGCATATTATGCTTTTATTATCATAGACTAGAGGCCTGATGCATGGATTTGTGCACGAGTGGCGTCCCTCAGTCTAGCCTGCAGGGATTGGACCGAAACCAGCAGTCTGACATCCCCCAAGGTGTTCCAAATTGTGAGATGGTGCAGGTCAGGCCAGTGCACAAATTCGTGCTCTGGGCCTCTAGTACAATATGAAAATAATGTAGTGTAGAACTCTGTGCCTGAAACGTGTATGAGTTTTTTTATAAAGTATTTTCTCATTAAGGAATATGTGGTACGTATTTTTTATTTTATTTATTTTTAAAATATATTTTATTGATTTTTGTACAGAGAGGAAGCGAGAGAGATAGAGAGTTAGAAACATCAATGAGAGAGAGTCATTGATCAGCTGCCTCTTGCACACCCCCCACTGGGGATATGCCCGCAACCAAGGTACATGCTCTTGACCGGAATCGAACCCGGGGCCCTTCAGTCCCCAAGCCGATGCTCAATCCATTGAGCCAAACCGGTTCTGGCTGAAACCTGTATGATTTTATTAACCAATGCCACCACCAATACATTACATTAAAAAAAAACATATATATATATATATATATATATATATATATATATATTTTTTTTTTTTAAGAGAAAGCACAAATCCTTCCTGTAGAGTGGCTACATGAATAGGAGCGAGATGTGCCATTTTGTTCTTCCGGGGGCCTAGCATCTTGAAGGGAGCCAAGTATTCCCTCTAAAGCTGTCCATTAGGTCCACTCTAAACAATACTAAGTACTACTCTTTTTAATTTAATTTAATTTAATTTAATATTTTACAGAGAGGAAGGGAGAGGGATAGAGAGTTAGAAACATCAATGAGAGAGAAACATTGACCAGCTGCCTCCTGCACACCTCCTTCTGGGGATGTGCCCGGAATCAAGGTACATGGCCTTGACCGGAATCGAACCTGGGACCCTTCAGTCCACAGGTCCATGCTTCCACACCAGAGCAGCTGCAGGGCACAGTCCTGGTGGCCCAGGGCTTCACACAGCGCCGCCATGCCGTCGCGGTCCGGGCTGTTCCATTCCAGGTTGAGGCCCCGCAGGGACTTGCAGACGGTGAGGGCGGAGGCCGGGTCCTCGCAGCAGGCAGCGGTGAGCTCACATAGCTCCAGCCTGCCACAGAGAAGCACACCAGGGGGACCGCCCCTCTCTGGCTGCGCTGGGACGCACACTATCACGAAACACCCCTTCCACGCATCTGAGCAGGAGACTTGGTGGTCTCGACCCGTGGTTCTCAACAGGGGCCCTTGTGTCCCCTGGGGGACACGTGGCAATGTCAGGAGGCATTCGACACACCGGGGGATGCTACTGTCAGCTGGTGGGTAGAAAGAAGCCAGACCCTGACCGGTGTGGCTCAGTGGATAGAGCGTCAGCCTGCGGACTGGAGGGTCCCAGGTTCGGTTCCGGTCAAGGGCATGTACCTTGGTTGCAGGTACATCCCCAGTGGGGGGCAGTGCAGGAGGGAGCTGGTCAATGTTTCTAACTCTCTGGTCCTCTCCCTTCCTCTCAGTAAAAAAATCAATTAAATTTTTTTTTAAGGAAGAAGCCAGGGCCGCAGCCTAACGTCCTACAGTGCACAGGACAGTCCCCTCTCCCCGTCACAACACAGAGCGATCTAGTCCCAAATGTCACCACGCAGTGCCCAGACCGGGAACCCCTGGTCTCCCAGGACAGCATTTTACTTAGTTCCGGACCCTTCCGTGCTGGGAATCCCCAGCTCTTCCTCTTCTTGAAACAGGAAGCTTACCCACAAAGACCGTCAGCACACACTCACCCGAGATTCTCCAGTTTACAGTTAGGGTGCCTCAACGCCCCACATAACTGTCTGACACCTGCATCTTGTATTTTGTTATCCCCTAGCTTCAGAGTCCTCAGGGTTCCATTGCTGATAAGAACCCCAGAGAGGTCCTCACAGCAGCCAGGAGTGAGGTAACAGCCCGCCAACCTGGGGGATGGGTGGGAGACACACACACAGACACAATCAGGAGTCCTGTCTCGATCGCCTCAGCTTGCTTTCACTTCCTGCTATGAAGAATGAAATGCCTGAGTGCTTCTGAGATGATGATGGTGATGACGATGACAGTGATGATATGGGAGAACATGATGGCGATGACAGTGATGATACAGGCGATAGTGATGGCCATGACAGTAATGATGCTAGAGGTGATTTGGAAGTGGTGATGGTGATGCTGCAGATGTGGTGGTGATGATGATGGTGGTGAGAACAAATAAGATCCAGTCTCTTGCCCTAGCTCGAGTGATAAGGGTGAAGGGATTAAACATTTCCATCATAAGCTGGAGTCGATATGGAGATGATGGTGGAGGCAGTGATGAAAATGGTGGTAATGATGGTGATGGTAATAGCGATGATGATGGTGATAAGGATAATGGTGATGATCATGGTGATGATGATGGTGATAATAGTGATATTAGTGATAATGGGGGTGGTGATCATAATAGTGATGATGCTGGAGATGATGATGGTAGTGATGATAATGGTCATGGTGATGGTGATAACGGAGGTGGTGATTGTGGTGATGATAAAGATCCTACAACTTCTCAGTTCCACCTCATCAGCCCAGTTACTCGGGGCTCCCTCGTTTGGCCACAAAGGTTCCGCCTCCCTACTGCCCACCTTTGCACACTAAGGGCCCTGCTCTCAGTGCTCTCACTGGTGGGAATGCTTTGGGCTCCAATACCAGCAGGGCTACTCTCTCACCCTCCACATCTCTCCACCGATGTCACCTGTTAGTGAGGACCGCCCTGAATACGTACATAGTATCATGTCCCAGTCTCCTCTCTACATGCTTCCTCACAGTACTCATCATCCACTAACACACATGTGAGCATGTATATACATCCACATATACACATGTGCATGACTCTGGCATGTATACATGCACATGAGTGTCTGTGGGCATGCTTATATAGGCACACATACATACCCATGTGTAATATATCTGGAACATGTATGTGTATGTGTGTATCGGTGTGGGTATGCTCTGTGGTTCTCAAACAGAGATTTTTTGGCTCATACCCATCCTAGGGCCCACACACAGACACGTCCCTCCCGTTGCTCAGGGGGCACAGAGGGAGCGCCCAGTGGAAAGGGACCAGCTCAGGCGCGCCCATTCCCAGTGGCACTTCGGGCAGACTCACCGCGCCTGACCCCCGCTTATCAATCAATCCCTGTCACAGCGACCCGGACGGTGCCTGTTGGGGATGGGAGGGGGGTAGGGGGCGGGCTTCTGTGCTTCTCACGCCCCCCACTCCTGCCCTCCGTGTCCCCCTTCCTCCCCCCGCAGGGCGCTGGGCAAAGGCGGGCAGTAGGGCGGCGGAACCTTTGTGGCCGAGCGCGCGTTTCCAGCCGGCGCCGTTTCCCAGGGACGCCGCCGCGCCCCGCGCCCCCACGCCCGCGCCCCCTGCGCTCGCGTCGCCGGCGCCGGCGGCCCGGAACTCCCGGAAGTCTTGGTTCCGTCGCCGCCGGTGCTCGCGAGGGGGAACCCGGGCCTCCCGGGACCTCGGCCTGCTCCTCCGGACCCGAGAGGCCGCCGCACCGGGTACGGGGGCCGGGACGGAGGGAGGAGCCCGTTCCGGCCCGGGGCCCGCGCAAAACCGGGCGGGGCGGGAAGGGGGCCGGCGCTCCCGGTGGGGGTGGGGCGGGGCGTCGGACGGAGCCGGGCTGGGGGTGGGAGGTGGGGACGGAGGCGCCGGTCGAAGGGAAAGGGCGCGGGGACCCCGGAATGCACCGAGGAAGTGGGGGTGGCGGGGGGGGCCCTGCTGGGTATAGCGGGGCGAGGGGCGGAGACCTGAAGACAGATGCCCGCTTCACACCGGAAGGAAGGCGCGGGGTCGGGGGGAGGGGGTGCTGGGCGGAGTAGTTTCGGAAGGGGACTCCCGAGCCCGGGGTGCTGACCGGGACGGGGAGGGGCACGTGTGCGGGGCCCGCGGGGGGCGGGGGGCGGGCGGATGCAGGGGCCGCAGGTCCAGGGGGCGCCGCCGGGAAGGGCCGCCTCTGGGCAGGGAGCGGGGCGCGGCGGCCCAGGCCGAGGTGCTGCGCGGGGAGCGGGTGTAGGAGCCGCGGGGGAAAGTGGGGAACTAGGTCAGTGGGGCTCGGGGGGGTGTAGCTGGAGAGGAGGGTGAGAGACGGGTGTCCCTGGGGTTAGGAGGGTTTTCAGCGCACCTGGCGGGATGGAGAGCCGGGGGGCCCTGCCGCGGGCTCCGGGGGGGCTGGGAGGAAGAGGGAGCGAGCGCCCTGCACCCCAATCCCGAAGGCCCGGGCCTGAGATGAAAGGAGCCCCGAAGTAAAGAGGGGACTAGACGTGGCCGGAGTCGGGCCGCTGTGAGTAGGGAGAGGCGGGACTGGCCCTCGGTGAGGTCAGGGGTTAGAGGGGGCCCCCGCAGGAACAGGTGGGGGGCCTGGGTGGCACCGAGCGAGCTGGCTGCAGGCAGTGTCTGTTGCAGGGAGGTGGGTCGGGGTGCAGGGGTGCTGCAGTGGGAGGGGACCGCGTCCTCCGGGAGGCTAACTTCTCCCTCCTTTCCGTCGCCCCCAGTTGTCCCTCCAGATGCTGCTGCTGCCCCCGCGGCCGCCCCACCCTCGCTCCTCCTCGCCGGAGGCCATGGACCCGCCGTCCCCCAAGGCAGACAGCCCTTCCTCCACTCCTCCCGCGGTGGCGGCGCCCCTGCCCCCGACGCCCGCCCACCTGCTCATCGACGCCAACGGGGTCCCCTACACGTACACGGCGCCGCCGGAGGAGCCGCCGCCGAGCCCGCCCCCCCGCGAGCCGTCTCCGGTGGAGCCCCCGCCCCGCAAGGGCTACAACTGCCCGGAGTGCGGCCGCGTCTTTGCCAGCCCCCTGCGGCTGCAGAGCCACCGCGTGTCGCACTCGGACCTCAAGCCCTTCACGTGCGCCGCCTGCGGCAAGGCCTTCAAGCGCTCCAGCCACCTGTCCCGGCACCGCGCCACGCACCGCGCCCGCGCCGGCCCGCCGCACACCTGCCCGCTCTGCCCGCGCCGCTTCCAGGACGCCGCGGAGCTGGCGCAGCACATGAGCCTCCACTGAGCCCGGCCCGGCGCTGGGCCTCGGCGTCCGCACACACACTCCCTGGCGCTGCTGAGGCTAGTGCCTTACCCCGGGCCTCAGTGTCCCCCTCTGTCCCGAGGGAGAGCCGTCATTCCTTCCTCCATCCCCCCCCATACTCCCCCACACACCCCCATGACTGTGTGATGTGAGCCCAGGCGCTGCCCCTCCTGGGCCGGGTGCCCGCCCCGCCGCCCGGGAGCCTTTGCCGGGGACTTGCTCTCTCCGAGCCCCGGTGTTCTGCTCCCAAGCGGGGAGCCGTGGTCCCGGACGCCTGGAGGCTTGACCGGAGCACACGCGCGGCCCCTGATGTGTCTGCCCTCCCGCCCCGCCCCCCCGTTCTCAATAAACATTCCGCACCGCGCCGTGGAGTCCTCATTTGCGTCCGGGGCGCGCGGCGGCGGGGCCGCAGGCGCCTGGGAACCTTTCTGTGGGCGCGTGTTTCTGGCCGGAGCACTTTCCCGAGGGCCCCAGCGCCCCGCTCCCCCGCCTCCCCTGGACCCTCTTCTCTGTCCCCCGGTCCGCGGTCCCCTTAACGGCGTCGCCAGCCCCTGAGGGACCCGCAGAGCCCCCCCCCCCCCCCCCGTCCCGCCGCCGCGGGGGTAGCCCGGGCCCGTTCCGTACCGCCCGGACTGGAGAGGCTGCTGCACCGGGTACGGGGGCCGGGAGGCGGGCGCGCGCGAAGGGGCGGGGCGGCTGCTCCGAGGGCTCTGCCCACACCCGGCGGAGAGGCCGTTGCGGGGCGTGGGGCGGCGGGCGCGGGTGGGCCCCGGGGGAGCCGGGACTAGGAGGATTCGGGGGGACGGGCGAGCCCGGCGGGAGCGGCCCGAGGGGTGCAGGGAGGTGGCCACGCGGCGGCCGGCCCTGAGGTGGCACCTCGGAGAAGGGTGGGTGTGCAGGGGGGCAGGCGGGCTCCTGGGCGGCGTGGCCCAGCGGGATCGGGGACGGCAGAGGAGGGGCCAGGAGGCCGGGAGGTCTGATGGGTGGGGAGGCAGTGGAGAGGCGCACCTGGTGGCCTGGGGCGCACAGAGGGGAGGCAGCCCGGTCCCGGTGTGCCCACAGGTGGCGGACCGGCCATAGCAGGGGCTTCTCAGGGAGGGGAGGCCGTGGGAGCCTTCCAGAGGCCGGGGCGCAGGGACTGGAGGAGATGGAGGATGCAGGCGTGCGGGCAGGTCCCCAGAGGGGAGAGGATGGAGCCCGGGCCCAGCTTCCCTCCTCCGTATAACGGCCCCTCTCTCCCACCCGCCAGGCCTCAGCCACCCTCCGGATGCTGGTGCTGCTGCCCCCCTGTCCTCGGCCCCCGGCGCTGCCCTCGGCAGCGGCCATGGAGGACCCGCCCCCGGGGGCAGGCCGGTCCCCGGAACCCGGACCTTCCTCCTCCACGGGATCCCCTCAGCCCTCGTCCCCTCCGAGGCCCAGCCGCTACCTGCTCATTGACACCCAGGGCGTCCCGTACACCGCGCTGGTGGAGGAGGAGGAGGAGGAGGCGCAGAGGCAGCCCGGGCCCGCTGGGACTTCCGCTCCGAAGAAGGGCTACAGCTGCCCCGTGTGCTCCCGCGTGTTCGAGTACATGTCCTACCTGCAGCGACACAGCATCACGCACTCGCAGGTGAAGCCCTTCGAGTGCGACACCTGCGGGAAGGCGTTCAAGAGGGCCAGCCACCTGGCGCGCCACCACTCCATCCACCGGGCCGGCGGGGGGCGGCCCCACGGCTGCCCGCTCTGCCCGCGCCGCTTCCGGGAGGCGGGCGAGCTGGCCCAGCACAGCCGGGTCCACTCTGGGGAGCGCCCGTTCCCGTGCCCGCACTGCCCGCGCCGGTTTATGGACCAGAACACGCTGCAGAAGCACACCCGGTGGAAGCACCCGTGAGCCGGGCCGGGCTGCAGGGCACCCCCTGGTACCTCGGCATCTGGGGGAGCCTGGACCCCTGGGGTCCTCAGACACCCAGAGGCCCCCAAGGCTGGATGAAAACACAGACCCGCCTGCTACGGAGGCCAAGGCCCTCGGAGGGAGGGGCTCCGGAGCGGCCGGGAGTCCCTGTGTTTTGGAGACAAGACGGGAATGAGACCTCAGTCCTCAGAGTGGAGCCTCCAGCCTCAGTGGCATCGGCTGTGCCAGGCTGGGCCCTGGCAGGGACCGTGGGGGAAGCCGCTGGGCGCGGACATTCCCCGGCTTGCAGATGTGGCTGGGGGCCATCCCGAACCCACACCCATCTTGCTGAGGCCTCCCTGCGGATGTTGGGGGCGGGGCTCCAGACCTGCTCCCTCCCCCCCCCAATCTCCCAGACAGGGCCTGAGAGTAGACACCCAATAAACCCGTTTTCTACTTTGTGCACTAGAAGCTTCTTTAAAAAAAAAAAAAAAAAAAAAAAATATATATATATATATATATATATATATATTAGAGAGGGGGGAGAGAGAGAGAAACATCAATGATGAAAATCATTGATTAGCTGCCTCTTGCACGCCCCCTACTGGGGACTGAGCCCGCAACCTAGGCATGTGCCCTTGGCCGGTATAGAACCTGGGACTCTTCAGTCTGCAGGCTGATGCTCTATCCACTGAGCCACACCAGCCAGGGCCAGAGGCTTCTTTTTGGACCCAGGCTTGTCCAATCCGCTGCCTGGCAGGGAGACTCGGCAAGTGCGTGGCCCCGTGGGGCTTTGGCTTGCCTGGCTGGGAAAGGGATTCGTCTGTGCTTGGCCCCGAAGGAAGGACCTGTGTCAGAAGCAGTTTTTGTTTTTTTTAAAGATTTTCACATGTTCCTTTTTTTTAAAAAATATATATTTTATTGATATTTTACAGAGAGGAGGAAGGGAGAGAGATAGAGAGCTAGAAACATCAATGAGAGAGAGAGACATCAACCAGCTGCCTCCTGCACACCCCCTACTGGGGATGTGCCCTCAACCAAGGTACATGCCCTTGACCGGAATCGAACCTGAGACCTTTTAGACTGCAGACCGACGCTCTACCACTGAGCCAAACTGGTTTCGGCTGTTTTTTTTTTATTTTTATTTATTTAAAAATATATTTTATTTATTTTTCACAGAGAGGAAGAGAGAGGGATAGAGAGTTAGAAACATCGATGAGAGAGAATCATCGATCAGCTGCCTCTTGCACACCCCCTACTGGGGATGTGCCTGCAACCAAGGTACATGCCCTTGCCCGGAATCGAACCTGGGACCTTTCAGTCCGCAGGCCGATGCTCTATCCACTGAGCCAAACCGGTCCCGGCTGTTTTGTTTTTTCAATAATATAATTTTTAAAATTGATTTCAGAGAGGAAGAGAGAGAGGAACATCAATGATGAGAATCATGGGTCAGCTGCCTCCTGCAGGCCCCACACTGGGGATCGAGCCCACAACCCAGGCATGTGCCCTGACTGGAATCCTTCAGTCCGCAGGCTGACGCTCTATCCACTGAGCCAAACCAGTGAGGGCAATTGTTTTTATTTTTAAAAAAATATTTTTATTGATTTCAGAGAGGAAGGGAGGGAGAGGGAGAGAGAAGCATCAATGATGAGAATCATGGATCGGCTGCCTCCTGCCCGCCCCACACTGGGGATCGAACTGGGACCTCCAGGTTCAGAGGTCGACGCTCAGCCACTGAGCCACACCAGCCGGGCCTCTGACTGCTTTCAAAAATATTTTAAACTGATTTTGAGAGAGAGAGGAGGAGAGGAAGAGGGAATGAACCATCAATGTGAGGGCACGGCATCAGTGGCTGCCTCCTGCGCCCCCTGGCGGTGGCCAAGCCTGAAACCCCAGCCCCTGTGCCCTGACTGGAAACCGAAGAGGCAGCCTTTCCATGATGGGAAGATGCCCAGTCAACTGTCCTGCTACTCGGGGCTCAGGTGTGACTTGTTAATGGCTGATCCAACCTACGATCTTGAATTCTCCGCCCATGGCCTGTGGTGTGAAAAGCCCCCATCGAGGGCAGATGCCTCCCTTGGACTTAAAAAAAAAATAAAATCCTGCCCTGGCTGGTGTGGCTCAGTGGATAGAGCATCGGCCTGGCATGTACTTTGCAGGCTCCTCCCCAGCTGGGCCCTGGTCAGGGCTCTGCAGGAGGCAACCCATACATGTGTTTCTCTCACATCGATGTTTCTTTCCCCCTCTCTCCCACTCTTTCTAAAAACCAATGGAAAAACATCCTCGAGTGAGATATTTTTAAACAAGTAAAATCTCCTCACCCGAACATATGTTTCGCATTGATTCCCGAGAGTGCATCTGTTCCCTCCCGACCAGGGATCAAAACCTGGGCATGTGCCCGTCGAGGGATGGAAGCCCAGACCCTGCGCCGCAGGGGTGGGCGCTCTAACCAGCCAGCCACACGGCCAGGGCGCTCCGGTGAAGCTGCACTTGTTTGTACCGGGAAGCGGGCAGGAGCCGGGCACAGCGATCCAGTCCTCCCCACGCGCTCCCGGGAGGGCTGGCACCGCTCCCAGGGCGCGGAGGCTCTGGCGAACAGGGGGAGGAGAGGCGGGCGGAGCTGCAGCGACGCGGGATGAGCCCCGGCTTCTCCAGGAACCTTTCTGGGCCTCTGCTCGGTGCTGGGTCGCTTCTCTGCACCCCGTTTTGAGCGGAAGAACAAACAAGGCGGCCCCCGAAGGAGAGAAACCTCCCGCCGCATCCGCGGATAACGGTGCCCGACCTTCATCTCCAGCCGCGACTGTGCCGTGCGCGGGGCGGGGCGCCTGCGTGTGACGTCACTGCACCCGCCCCACTTTACAGGTGAGTAAACTGAGCCGGAGCAGCGGCGTCCGGGACCCAGGTCTGCCCGCCGGAGCCGGTCCTCACCCACGGGGCTGGGCGGGGGTTCCAGGCCCCTATTTGCAGGGAGGGGCAGCTCCCTCCGCCAAAATCCTGGGGGGCCGTGAGCCTCAGCGGGTCGTTTAGGGGGACCCCCTCCCCGGCCTCTAACTTTCCTGACTGTCCCCCACCCGACTGGGCGCGCGGCCACCACCCGGGGGCCCCGGAGCCAGCGGCTCTGCAGGAATCGGGAATTTCACGACGTTCCCTGCCCGCGCCTCGCGGAGGGCGGGGGCGGGGGCTGCGAGGGGCCGTCGCGCAAGTGCGGCCCGGGTCTCCGCCGCATCGGGCGGTCCTCACCGGGCTGCGGGGGGGAGGCGCGCCGACCGACCGGCGGATGCGGAGCGCGTCCCGCCCGCCTCGCCGCCCCCGCCGGAGGGTGGGCGCTTCCCCGCGCTCCCCGCGGCGCTTCGCAGACGCTCCCCGCCGCCGGGCATGGGCGCCGCCGCGCTCGGCTCCTCGGCCGGATTCCGCGCGCGCGGGGTGGGTGAGCGCGGGGCCCGGGCACTGCGGGGGGCGGGCTGGCGCACCCCGCGTTGGGACCTCTGGCCACCTCCGTCCTCCGCCCGCCCGCGGGACAAAGGGCGGGGGCGCATCCCCGCGCGTGACCTTCCCCCGCACTGCGCACGCGCCCAGCCTCCCACCACCACGGGGAAGGGCATGCTGGCGGCCGCGAGCGCGGGGGAGGCGCGTGGGCTGGACCCCCACCCCAGGCCTGGAAGTTGAGGTCGTCTCCCCACGCACCTGTGGGCCGCCTGGGTGACCCCTCCTGGCCAGGATGTCCCCTCCACGGCCCCGCGCTCCTGCCCCGGTACCCTGGGACCCCGGAGTCCTCCCTCAGCAGCCCGGAGAGCCCCCCTCAGTCCCGAGGAGCCAGCCCACCTCCTGGGGTGTCCGCTTTTTCCGTCCAGGGTCCTTGAGGTACTCGGCGGCCCGGGTCCGCGGGAGGCCGCGCCATGAACGACCGGAGCAGCCGGAGGAGGACGCGTGAGGATGCTGGGGCCCTGCCCCCCCTCTCCTCCCCCCCCCCCCCCGTCCTCTTCTCCCCGGGGTTGGGCCTGGACCGGGGTAAGGGGGGCTCTTCCCTGGGCCGACCCCCTTCTCTCCTCTCCAGTGAAGAAGGACGATGAGGCCTTCGAGATCTCCATCCCCCTGGAGGAGGCGCCCCACCTGGACCCCCAGCTCTTCTACAGCCTGAGCCCCTCTCGGGGGAGCTTCGAGGGTGAGCTGGGGGAGGGGGCCAGGAGGCACTGCAGTGGGGGGGGGGAAGGGCTGTGTGACCGGGGTCCCCGCTCTCCGCCCTAGAGCCCCCCGAGGCCGCGTCGCCCACCGCGGCCCTGATGAGCGGCGTCAGGGCGCAGCTGCACATGGCCCTGGAGCGGAACTCCTGGCTGCAGAAGCGCATCGAGGACCTGGAGGAGGAGAGGGACTTCCTGCGCTGCCAGCTGGACAAGTTCGTCTCCTCCGCGCGCATGGACGCAGGTGAGGGCGCCGGCGGGGCAGTGCCCTCCCCACCCCTCCTGGGCCCAGGCCTCCCGGCTCCCACCCTTCCCGCCCACACACTCATGCTCTGGTGGCCAGTGGGGACCCGGCCTCTCTACCTTCGGGACCACAGCTTCCTTCCTGCTTCTGGCCATCCGCAGGACCCTGGGCCCGCCCCTTCCCCCAAGTGGTCCGGGCTTTCCTTTGCCAAATATTTTCATCATTTAAAATAGGTTTATTGACTTCAGAGAGGGAGAGAGAGAGAGAATCACTGATCAGCTGTCTCCTGCACGCCCCACTGGGGATTGAATCTGAAACCCAGGTATGTGTCCTGATGCGGATTAAACAGGAACCTCCTGGTTCCTAGGTCAACGCTCAGCTATTGTTTTTATTTTCATATATATACTCTTTATTGATTTATTACAGAGCGGGAGAGGGATAGAGAGAAACATTGATCAGCTGCCTCCTGCACACCCCCTACTGGAGATATGCCCGCAACCAAGGTACATGCCCTTGGCCACAATTGAACCTGGGACCCTTCAGTCTGCAGGCTGACACTCTATCCACTGAGCCACACTAGGTTCCCCCCACCCTCTTTAAAAAATATATATATTTTATTGACTTTTTTTTTTTTTTTACAGAGGAAGGGAGAGGGATAGAGAGCTAGAAACATCGATGAGAGAGAAAAACCCATCAGCTGCCTCCTGCACTCCCCCCACCGGGGGGGAGTCCCCGCAACCAAGGTACATGCCCTTGGCCGGAATCAAACCTGGGACCCCGACGCTCTATCCACTGAGCCAAACCGGTCAGGGCTCCCCCAGACCTCTCCCCACCAAGTTTAGGAGTCTGCTGAGTATCCTCAACCAAGCCCCACCCACAACCCCTGTCCCCAAAGCCCAGCTGACCTCCTGCAGCCAGCCACCTGGGCAGGGACCTGTGTGAAGTGACGGCCGCCTCCCTCCTGTTCCTGAAGGTCACGTGCGCCTGTCTCCCCACCTCTCCCCAGAGGACCACTGCCGGGTGAAGCCGGGGCCCAGGCGGGCTGAGGGCGACGGCCGGGCCGGGGCAGCGGGCGAGGCCTCGGACCCGGAGTCGGCCGCCTCCTCGCTCAGCGGGGCGTCTGAGGAAGGCAGCAACCCGGAGCGGCGGCGGCAGAAGCAGAAGGGAGGCACCGGCCGCAGGCGCTTCGGGAAGCCCAAGGCCCGGGAGAGGCAGCGGGGTGAGGGGGGCGCAGGAAGTGGGGGGGCCTGCGGGGGGAGGGTTGCTGTGTCTTGAGCAGACCCGATCCCTGCTGGCTCCCGGCCTCCGCCTGTGGTCCTGGCTGTTCTTTCCCTTTTGGTCCAGCTTCCCCAGGCCTCCGGGCAGCTCTGGAGTTCCTCCCCCACCTCCCCACCCCCACCTTCCTCCCAATTCTGCCTCAATTTCTCCCACCTGCTCCAATCCCTTTCGCCTCTCTGCCGTTTTGCTCTGGCCGGTCCTGCATGGGGCTCCTCACCCTCACCCTCCCGTCTCCCTCCGCCCGTTAGCCCCCCACCCCAACATCGAGGCTGTTTGAGCCTCGGGCCGGTCTGTCTCTTGTCCCCACGCCTGCCCCCCCTTTCTCCCCATCACCCCCATGCCTGCCTCTCAGCTGCCCCGGGTCCCCTGTCTCTCGTCCCCGCTTTCCCCGTCCCCCATGCCTGCCTCTCAGCGCCCCGCTCGCCCTGCAGTGAAGGACGCGGACGGCGTGCTGTGCCGCTACAAGAAGATCCTGGGCACCTTCCAGAAGCTCAAGAGCATGTCGCGGGCCTTCGAGCACCACCGCGTGGACCGCAACACCGTGGCGCTGACCACGCCCATCGCCGAGCTGCTCATCGTGGCGCCCGAGA
Organism: Nyctalus aviator; assembly: GCA_036971965.1. Taxonomy (NCBI): domain Eukaryota; kingdom Metazoa; phylum Chordata; class Mammalia; order Chiroptera; family Vespertilionidae; genus Nyctalus; species Nyctalus aviator. The sequence goes on along the minus strand of CM072936.1, from coordinate 1,859,259 downwards.
AGCTGGCCGAGGTGGGCGAGTTCGACCCGTCCAAGGAGCGGCTGCTCGAGTACTCGCGCCGCTGCTTCCTGGCCCTGGACGACGAGACGCTCAAGAAGGTGCAGGCCCTCAAGAAGAGCAAGCTGCTGCTGCCCATCACCTACCGCTTCAAGCGGTGATGCCCCCTGGCCCGGCCCCGCCCCGCCCCGCCCCGCCCCGCCCGGCGAGCTGTGCACGCGGGGTGCCCCTCACCAGGCCTGGGGGGCGGGCGGCGTGCTCCTGCGTGTGCCTCTCCTCCCCCTCCTGCGGACCCCCCACTCGCAACCCAGGTCCCTGGTACAGAGCCCCGCCGTCCTTGCTCCCCACGTTCCCAGCATCCTTCCCCTTCCCAGGGCTGGGGGTGGGGGGTCTCCTCCCGTGGCCAGGCTCCCAGGGGCCCGGTCCTGCTCTTCCCTCCACACCGGCACCCCTCCCGCCCGCACCGGGCCCGCCCTCCCGGGGGAAAAGGGCGGGGACACTGTACATACACTCGGTCTCCGACCCCACAGCCCAGACCGAGGACCCGCCTTCCGGACCACCCCCCGCCAGTCCACATGAGACAGAGAATTAATTATTCAGAGAATTTAAATTAAAGAGACGATAAAATTTGGAATAAACCACGCCCCGGCCTCTTCCTGGGAGGGCGTGGCCGTTGCCACGGAGACGGTGACGGGACCTTGGGGGGGGGGGGTTCCTGGAAGCGGTCGGTCGGACGGAAAAGCAGGTTGGGGAGACAGGGTGTCATTAGTCCCCCCGAGGCAGCGGTGGGAGGGGAGCAGCAGCTGTGCTCCGGGGAAAAGGCGGTCCGGCCCGGAGGCGCGGCGGCGAGAGGCGGGACTCAAGGGCCTCCAGCGGGGGGCGGGCGGCCCCGGTGGGACACGGGGAACCTCGGCGGGGAGGCGGGAACGCAAGACTTAGTCTCCCGGAGTGTCCTCCGGCTGCGCCTGCGCGGCGGCAGGACTGCGCAGCGCGGAGACGGTTGCTACGGCAACCAGCAGAGGGCGGCCGCGCTTAACTGTCAGGAATCCGGGACTCTCGCGGGGGGGGTGGGGGGGGAGTCTCGCGCACGCGCACTGAGGACTCTGGGGCCCGGAGAATCCGCGCCTAAGACCCACCTACTACGCAAGCGCACCAGCCCACCTCGCGCCCCAACGCGTCCGCTCTGCGCAGGCGCACCGAGCAGCGCTGCCAACCTCCGCAGCAGCCGCGCGCACCCGCCACCTCGCTGGCTGCTTCGGTCTCGCGCCGCCTTCTTAAGCCTTCCGCGAGCTCGGCCTTTCTTTTCCTCCACTCCCCTACCTGGAGCGCCTGGGGGGGTCCGGGGCGCCGCCCGTCCCCCGGATCCCTTCCCTTGACCCACCTCGTCTTCGTCCTCCCTCCCTTTTCGGTTCCCGACGCCGGAAGGAGCCGAAGCGCCGACGGAAAAAGCCGAAGCCGTCCTTCTTCCCCCCCCCACCCCCCCCGTGTTGGCGGAAAGAGCCGAAGCTTGGAATCCAGCTTAATCCCCGGCGCGGCCCGAGGGCGGACACCGGGAACCTTCGGGAAGTGCGGAGTCCCAGGACGGTTAGGCCTGTCGGAAGTTGCGGACTGTTCGGACTGGGCCGGCGGAGTAGCGCTGGGAAGCCCCTGCGGAAGCGGCCAAAGACGGACGGTTTGAATTCTCGGAAGAATCCGAACCCTTGGCAGGGGTCGTGGGGGGGGCGCTGGACGCAGAGGAAGACGAGGACCCACGGAAGCACCCGAACGTGGACGAGCTAATTTCCGAAAAATTACGACAACCTGAGAACCCGGCAAAGCCCTCGCTTCGGGCGCTTTCGGAACAAGCCGAAGCCGCTGCGCCCGATTCCTGCCTCTACGCTCCGGAAATAGCTGACGCTCTGCGGGACCAGGCTCTGGGGAAGGGGCCCCTCGCGGCGGGCCGGCGGGAGGGCGGGCGGGCGAGGGGGCGGGGCGAGGGGGCGGAGCCGGGGCGGGGCGGGGCAGGCGGGGCTCGATTAGGCAGGAGGCGGCGGCGCGCCGGCGGCGGCCGGAAGTAGCCGAAGCGAGCGGCGGAAGTAGCCGAAGCGGCTAGAGCGGGCGGGCGGCGAGGCGAGGTGAGAGCTGCACAGGGCCCTACGCGGCCGCCTCAGCATGTCGGACTTCGACGAGTTCGAGCGGCAGCTCAACGAGAATAAGCAAGGTGAGGGCGCCGGGGACGCGGGGGAGGGGGGCGGGCGGGCCGGGCCCCGGCCTTCCTCTGTGTCCCCCGCCATTTTCCCCCTCGCTTCCTCCCCTCCTCTCAGGGCCGCGCGGCCGCCCCCACCCCCACCGCCCCGCGGCGCGCGCCTCGCCCACGTGACCGCCCGGCGTGCCTCGGCGCGCGGCCGGGAGGCGGCGGCGGGCGCGGGCAGCACGCATGCGCGCCGCGCTGCGTCCCGGGCGGCGGAGGCGGCGCCGCAGCCCGGGGCCCGCCGCGTGTCCGCCCCGGATCCATTTTTCCTGCCCCGGGGAGGAGGGTGTTTATACCTCGGGCCCCCCCGCGACCCCTCTTTACCTCGGCCGAGGCACTTCCGCTTCCGGCCGGGACCGCGGCTCGGGTCTCTCCACGCCCCCTTTGTTCCAAAATGGCGGTTGTGGCGCGTCCCCCCCCCCCCCCATTCCCCCGCTACTTCACGTGGGCGCGGGCACGGCCGCGGCGTGGAGACCGGCTCCCCCCCACCCCGCGGCCGCCACGTGTGCGGAGGCCGGCGGGCCAGGCCGCGCGGGCGCCCACGCTGTTGTTGGGGGGCCTCCGGTCACGGCGTGTGACGCGCGGTTTCCTCGCGAAAGAGGGGCGCCCTGTGTTTTTTTTTTTTTTTTTAAAGGTGTGCCCCACGCGTACGCCTTGCTTAACACGCGGGCGGCAATGTGGAGTGTTAGCCCCTAATCGCCCCCGCCCGCCCCCGCTAGACACAAACCCCCAGGTCCGGTCCGGCCCCGATGGGCCCCGATGTAACCCTCCACGCAGAGACGGGGAAGCCGGTCCTGAGAAGGGGCCCGGCCCAGCTGGCTGCCGGGGGCGCGGCTGGAGACGCCCTGGATTTGGAGTTGGGGGGCCCATTAGGCGGCTGAAAAGCCCCTCGTGTCTCACTCCTTCAGTTTGGGAGCGAAGAGGCCGGGGCAGGCGGGCGCTGGAGCTTCAGCCGAGGGTGCGGGGCTGGAGGGGGGGTGACGCCCCTTCGGGCCCAGCCTGGGTGCTGGGCGAGGGGCCCGCTGACCCGCTCTTGGCTTCCTGGGGGGCGGCCATGCCCCTGGGGCTGCGGGGTCAGGGAGGGAGGGAGGCGAGGAAGAGGGGGGCCTGCGAGGCCGGTGCCCTCAGTCCGCGGAGGGGGAGGGGGAGGCCTTCCCGGGCCCGGCGGTGGGCCGAGCTGAGCGGTGCCGGGGGTGCGGACAGTGAATGTCCGGAGGGCTTCTCTGCCTCCCGCCGCGGTGAGGCTGCGGCTCGCAGGGGGCTCCCGGAAGGCGCCTCCAGACGCCCTGCCCTCCCGGCGCCTCTGGGAGGGGAGTGGAGGGGAGGGGTGGGTGCTGCAGCGTCTGGGGCTGGGGAGGAGAGCCCAGGGCCGGGGAGCTGGTGCCCGAGGCCCGGCCCTCAGCCCTCGCCAGGGGGCCACCCCTGCTGTCTGCGCCCAGGGGGACGCGCTGCCCACGTGCTGCCCGTCTGGGTCTTTGTCTGCGCCCAGCCCCTCCGGCCATGTGCACCTGTGTGTGCGGGAAGCCATGCCCTCTCCGCCTCCGGGTGGGCCTGGGCCTGGGCAGCCCGAAGACCAGGGCTGGGAGCCGGCCGCCCGTCTCAGCCCCGGTCTCAGGCCCAGCGCCCTAGTCCCTGTGTGCTGCGAGGCCTGGCCTGACCCTCCCCTCCTGCTTCCACTTTTGGGCCATTTCTCCTTTTTTTTAGTGACCCCATAGTCACTAGTGGCCGATCCAGGCCCCGGGCAGAGGCGCTGCCTGAGCCCAGGAGGGGCCTGCTGCCGGCCTAGCTCCCTGACCCGCAAGGCTGCGTCCCGCTCCTCCGCTTCCTTGCTCTCTGGCCTTCGGGCCAGTCATGGAGAGCCGTGCCTCAGTTTCCCTGCGACACAGCCCCCAGCAGGGTTTCCCCAAAGTGGTAGTAAGGATTGAGGGCAAGTGGCCTCTGAATGCTTGATGATCTGGCTGCTCAGTGTGTGTGTGTGTGTGATATATACACATATGTGTACATTACTTACACATTATAAGCCTGGTGCATGAACTGGTGCATGGATGGGGTCCGGTCAGCCTGTCCAGGGGTAGGGGACAATGGGCGCTTGGCCAGCCTGCCTGCTGGTCGAACCTGGTAGGGGGGACAGTTTGCATGTTAGCCTTTTGTTATATAGGGTACACAGAGTGGCCAGATGATTATGTGTTCAGAGATCATAAGTACCTGGCCACTCAGTGTATTTAGCCGGATGCTGGGTTTGGGAGCACCCTGTGCCTGCTGCTGTCTCCCCTTGTATAGGCAGGGATTCCCCGGTGTCAGTGACGAGTTGAGGGGCGGGCACAAAACGCTTGTAATTAATTACTCCAGAAAGTAACCCGAGGGCCACCTCCCGGCCCGCTGACGCCACCCCTGCCCCAGCGCGAAAGCTCCAGGAGCCAGCTGCAGGGCTGACTGGCTGTGGGGGCCGGGCCCATGGGGAGGGGGGGCAGCTGTCGGGGGCTGGGAGAGGCTGGGATGGGCTGACGGGGTGGGGGAGCCAGTGTCTCAACCCAGTGCTGAGTGGAAGGCGGGGTTCAGCCTGCCCCCCTCGGAGGCTGAGGGGTCTGGGAGCAGAGGACACTGTGGCCTTGCTGGGAGGTGTGCTCCCCTCCCGGGCGCCGACCCCAACGAGGGGGCGAGGGAGCTCTCCCCCCCCAGTGCTGTGCACTGGGTCTGAGGTGGGGTGGTCGGGGGCGGGAAGGGGGCGCCTGGTGGTGGGGACGTCTCCTGAGGGGCGCCGGTCCCTCCGGGAAACATCATTGGGTCTCTTGGTTCCCCAGCCTCTAGCCCTGCCCCTCGCAGGGACGACCCTGGGGTCAGGCGCCAGCCCCTCTGTCTTCTCTGGCTCCCCAGCTCCTCCTGAGCCGCTCAGGTACCTTGCACCCTGGGGGCACCTCCAGGTCCGTCCCTGCAGGTAACCGCCTCCCGTCCAGGGTCCGGGCCCGCCGACTGGCCTTGGACCCAGGCAGCCTGCTCCTCCCCCCTCGGTCGCACCCCGGCCCGGCGGGGTGGCCTCCCTGGGCTGGGGCTTGGCCCCCAGTGTGGGCGGGCAGGGCCGTCCTCCCTCAGCTCATCCTCCCCCCCTTGCCAGAGCGAGACAAGGAGAACCGGCACCGGAAGCGCAGCCACAGCCGCTCACGCAGCCGGGACCGCAAGCGCCGCAGCCGCAGCCGCGACCGGCGCAACCGGGACCAGCGCAGCGCCTCCCGGGACCGGCGGCGGCGGAGGTACCGGCGGGGGCCCTGCTGGGCCGCTGGGCCGCTGGGCCGGGGAGGGCGGCGGAGTGGGGTGCTCTGGCTTCTGGCTCTTCTCCCCGGGGCGGGATCTGTCCTTCTTGGGAGGGGCTGCCGCCCCCAGAGACCTGGACCCCCTTTGGCGTGGGCCGTGGGTGTCCAGTGCGCTCCTGCCCCCTAGGTGAGGGGCGGTGGGAAGTCTGGCCCTTCTGCTCGGCCTCCAGCTGGAAAGCGGTCCACTGGCCTCCCTCCCTCCTCACTTCCTCTCCTGTGTGGGGAAGGGGGGACGGCGGGGCTTTGTGCCCCGGGGGTGTGTGTGTGGGGGGGGTTGGGGTGACGGCGGGGCTTTGTGTCGGGGGGTGTGTGTGTGTGTGTGGGGGGGGGGGTTGGGGGACGGCGGGGCTTTGTGCCCCGGGTGTGTGTGTGTGGGGGGGGGTTGGGGTTACGGCGGGGCTTTGTGTCGGTGGGGGGGGTGTGTGTGTGTGAGGGGGGGGTTTGGGGGACGGCGGGGCTTTGTGCCCCGGGTGTGTGTGGGGGGGGTTGGGGGGACGGCGGGACTTTGTGTCGGGGGGTGTGGTGTGTGGGGAAGACGAGCCCCCAGTCACCCCTCCCATCCTTTCCCTCCTGCCCCCAGCAAACCTTTGACCAGAGGCGCTAAAGAGGAGCACGGAGGACTGATGTGAGCTGCTCTCCCTGCCCCTCACCCCGCGGCCACCTTGCCCCCGCCCCACGCCCCCGCCCCCGCCCCGAAACCAGCCCCTCCCCGGGCCCGCGTGAGGGAGCTCCTGGGGGGCCCGGGGAGTGTGGGGGCCGCCGCACTGAGGGGCTGCCCGCTCTCCCTCCGCCCAGCCGCTCCCCCCGCCATGAGAAGAAGAAGAAGGTCCGCAAGTACTGGGACGTGCCGCCGCCCGGCTTCGAGCACATCACCCCCATGCAGTACAAGGCCATGCAAGGTGCGCCCCGCTTCCCAAGGGGGCGGGCCCATCGGGGAGGGCGCCCCCGAGGTCGGGAACGGGGGGAGGGGAGCAGAGCAGCCGGGTACAGGCCGGCCCTGCTCCTGCTGATCCTTCCTGTCCCTCCTGAAGCTGCGGGTCAGATTCCGGCCACCGCCCTCCTCCCCACCATGACCCCTGACGGCCTGGCTGTGACCCCGACGCCGGTGCCTGTTGTGGGGAGCCAGATGACCAGGCAGGCCCGGCGTCTCTACGTGGGCAACATCCCCTTCGGCATCACTGAGGTACTGCCTCCCCCCTTGCCGTGCCCCTCCCCTCCCCTCCCCCTGCTCCTCCCCTCCCCTTCGCCCCCTCCCCTCCCTGCACGGGTCAGACTCCGCTCCTGCAAGACCCCCCGGCCCCCTCCCAGACGGACGATGGAGTTGAGCCAGCCAGGGGCCGGGCTGGGGGTGGCCCTCCTTCCCTCCTCTCTCCTCACCCGTCTCCCCTCCCACCCTCCTCCACACCCATGGATCGAGCACACACATAGCTTACCTACGAACCACGATCCACGCATCCGAGTCCGTGCGGAGAGAGACAGAGGGAGACTCCACACACACACACACACACACACACACACACACAGACGCACGCCCTCAGTTTCCGACACGCCTCTGTTCTCTGCCGCCTGTCCCCATCCTCTCCCTCCCTCCCGTGGTCGCTGCTCTTTTATTTTTGATGGCCCTGACCTCCCCGCCTTCCCCACGCTCCTCTCCCCCTCTCCCCACCCCTTCCCGTGGCACCCCTGAGAACCCCGAGATCAAAGAGTTGTTTCCATTTCTCTTTAAAGTGAAATATTGTGGGGCTGAGATCCCTCGTAGCAACAAAAAGTTTGCTACCGTCGGCGAAGGCAAGTAAGGTCCATTCTGACTTTCTCAACCTGCACTTTGCTACATTTGATGAGCCAGCCCCCGACTCCAGGGCCAGATCCCTCCACATCACTCTTCTCTCCTCCCTCTCCCTCCCCGACCCTCCCGCGCTCCCCTCCCCGTCCTCCCTGTCTCTCTGCTCCTCCCTTCCACTCTCTCCACTCGGGTCCCGCCCGGTTCCGCTCCTGCCTGCCGTTGCTTTCCCTCTCCTGTCTTCTTCTTCCTCGCCACCGGCCGCGTCTTTCTCTTCGTGTCCTGTCTCCTGTTTCCTCTCCTCCCTGTGCTCATCGTTTCCTGCATCTGACCCTGAACCCCCGACTCTCCTTCCCCTTTTGGGCCCTGGGGCTCGCCCCACACCTGGCCCTCGGCGCCTCTCCCCCCTCCCACTCTCATCCCCCTCCCGCTTTCCCTACTATTGACCTCTGTCCCCACCCGATTCCACTTTCCCCTCCCTGTCCTTCCCCCTGCCCCCACACCCTCTGTGTCTCCCTCTCTCACCCTCCCCCTCCTCTCTCCACCCCCTCCCCGCCCCTCCCTGTCTCCTCTTCCCTCTGCAGGAGGCCATGATGGACTTCTTCAACGCCCAGATGCGCCTCGGGGGGCTGACCCAGGCCCCGGGCAACCCCGTGCTGGCTGTGCAGATCAACCAGGACAAGAACTTTGCCTTCTTGGAGGTGAGGGGGCCGCTTTGGCTGCAGCTCCTGTGGGTGTGGGGCTCTCCTGCCGGTGTTCCTGGCGCTCAGCCGCCCTCCACCCGGTCTGTTTCCCGCAGTTCCGCTCGGTGGACGAGACCACCCAGGCCATGGCCTTCGACGGCATCATCTTCCAGGGCCAGTCGCTGAAGATCCGCAGGCCCCACGACTACCAGCCCCTGCCCGGCATGTCGGAGAACCCCTCCGTCTACGTGCCTGGTGAGTGGGCCCCCGGCCCGGCTGCCCCAGCCAGCTGGCTGCTTGGGAAGCAGAGGGGGTGCTCTGGGCGGGTTTCCTCCGTCCCCCAGACCTTGGAGCTGGGCAGAGGTGACGGGTGTCTGCTTGAGGTGCACAGCCCAGCTGGCCAGTCACGGGGCCAGGACCCAGCCAGGTGTGGGAAGTGAGGGCCCGGCTCTGGGGCCCAGGTAGTTTGTGCATGTGAGCACATGTGAGTGCGTGCATGTGTGCATGCATGCCTGTGAGTGCACAAGTGTGAGCATGCCTGTGTGCGCACAAGTGTGAGCATGCCTGTGTGCGAGTGAGTGTGTGTGTGTGAGTGCGTGTGTGCACGTGAGTGAGTGTATGCATGTGTGAGTGCTTGCATGTAAGTGCGTGTGTGAGCGAGTGAGCATGTGCATGTGTGCATGCGAGTGTGAGTGCATGCAAGTATGTGCACGTTTGCAAGTGAGCGTGTGTGAGTTCGTGCATGCGTATGTGTGAGTGCACGCACACGAGTGTGTGAAAGTAGGTACGAATGTGTGAGTGTGCATGTGTGAGAGTGCACGTGAGTGCGTGCACAGTCAGTTGTGGGCTGGGACTTCTGCCCACACCCACAGAAGACAGTTCCAGGACACCGGGTTTTTGTTGTTTTTTAACGGGAACCAAAGCGTGTGTTGGAGGCACGCGGTGAGGAGGAGCGGGCCATCGGGGGTTCGCGGCCCTGACCCCGGCTGATGTGGGCAAACCGCAGAGGTGCTGCTGGGCAGACGGCAGCCTCGGTTCCGTGGAGACCGAGCAGGGGTCACCACAGCAGGCCCGGGCTCGGAGCGTCAGCAAGGAGCGCGTTGGGGCGTGGAGGAAGTCACGGGGGAGCGGGCTGGGCTCCTCAGGAGACGGGGCTCTGGACAGGCTGGGGTCAGCCTGGGAGGCTGCCGCTGCCCCGCCGCCCTGGTGCAAGTCTCCTGGGCCCTGGAGGTGGGGCTGTGGCCGGCACTTCGGCTGGGAGGCCTTTGGGGCAGCTGGTCCAGCTCGTGCTCGGACCAAAGCCAGGCTCATCCTTGTGGCCCTCGAGCGGACTGGCCTCTGCCTCCGCAGTGCTGACGGGCCATTCACCCTCTGGCTGGGGAGACGTGCAGCCACTTCCTCTCGTGGCCTTGGTGTAGGGAAGACAGGGTTTGCCGGGTGGACACAGACTGCTGTTTGCCTGCCTGCCTCAGTTTCCCGATTCTGCCGGACCTGGCGTTTCGGGAGCTGTCACCGTTCTGTCACAGCTCCCTTCAAGCCTTCCCCCCTCCAGCTGCCAGCCAGCTTCTGGCGGGCAGGGCTTTGTTGTGGGGCAGGAAGTGAGCTGGGGGCGGGGCTGTAGGTGAGGGAGGGAGGCTGGTGAGTGGAAGTGCTTGGCTCCCTGCAGCAGCGCCTTCCTGGGGAAGGTTCGGGGTGGAGTGGGTCGGTCCCCGCTCTGGCTCCGGGCAGCGCTGGAGGTCAGCTCTCTGCGTGCTGGGCCCTGTGATGCGTGTGACTTAAAAGGACTTCTCGGCATCTCCTTGGAAACAGGATTCGGCCAGTTTGAGCTGGTTCGTTGGTGACGGGTGAACTTCAGGAGTTTCCCAGTTCTGTGTCTTTGCGGACTCTGGGGTGGGAACCCCACGTCCCCACTGCGTCCACCCTGTCCGCAGCGAGTGCTCCATCACGAGGCAGGTGGCAGCAGGCCTGGGGCCAGCCCCTCCGTGTGGGCAGGGCCAGAGGAGATGCTTAGGCCGCACAGGCATCCGCTCTCTGGAAGGTTCCACTGCGCTGGTCAGAGAGCAGTGACCCGCCCTGACCTTCCCAGGCTGGGCGTGGGTCTGTGTGTTCGCACGCCAAGAGACTGGCTCGGGGCCGTTGGAGTAGGGCAGGACTTGCTGACGGGCCTGTGGGAGCCCCGGGGAGCCACGCCGCCCGCTGTGCGGTCCAGGCCGGGCCTGGGGCCTCAGGCCGCCAGAGCCACTGACTGCCATGAGGTGGGCTGTGGGGGTGGGGTGGGGGCCGGGGGTGGGGCTGGGGCTGGGCTCCAAGGCGCCTTTAGAAACCAGGGCGCTGGCGATGTGGGCTCCGAGCGGGTGGCTCCTCGGGCTGGGCGTCTGCTCCTGCCTGGGCTACCTACAACCTTTGGGTAAATTGGTTGCACCTCACTTTTTGGGAAATGAGGAGTGAGGCTCACTGACCTCTTAAGTGTTAGTGTCTGGGAGCCGCTCCCGGGTAGACTCTGCCCTGGAAACCCAAGGGTCCTGCTCAGTTATCACTGGGGAGCCCCCCCTCCCCCAGCTCCTGTGTCAGCGCTGCTGGTGTGGTGCTTGGTCACACAGCCCTATAGCACAAGGGCCCACACTGACACCGGGGCCAGTGCGGGTCTCTGTGGATGAGCGGCGACCTGTGAACCAGGAGGTTGGCATATGGGGTCGCAGGCTGGGTCCCCAGTGTGGGTCGTGCAGAAGGCAGCCAATCAGTGATTCTCATGGTCATCGGAGTTTTGCTCTCTCATACTCAAATAGAAAAAACCCGTACATTTGAAAGGAATGTTGGCACCCAGCTGTGCTCCCGCGTTGCCCATGGTTAGGCTGTACTTGCTCAGTGCCAACCTGGGTGATGCCAGACCCCGGCCCACGGACTGGAAGCCCCCGCCACTGGGGGCAGTGGGCTCTGGCTTGGCGGGGCTTGGGCCCTGCTAACGGCTCCAGGCCAGGCTGGGCACCTGCTCGGCCGGTCCCTGGTCCCTGTGCGGATGGAGACGGCAGATTGGGTCCCAGTCCTTGTCCAGAGGCGGAGCCTGAGCGCAGAGCGCAGCCATGCTCGGGGGAGGGCCCCCTCCCCTGGGGGGAGGGCCTGGCCAGAGCGGGATCTGCCTGCAGGCCTACCGTCCTCAGTCTTCCTTTTTTTGTAATAGAGCTAACCATTAAGTTTTCTGTTCTCTGTTAAAAAGAAATCAGTTTTATGACCGAGGGAAACAGCATTTTCTTTTTTTTTAATATATTTTATTGGTTTTGTACAGAGAGGAAGGGAGAGAGATAGAGAGCTAGAAACATCGATGAGAGAGAGTCATCGATCAGCTGCCTCTTGCACACCCCCTACTGGGGATATGCCCGCAACCAAGGTATATGCCCTTGACCGGAATCGAACCCGGGTCCTTCAGTCCCCAAGCCGACGCTCTATCCATTGAGCCAAACCGGTCCCGGCGGAAACAGCATTTTCAAAACCCAGCAATCCTTTTTTTTTTTTTTTTTTTTTAAAGTATATTTTAATTGATTTCAAAGGGGGAGAGATGAGAATCATTGATCAGCTGCCTCCTGCATACCCCCCACTGGGATCAAGCCTGCAAACCTGGCACGCGCTCTTGATAGGAATCAAACCTGAGACCCTTCACTGTCCAAACCAGCTGGGCCAGCAGTCGTTCTTGACTGGGACAATTCAGGCCCTGGAGGCGCTTCCTCGTCTCTGCCGGCGGGCCTAGACCTGCGGCTAGATGTGCGGGGTGTGTGTGTGTGTGTGTGTGTGTGTGTGCAGGGGCCAGTAAATGCCCTCCCTGAAGCCGGCGCTGGGGTCCTGAGCCGAGTCTGTGAGGCAGCAAGACATGGAGGGGGGCAGGGAGAGCCCTGACCTTGGGGGAATGCACTTGGCTGTGAACTCCGCCCACTGCCGGGCTCACCTTGCAGGTCAGGTGAGGCTCCTGCCTGTGGCTCCGCCCTCACCCTTCCTGGGCAGGGTTTTCGGTGCCAGGCCCAGTGGTCACAGGCAGCCTGGTCTGGCCGAGGCCAAAGGTGGAGGACAATGGTTCAGAAACCACCACTTGGCTGCGGGCAGCAGCATGAAGCAGGTGCAGGCACAGTGCAGGCATGTGGAGTCCTGGTCTATGTCAGGTGGTGGAGACGCTGCGGGCTTGGTTTTGGGTGCTGAGACCAGCCCAAGTCCCCAGGCGGCTTCGCCCTTTCCTGGCCACGGAACCGTGAGAGGTCTGGCTCCCGGTGTCAGAGCCTGGTGGCCATGGAGGGCCTCTGGGGCCGGCCCCCCTCAGGTCCTGGGGCAGCTCGGGGGCGTGCTGGGGACATCCGCAGCGCCCTCCCTTCCCTGAGGCATATGGCCCCGCAGGCACTAGCCTGGGCCCCACGCCAGTGACGTGGCCTCTGTCCGCGCCCCCTGTGCCAGGAAAGCCGTTAGTTCACTGCGGAGTTGGGTGAGTGAGTCCTGGAAGCCGATTCCTGCCCGGTGAACTCAGCCAGCACTCCCTCTCGAGGCCTCAGTTTACCGTGGTCGCGCTGTGGGTAGGCTTTGGAGAACATGGAGGTGTAGACTGAATGGGACCCAGGTGCCCGCCCTGTGGGGACTGCTCCATCCGAGGCCCCAGCTCCCAGGATGCTCTGCTCCTCCCCTGAGACAGCGGGTCTGAGGCTCGGCTGTGGTGCTGGGGGGGCTGGGCTGGTGCCAGCACCTCTGCAGGAGGCTGGGCAGGGGTGGGAGGAGCGCAGCCTGCCAGGTGTGCGGCGGCTCTGTCTCGGTGAGTTCCCCAGCCCAGCTCACCTGCCCAGGTAAAGGAGGGGGTGGGGCAGCTTCTCGGTGGGGACTGCAGAGGGAGGCGGGGCAGAGGCTCCCGGCACATGTCACTGAGCCCAGAGTTCAGTGCAGTCGTTACTAAACCCACTCAGCCAGCGGGACCTGCTGCATCAGCCCACTGGGCACCGGGGGCTGGTGTTGAGCGAGCCGGCACCTCAGGGACAGACAGCAGGCGCCTCTAGTGCACAGGAGCCCGGGCCAGAGCGTCTGGGGCTGGGGCCTGGTGCAGGAGCCCGGGGCGGGCCAGCCACGGCAGGAAGGTTGAAGGGTGAAGACGGGGTGTGCGTCTGAGACCCTGTCAGCAATGAGGTTCCCTGGCCGCAGGCAGCATGGGGGGAGCTCCGGCCTTCACGGCCCTGGGCAGACTGGTGCTCTGCATCTCTGGCGAGTCACCCAGGCACCTGGGGGGTGGGGCAGGCTGGGGGACAAGGCGTTTTCTATTGTCAGCTGTCACCGGGCCGGGAGGAAGGCGGGCCTCTCCCTGCACCTCCCCCAGGGTTCGGTGGCAACCTCTTGGTGGGCATCCAAGTCTGTCCCTTCCTTCTCCCCCCAGGAGTTGTGTCCACTGTGGTACCGGACTCTGCACACAAGCTGTTCATCGGGGGCTTACCCAACTACCTGAACGATGACCAGGTAGGCCCCCGCTGTCCTCCGTGCCCCCACCTTCACCCGAACACACCCTGCCGTGCGGCCCCCCCACCCCGCCTTCACCCAACACTCCCTGACGTGGCCCCCCCGCAGGTGAAGGAGCTGCTGACATCGTTCGGGCCTCTCAAGGCCTTCAACCTGGTCAAGGACAGCGCCACCGGGCTCTCCAAAGGCTACGCCTTCTGTGAGTACGTGGACATCAACGTCACGGATCAGGTGAGCCCCGGGCCCCGGTCGGCTGAATCCGCCCTGCCCCCACCCTGCTGTGTTACCGCTCGGGTCTCCCTCGGGATGGGCGGGAGGAGGCGCCAGCCGCAGGGCCCTGCCAGGCTTTCCAAGCTCAGCCCTCTGCCTTCCCCTCTCCCCCCGCCGATGCCCACATCTGTGGTATCGGGGGCCTGGTGGGCTCCCGGGCCCTGACCCGCACCTCTTCCCTGCGCCCCCACCCGTCGTCCTCCAAACATAGGCCATTGCGGGGCTGAACGGGATGCAGCTGGGGGACAAGAAGCTGCTGGTCCAGAGGGCGAGTGTGGGAGCCAAGAATGCCACGCTGGTGAGCCTCCCGGCACGTCATCTTCCATTGGCTTGGGGGTCGGGGGGCGGGCACGGGCAGGGCTCGGTGTGCCGGGACGGGTGGCCCCCGGGGGCGGCCTGTGACACCCTGCCTGCCCCCCACAGAGCACCATCAACCAGACCCCCGTGACCCTGCAAGTGCCGGGCCTGATGAGCTCGCAGGTGCAGATGGGCGGCCACCCCACCGAGGTGCTGTGTCTCATGAACATGGTGCTCCCTGAGGAGCTGCTGGACGACGAGGAGTACGAGGAGATCGTGGAGGACGTGCGGGACGAGTGCAGCAAGTACGGGCTGGTCAAGTCCATCGAGATCCCGCGGCCCGTGGACGGCGTCGAGGTGCCCGGCTGCGGGAAGGTGCGTGCTCGCCCCGCGTCTCCGCGCACGCCTGGGCTGCCGGGGCCAGAGCGTGGCTGCCCTGTGACCTTGTCCTCGCAGTGGGGAAAAGAGCTAAGAGTAGTCACCGCTCCTACACACTCACCTCCGGGCGCCGGGTGCCCTTCTGAGCGACCCCGCTGAACCCCCCAGGCCACGCGGTCAGGTGTCAGAGGTATCACGTTCTCTGGTCTGGTTTCTGAGCCCGCTGAGTCCTGTCACCTCCAGCCCTGTGCCCTGGGGGCGGGGGCACACCGCTCGAGCAGGCAGGCCTATCACTGGGGAGGGGCGCAGGCTCTGGCACCGCTCGCAGGACGTCAGCCACAGGTGGCCGTGGGCACCTAGGAGGCCCTGCTCTTGCAGCAGGCGGGTGGGGTCCTAGGCGGGCACAGAGCCTGGAACAGGAGCATGCCCGGTGCTGTCAGTGGCACTGGGGTGGAGCCCGGAGCCTGGCCCACGAGGGGACTGAACATCAGAGGAACCAATGATCCTGCCTCGTCTCTGGGATCAGCCTGTATTTTTTAAAATATAGTTTATTGATTTTTTACAGAGAGGAAGGGGGAGAGATAGAAACATAGATGAGAGAGAAATATCCATCAGCTGCCTCCTGCATATCCCCCACTGGGGATGTGCCTGCAACCAAGGTGCATGCCCTTGACCGGAGTCGAACCTGGGACCCTTCAGTCCGCAGGCCGACGCTCTATCCACTGAGCCAAATCGTTAGCCTGTTTTATTTTTAAACTTCATTTTTATTCTCCCCGAACATGTGCAGAGAGGAACTGTCAGTGCTGGAGTGATGTAGTGTGTTAGCTGGGTTGTGCTGTGGCATATACCGCGGTTTCAGAGTGGCACTTCCAGTTGCCAACAGCTTCTTTGTAAGGTCTATAGTCAGCTTCCCGCCCGCCGCCTTTTCTGCTGAAATGACTTTTCTGCGTGTTTCACCGGAGACCCCGGGGCAGCTAGCTTTGGGATCTGTGCTGTGCGTGGTTAAGACGTTTGGCTCCATCCGGGGCCTCTACCCACCAGATCCTGGGAGCACCACACGCCCCTGTGACAACCAAACACGCCAGGCGCTCACGTGGAGCCTGGGACAGGCGCCCAGTTCTCAACTGCTGAACGAACGGCAATACTGTTATTAACAAAATCATCCTAGTGCCTCCCAGCCTGTCTCAGGCTCTCCTTAGGGTCAGAAATGCCTCCTACAGTTCCTTTCAGGGCATACACCAGGACCATGCAACTTGGCCTTAGACTTGGTCACAGTCGATCAGTTCTGCATCCCTGCCGCCTTTTCTGCAAGCCGTTTTAATTGCTGAAGCGATGGGGGCGTTCCAGAACCCCACGCAGCCCCCCTCCACTTCTGTACACTGCTGGGTCAAGCCAGCAGGCACTGAACAGGTCACAGTTCGCCTGTCTTCTGTGTCTGCCTGGGTGTGCAGCCTCATTTCTGAGCTCCCCTTACTCATCCATTGTCTGGGGAGAGCATGGCCCCTGGGGTGCCTGGGGTCCACTTGGTGCAGAGGGGGTCACACATGTGACCTCTTCGGAGCCTGCCTCGCGCTTTCTCCCTGGCACCCCTCTGCTCCGAGCTCTCCTGCTCTCCCATCCTGGGGTTCCGGAGGGCATGTGGTGATGACCCACACTAGCAGGAGCCCCGGGTTAGGGCGAGGGCTGGCTGGTGGCTGAGGAGCCAGCCAGCGCCCACAGGGACCCGGCTCTCACCCGCCTCTCCCCCTGCAGATCTTCGTGGAGTTCACCTCTGTGTTTGACTGCCAGAAAGCCATGCAGGGCCTGACCGGCCGCAAGTTCGCCAACAGAGTGGTTGTCACAAAGTACTGTGACCCCGACTCTTACCACCGCCGGGACTTCTGGTAGAGGCGGCGGGGGTGGGTGGGGCCGGGCTGGCTGGGGGCTGCTCCCCCACGCCCCCTCCCTCTTTCCCCCTCCGAAGACGATGGGCAGAGGAGTGACAGCCGAATGACAGCCGGCAGCAACTGGAATGGCAGCAACTAAGGGTGGGGGGCGGGGCGGGACGGGACGGGGAAGTGTGCACACGGCCCCCACACGCACCCACAGACACAGAGGGAAGGGGTCTGGACGGGAGGGGTGCACGGCAGGGTGGGGTAGGACCCCACAGCCCCTCCCCAAGTCAGCCTCTCCTCCCTTTCTCCCCCTCCTCCCCCCCCTTTTCCACTGTAGGAACAGCGTGTTTATATTTTATGGCCAAACGATTTTGAATTTTGTTGTCGGCCCTTTGCCCCCCCCCTCCCTCCCAGCTCCGCAGCTCCAGCCCTCGGGCCTCTAGTCCTCCCCTCGGTTTCTTAACGTAGTTGTTCTCTCCTCTCGCCCGCGGCCCGCCCCTCCTCCTCTCTGTGGCGGTTTCATATTTGCTAAGACGAATTTGCTCATTAAACATTTTGTTGTATTTTACTCTCCGGGCTGCTCTGTCTGGTGTGTGTGACCCCGGGTGTCCCCATGGTGCCAGGCGCCCCTGGCTCCTGCGGCCGCTCCCGCCCTCTGCCCGGGGTGTGCCCAGAGGCGGTGCCAGGCGGGGCGGAGGGGGCGGCGGTGACAGGGTGGGACCCGCGGCCTCCCGGGCCCTGGCGGCGGCGGGCGGAAGTGAGGCTGGCGGAGCCTGTCAACCGGGCCTCGCGCGCCGGAAGTGACGTTTTGCCGGTGGGCAGGGCGGAGGAAGCCGGTGCTGCGCAGACTCGGTAGTGGGCGCCGGGCGGGGCGCGCGGCCGCTTCCGCTTCCGGTCCGTCGCCTCTTTCGGTTGCTTCCCGTCCGCTTGGAGGCTCCCCTTCCCCGCCCGGCTCTCCGCGCCCCTCCCGGGCGCCGGGCGGCGGGGCCGTCGTCGTCGTCGTGCCGTCCTCCGTGCGTCCGCGCGTCCGCCCGAGCGCGTTCCCGCCTCCGCTGCCCGCGGCCCGGCGCGCGCCCCGCGACACCGAGGCCGAGCGGGGCAGGGGGCTGCCCGCCATGACCCCCCGGAGCCCGGCGTGAGGGGCCGAGGTGAGCGGGGCGGGCGCGGGCCGGGGCGCGGGCGCGGGCCGGGGCCGGTCGCCTCCGCGGCCGTGGCGTGTCGGCGCCGGGTGGGCCTGCGCCGCCCGCGTCTCCGCCTCGGCGTCCGCCTGTCACCGCCCCGGCCTTGCCCGCGCCGTGTCTGTGGCGCCGTTTGCCAAAGCACTGCCCCGGTCTGCGTGTCTCCTGCGCGCCCCGGGCGTCCGTGTCCGCGGTCACCAGGTGTCGGCCTGCCCTGCGCCCTGCCCGCCGCCGCGAGCCCCTCTCCGCGGCCCCCAGGCCCCCAGGCCCCCGGGGCCGCGGCTGGCGATCCGGGCCCCGGGGCCGGGCCCGCTGCTCGCGGTGCCGGCCGCTGCCGCCTCGCCGCGCCCGGGCCTGGAGCGCCGCGCGCCGGGCGGAGGGGGTGCGGGTGAGGAGCCCGGCGCTGTCCGGCCGTAGAAAGCGTGCCGTTGACCGCGGGGAGCCCTCTGCAGGGCCTCTGACCTGCCATGGAGATGTCGGTCGTTTTGAGGCCCCCCCCCCCGCTCCGGGAATTTGGTCCTGCCCCCCTTTCCCCCCCATGGAATGGGGGGATGCTCTCCCACTCCTTGGTTCCTGCTTAGTCTCCTGCTAAGCAGCGTGGGTGGGACCTTGGCGAGCGGGTTGTGTGTTCCCTGTAAGCACAGGGGGTCGGGGTCGGCGTTGGGGTCGGGGGTGGGGGTCTTCCGATGCCCCCCTTGGGGAAGTGCTGGGTTTCCCCTGAGGACAGCCTGCGCGCCTGCTCTCCGTGGCCCTGCCAAGCGCTGGATGTGCCTGCCATCGGCGCCTGCCGGTGGGCGCTTCTCCCGCCTCCCAGCGGAGGTGCCGGAGCAGATGGCCAGGCTCCGGGCCCAGATTCCCTCCGCTCCCTGTTAGTGCCGTTTTTCCTCCTCTCCCGTTGGCCAGTCCCCGGCCACTGCTGCGTTCTGTCGTTTTGCTTTTCCCTTCCTGCCTCGCTCAAGGCTCTTATCCGGGGCTCTGTGCCCATGGCCGGTGGGGTCCCTGCCCGCGGCACCACGTCTGGGTAGCCGCCCCCTCGGCCCCTCTCCCCCGTCTCACTCCCTCTCCTCCCAGTCTTCCCACATCAGCTCTGTTCCAGGTGTCCCTGGCCATCTGTGTTCAGCTCTTCACATCCCTCCCCAGGGCCTGGGCCTCGGCTCCTGGGCGGGCTCAGCGGGTGTCTGTGTGTGTGTGTGGGGGTGTCTGTCGGGTGTCTGTGTGTCTGTGTGTCTGTCATGGCGTCAGGGTGCCAAAGCGATGGATGGTGGTGGTCAGAGCCTTCTCTGGAGCCAGGCTGCTCCCGCTGAGGCCGAGTCCTGGGATGGAGTCAGCACCCCGGGCCTCGGTTTCCCCCTTCTCTCCCCCCGTGGGTCACGGGCTTGGGAGGACTCATTGAGCTACTGTGTGTCCAGCACAAGGAGCGCGGGTGTGGGGTCAGGGCCGGGGAGGGGCTGCTGGGGTTGTCCCTTTGCCCGATTCTCGCCCTTCCATTCTTCCCCGCCACCCTGGTCTCCATTTGAAGCTGTAACTTGGGGGGGGCCCAGGCCTGCCCAGCCCGTGGCCTTGGCTGAAATAATCAACCTCCTCTGGCCCGAGGGAGGTGCCGGGGAGAACACGGCTGCCCTGAGGTGTTCGGTGAGATAGTGGACTCTGGCTCCCGAGAGGACAGGACGGCCCAGGCTGTGCTGCCCTTATCTCTCCCCAGCCTCGCCACATTCCGCCTCCGCTTCCGCCTCCGCCTCCACCTCGGCCTCCTCTTTCGGCGTCCCTGCCTGCCTCTGTGTGTCCCTGCCTGTGTGTGTCCCTGCCTGTGTGTGTCCCTGCCTGTGTGTGTCCCTGCCTCTGTGTGTCCCTGCCTGTGTGTGTCCCTGCCTGCCTCTGTGTGTCCCTGCCTGTGTGTGTCCCTGCCTGCCTCTGTGTGTCCCTGCCTGTGTGTGTCCCTGCCTGCCTCTGTGTCCCTGCGTGTGTGTGTCCCTGCGTGTGTGTGTCCCTGCTGTGTGTGTCCCTGCCTGCCTCTTTGTGTCCCTGCCTCTGTGTGTCCCTGCCTGCCTCTGTGTGTCCCTGCGTGTGTGTGTCTCTGCCTCTGTGTGTCCCTGCCTGCCTCTGTGTGTCCCTGCCTCTGTGTGTCCCTGCCTGTGTGTGTCCCTGCGTGTGTGTGTCCCTGCCTGTGTGTGTCCCTGCCTGCCTCTGTGTCCCTGCCTGCCTCTGTGTCCCTGCCTGCCTCTGTGTCCCTGCCTGCCTCTGTGTGTCCCTGCCTCTGTGTGTCCCTGCCTGTGTGTGTCCCTGCCTGCCTCTGTGTGTCCCTGCCTGTGTGTGTCCCTGCCTGCCTCTGTGTGTCCCTGCCTGTGTGTGTCCCTGCCTCTGTGTGTCCCTGCCTGCCTCTGTGTGTCCCTGCCTCTGTGTGTCCCTGCCTCTGTGTGTCCCTGCGTGTGTGTGTCCCTGCGTGTGTGTGTCCCTGCCTGTGTGTGTCCCTGCGTGTGTGTGTCCCTGCGTGTGTGTGTCCCTGCCTGCCTCTGTGTCCCTGCCTGCCTCTGTGTCCCTGCCTCTGTGTGTCCCTGCGTGTGTGTGTCCCTGCCTGTGTGTGTCCCTGCCTGCCTCTGTGTGTCCCTGCCTCTGTGTGTCCCTGCCTGTGTGTGTCCCTGCCTGCCTCTGTGTGTCCCTGCCTGTGTGTGTCCCTGCCTGTGTGTGTCCCTGCCTGCCTCTGTGTGTCCCTGCCTCTGTGTGTCCCTGCCTGCCTGTGTGTGTCCCTGCCTGCCTCTGTGTGTCCCTGCCTCTGTGTGTCCCTGCCTGCCTCTGTGTCCCTGCCTCTGTGTGTCCCTGCATGTGTGTCCCTGCCTGCTTCTGTGTGTCCCTGCCTGCCTCTGTGTGTCCCTGCCTGTGTGTGTCCCTGCCTGCCTCTGTGTCCCTGCTTGTGTGTCCCTGCCCACGTGTGTCCCTGCGTGTGTCCCTGCGTGTGTCCCTGCCTGCCTCTGTGTGTCCCTGCCTGCCTCTGTGTCCCTGCCTGTGTGTGTCCCTGCGTTTGTGTCCCTGCGTGTGTCCCTGAGTGTGTGTGTCCCTGCGTGTGCGTGTCCCTGCGTGTGCGTGTCCCTGCGTCTGCCTGGGGTTCTGCCCCTCCACCCTGCCCCAGAGGTGTTTCCGCCCCCCCTGCCCTTCCTTCCAGTTTATTGAAAGGCTCTTCCGGGCCAGCTGCTCCCCTGGGAAAAGCAGTGTCCAGACAGACCAGGTCTGCCCCCGGGCTGGTGGGCCTTAGCCCAGAGTCAGGCAGATGCGGGCGTGACTGCGGAGGGGCACCCCGAGGCCCTCCCGGCGGAGGGAGGAGGGATGCTGGGAAGAGGGGGGAGGGAGAAGGGGGGAGGAGGGAGGCGAAGTGTCTGGCTGCTGAAGATTGGGGAAGTGGCGCCCTGGGGCAGAGTGGGAGTGACCGGTGACCAGGGAGAGGGAAGGCAGGGAGGGCGCTGCCCGCACGCAGCCTGCTCCCCTCCCGCGCCCTGGCCCTCCGCTCCAGCTCCCTTTGGCCCCAGCGGAGGAGCCCATTTCACAGAGGCGACGGCTGAGGCGCGGGGGTTCCCGGCCCACCCAGGTGGCGGGCAGGAAGTGCCGGGCTGGTGTGTCCCCTGGGCCCGCTCGCTCGCCTCAGTGAGCGGGGGGCCCCCCGGCAGGAAGGGGTTGGGCGAGTTTGAGGAACCGAAATGGCCGGGGCGACGGGATGGAGGGGGCCGGGCCCGAGCCTCCGCTGTCGCCGGGGACCCGTCCTTCCCGTGGCTGTCGGACCCGCGAGGGGGGGCTCGGGCTGGGCGGCCGGCCCCGCGGTGTCCGCAGCCCCCTCCTCTCCTCTCCTCAGATGCGGTGACCCGCCCGCCCCGCGGTGGCCTCGCTGCTCCAGCCGCCCCGTCAGCCCGCCCGCCGCCGCCGGCCGCCATGTCGACCTCGTCGCTGCGGCGCCAGATGAAGAACATCGTCCACAACTACTCGGAGGCCGAGATCAAGGTCCGCGAGGCCACGAGCAACGACCCCTGGGGCCCGTCCAGCTCGCTCATGTCCGAGATCGCCGACCTCACCTACAACGTCGTCGCCTTCTCCGAGATCATGAGCATGATCTGGAAGCGGCTCAACGACCACGGCAAGAACTGGCGGCACGTCTACAAGGTCGGCGCCCGCGCCGGGCGGGTGAGGGGGCGGGCCGTGGGCGGGCGCGGGGCTCCGACAGGCTGCGCCTCCTGGAAGGCCGCTCGCTCGCTCGTGTGCGTGGTGGCGTCCTAGGACTTCGGTTTTTACTTGTTCATGGAGAGAGCGGCGACTCCTCCCAGGAGGCACCTGGAGGCCTGGGCAGGTGCATCATGTTCGTCCCCCTCCCCCCTCCCCTCCCCCGTCCAGTTCCCTCCGGCCGGGCCACGGCCGCAGCCTCTGTCCTGCGGGGCCCCGTCTGTGTGCGTCCGAGCACCGGGCGGGCCGCCCCGGGGACCTGTGGGTCACGCACGGACGGACGGACCTCAGGCCCTTACGTGGCCACGTGCCCCTGCGGGAACGGAGCTGTGCGTTAGAACGTGGCTGCTGTACGCCCTCCATAGGGAGAGGGGGCCGAGGCCTGGGGCTGGGCCCTGCGGGGACCTAAGGACTCGCGCTTTTGTAAACAAGCGCTGGCAGCCGCCGTGCGGGCCGTCTGCCTGGGAGACCAGCTGCTCAGACGCCACGCCGTGGGGTTGGGGTTTCTGGGCCGCAGGAGGCGAGAGCGTGCCACTTGGAGAAAGGTGGCCGCGGCGCCGTCCGTGCGCCCAGCGGTGCACGCGCGCACCCTCCCCGGGGCCGGACCGACCCCAGCAGCGCCGGGGCTGGGCTCCGTTTGCTGCTCGGAGGAAAGAGGCGGCCGGCCCCGGACCTCCGTCTGCGGGAGGGTCCGGCCCAGGCGTGTGGAGGTTCTCCGGGAGCCTGGGCTGCGGGCCTGCCCCGTGGTGGACGCGCCGGGGGCCCTGGAGGCCGGGCTGAGGTGGCCGGAGGCCGGGGTCACGGCACTGCAGGGCGGCCGGGGGTGTGCGGCCAGAGCACGTGGCGGTCCCGGGAGCATCTCACCGGCTTCCTGTGCCGCTTCCCGGCAGGCCGGGACTGGGTCTGCAGCTGGCCTGACTCACCGCTGAGTCAGTGTTTGATCCTTCCCGGGCGGGCCTTTGCCTGGAGGTGAGAGAGGCGGGGGCCCGGAGGCAGAGGCAGGAGCTAGCTCAGAATGAGGGCTTCCTGGCCAGCGCCCGAGGCAGGGGACAGTGGAGGCAGGGATCCCCGTCCCCGTGTCCCAGGTGAGGAAACCGAGGCACAGAGGCTCGGCCTCAGGGGTGCCGACCTGGACGGGGGCGCCTCAGAGCCCCTCTGGACTTGGCTGTCATCTGCCCGTCCCAGGAATGTGGGGTCTGGGCAGCAAACCACGGCCCAGGGGCCCAATCCGGCCCCTGCCTGTTTGTAAATAAAACTTTATCGACACTCCTCTGGGCGTGCAGGGTGTCCTGTGGGGCAGGAGGCTGGGGTGCTTCCCCTCTGGAGCCCCGGGGGTCGGCGGCTGCTTTCAGAGGGATGGGGACAGGACGGCGGGGCTGTCATTGCCGCTCGTACGGCCCATCCCCACTGCCCACTGTGGCCAGGCGGCGTGTGCAGCCCGCTCGCTCCTGCGGGGGTGCACCTGCGGCCACCGCCCACTGAGCCACACCAGCTAGGGCAGTGGTCGCCAAACTCATTAGTCCATGAGCCAAACAGCAACAGTACAACCATTGGAATTTCTTTCTTTTTTTTTTTTAATTGGGATCTTTATTTTATTTATTTTTTCTTGATTTTTTACAGAGAGGAAGGGAGAGGGATAGAGAGTTAGAAAATCGATGAGAGAGAAACATCAATCAGCTGCCTCCTGCACACCCCTTACTGGGGATGCGTCCGCAACCAAGGTGCATGCCCTTGACCGGAATCAAACCCGGGACCCTTCAGTCCGCAGGCCGACGCTCTATCCACTGAGCCATACTGGTTTCAGCCAATTGAAATTTCTTAAACTTCTAACGCCGCTTCTTCCAAATAGACTCGCCCAGGCTGTGGTATTCTGTGGAAGCGCCACGCTCAAGGGGCCAAAGTTCCGCATGTGGCTCGGGAGCCGCAGTTTGCCGACCACGGTCCTAGAGCTTCTCGTACTGGTTCTCTCACGTCAGTCCCCATCGCTCCCGCCTGGGGGAGGCTGACGGGAGAGGCAGCCATTCGATGACCATGGCGGCATGCCCGTGCCCAGGAGCCTGTCACCCGGGGCGGGGGGGGAGGTTTGGGGGGGCTGGGTCGCTTCCGGGTTCACCGTCCTCACCACGATCCAAAGTCCCCAGCCCTGGAATGAGCATTGTCACTCCGTTCGCACAGGGTGCGCCCAGGCTGAGGCGAGGCCGTTCCCGGCACTTGGGAGCGGGTCCCTCCGCCAGGGGGCTGTGTCACGTGTGGGGAGCCGGCCCCCCGCCCCCGGGGTGCCGTGTCCTTCCCTCTCCTCCCTCGCAAACAGCTGGAGGGCCGGTTAAAGACTAACCCGATAGCAGAGGCAAACACGGCGACACGCCTTGGCCCGGGAAGCCCCGCCGGCGGCCGGACCGGCTCCTGCAGAGGTCACAGGTTCCAGGGCTTGCCTCCGTGCCAGGCCCTCCCCCACCGCTCCCCTGCGCGGGTTTGGGGCCCCCCTCCCGCCCGCCCGCAGCTAATGGGACTAGAGAAGACAGTTAGCTGTCCCATCAGGAAGTGCAGAGGCACCCAGCGGTTCCTCCTCCCTGTCCCCCCGCTTCCCGGGCACCCCATTGTGGCTGGCCAGCCTGTGGGCGTGAAGTTTCACACTTGCATTTGTGGCTGCTCCACCCCAGCCACCGGACAGAGATGGAGGCCCGGGGGGGAAGGCGGGGCCGAGGGGCCCAGGGCCCAGGGGCCAGGGCGCGCGGAGGGGCAGGCGGGAGGGGCGGCAGTGCCCAGGATGGCTCGGGGCTGTGGGAACGGGTTCTGGCGGTGGGAACGGTGCCTTCGGATCTGCCTCACGGCGGGGCCGGGCCGGGCCGCCCTTGGGGACGGGCACGTGGCTCCTGGCACGCCACCGACCCCTTCGCAGCCTGGAGTTCGCGGCATGAAGCCCGTTCGCAGGCTGCTCCGCCCGCAGTCATCACCCCGGGCAGACACCCGAGCCCCCCCCCCCATCAGCCCCTCCCAGTCCGCCGTGCGGCGAGGTCCGCGGGGCACGGTCAGCGCCGCGCCCTCCGCTGGCCCGGCCGGGACCTGAGCGACGGCGGTGCCCCCCCAGGCCATGACGCTGATGGAGTACCTCATCAAGACGGGCTCGGAGCGCGTGTCGCAGCAGTGCAAGGAGAACATGTACGCCGTGCAGACCCTCAAGGACTTCCAGTACGTCGACCGCGACGGCAAGGACCAGGGGGTGAACGTGCGGGAGAAGGCCAAGCAGCTGGTGGCCCTGCTCAAGGACGAGGACCGGCTGCGGGAGGAGCGGGCCCACGCGCTCAAGACCAAGGAGAAGCTGGCGCAGACCGCCACGGGTGAGCCCCCGCCCGCCGCCAGGGGCTCTGCCCTCCTCGCCGGCGCTGGCCCGGGCCGCTGGGCGGTCCCTGCGCGCCCGGGGCCTGGGGCGCAGTGCCGTCCGCCGGCGTCGGTGCCGGGAGGGGAGCGGCTCCCAGCCCCCTGGTCAGGGGCCAGATGCCCGGGGAGCCTGGCCCCTGCCCGCCTGTAGGAGCCTGGCGTGTAGGGAGGGCCGGGCGTTCTGCTCGGACCTGTCACTGCTCTGCCCAGCACCCACTGGAGGTCAGGACACGGGTGCCCAGGCCACGGGGGGATCAGCACCCACACGGAGGTCAGGACACGGGTGCCCAGGCCACGGGGTAACCAGCACCCACTGGAGGTCAGGACACGGGTGCCCAGGCCACAGGGGGATCAGCACCCACACGGAGGTCAGGACACGGGTGCCCAGGCCACGGGGGGACCAGCACCCACTGGAGGTCAGGACACGGGTGCCCAGGCCACGGGGGCAGCACCGCTGGGAGGTCAGGGACACGGGTGCCCAGGCCACGGGGGGACCAGCACCCACTGGAGGTCAGGACACGGGTGCCCAGGCCACGGGGGGATCAGCACCCACACGGAGGTCAGGACACGGGTGCCCAGGCCACGGGGGGACCAGCACCCACTGGAGGTCAGGACACGGGTGCCCAGGCCACGGGGGGACCAGCACCCACACGGAGGTCAGGACACGGGTGCCCAGGCCACGGGGGGACCAGCACCCACACGGAGGTCAGGATACGGGTGCCCAGGCCACGGGGGGACCAGCATCCACACGGAGGTCAGGACACAGGTGCCCAGGCCACGGGGGGACCAGCACCCACACGGAGGTCAGGACACGGGTGCCCAGGCAGGGGCGGAGGGCTCTCAGCCACTTTGCCTTCAGGAACACCTTCGGCCCCTCGCAGGCCCAGGGACCTTGAACTTGAAGCTTCGGTTGTGGGAGCTTTTTTCAGGGACGTGAGATATTATTCATCTTTTGACTTTTTCCTCCCGATCGCTGAAACAATGAAACCTTTCCCCGGCTTACGGGCCGCCGAGCGCTGGGCAGCGGGCCCAGTTTGCTGACCGAGCCCTGGGCACCGAGGGAGGGGGCAGGAGCGGCCAGGCGGGAGCTCCGAGGGGGGCGCTGGGCAGGGGCAGGGGCAGGGTGGCCTGGTGGGCTCGCTGTCCGCCTGCCCCAGCCCACGGTGCCTTCCCCTGAGCGCCTGCCGCCTGTCCATCCTTCCTTCCTCACGGCTCCCGGATGCGTGCCCACGGTCCTTAGCCTGCCGTCGGCCCGCCTGGCCAGCGAGGGGGCCCCCGGGCCTGCGCAGAGTTCCCCGATCCCCCCTCTGCAGGGCTGTCCGCCCTGCTGTCCTCCCCGCCTGGGGGGCCAGATGGGCCTGGGGGCGGCTGGCTCGGGCGCCCTGGCCCCGTCTCACTGGCCCCCTTCCCCAGCCTCCTCGGCAGCCGTGGGCTCGGGGGGCCCGCCCGAGGCCGAGCAGGCCTGGCCGCAGAGCAGCGGGGAGGAGGAGCTGCAGCTGCAGCTGGCCTTGGCCATGAGCAAGGAGGAGGCGGACCAGGTACCGGGCCTGCGTGGGGGGCGCCGCGGGGTTTGACTTTCGTTCTGCCATCCCATCTCCATGCCGCCGCTCGGCCTCCGCCTCCGCCTCCCCCACCCCCGCCCCCGCCCCCGCCCTCTCCGGGCCTGCTGTCTCCCTGTCTCTGCTCACCCTGGGCCCTGTGCTCTGCTGCCTCCATCCTGGGGCTCCCTCTCCCCCCTCCCTTCCCCTCCCTCCTCCGGCTCTGCCCGCCCCTCCCCAGTTTGGGGATCGTTCTCTGTCTTTGGCTTTGTCTCAATCTGTCTGTCTCTCTCTGTATCTTAGTCTCTCTTGTATCTCTGTCTGTGCCTCCTCGCTCTCCCCCTCTATCCCTCTTTCTCGCTTTCTCTCTCCCTCCCTCTCCCTCTCTCTCCCCCTCCCTCTCTCTCTCCCCCTCCCTCTCTCTCTCCCTCTCTCTCTCTCCCCCTCCCTCTCTTCCTCTCCCTCTCCCCCTCTCTCCCCCCCTCTCCCCCCTCTCTCCTCCTCCTCCCTCCCCCCCTTCCCTCTCTCCCCCCCCCTTCCCTCTCTCTCCCTCTCTCTCCCCCCCCTCCCCCCCCTCTCCTCCTCCCTCCCCCTCCCTCACTCTCCCCCTCCCTCTCTCCCTCTCTCTCTCCCCCTCCCTCTCTCCTCCTCCCTCTCCATCTCCCCCCTCCCTCTCCCTCTCTCCCCCTCCCTCTCCCCTCTCTCCCCCTCCCTCTCTCTCCCTCTCCCCCCCCCTCCCTCTCTCCCTCTCTCCCCTTCCCTCTCTCTCCCCCTCCCTCCCCTCTCCCCCTCCCTCTCCCTCTCTCCCCCTCCCTCTCTCCTCCTCCCTATCCCTCTCTCTCCCCTTCCCTCTCTCTCTCCCTCTCTCTCTCCCCCTCCCTCTCTCCTCCTCACTCTCCCTCTCCCTTTCTCTCTCCCCCCTCTCTCTCTCCATCTCTCTCTCCTCCTCCCCCTTTCTCCCGCTCCCTCTCTCTCCCTCTCTCCCTTTCCCCCCCACCCTCACACTGTCTCTCTCTCTCTCCCTCTCCCTCTCTTTCCCTCTCTCTCCCCCTCCCTCTCTCCCCCTCTCCCTCTCTCTCCCCCTCCCTCTCTCTCCCTCCCCCTCTCTCTTCCTCTCTCTCCCTCTCTCCCTCTCCCCCCCTCCACCTCACACTGTCCCTCTCTCTCTCTCCCTCTCTCCACCTCCCTCTCTCTCCCTCTCTCTTCCAATCCCTCTCCCTCTCTCTCCCCTCTTCCTCTTCTCTCTCTCTCCCTCCCTCCCTCTTCCTCTCTCTCCCCCTCTCTCTCCCTCCCTCTCTCTCTCCACCTCCCTCTCTTCCTCTCTCTCCCTCTCTCTCTCCCCCCCCCCTCTGCCCTCACACTGTCCCTCTCTCTCCCTCTCCCCCCCCCCTCTCTCCCCCTCTCTCCCTCCCTCTCTCTTCCAATCCCTCTCCCTCTTTCCCTCTCTCCCTCTTCCTCTCTTTCTCCCCCTCCCTCTCTCTCCCTCTCTCCCTCTCTCTTCCAATCCCTCTCCCTCTCTCTCCCTCTTCCTCTCTCTCCCCCCCCTCCCTCCCTCTCTCCCTCTCTCTTCCAATCCCTCTCCCTCTCTCTCCCTCTCTCCCTCTCTCTTCCAATCCCTCTCCCTCTCTCTCTCTCTCTCTCTCTCTCTCCCTCCCCGCCCTCCCCCCCCCGCCCTCACACTGTCTCTCCCCCAGCCCCCGTCCTGCGGCCCCGAGGATGACGTCCAGCTCCAGCTGGCCCTTAGTTTGAGCCGTGAGGAGCACGACAAGGTCAGAGCGCCGCCCGTCGCCCGGGCCCCGGCCCCGCCCCGCCGCCTCTGCCCGCGCCAGGGCCCCCCGCGGCGCCCGCTCAGGTGTCGGACGGACGGACGGACAGACAGACGGACGGACGGACGGACGGACGGCGAGGGCCTCCCCTCCCCCGCAGACCTGTGCTTCCCCTCCCAGCGTGTCCTCAGTGTCCGCGGCCGCCTTCCCGTCCGTGTCGTCCGCATCCCATTCTGAGTTCCGGTCACTTGTCTGGGCGGGCGGGAGGGTCCGTCTGGTCGCCGGGCTGACCTGCCTCCGGGGCCAACAGGAGGAGCGGATCCGGCGCGGGGACGACCTGAGGCTGCAGATGGCCATCGAGGAGAGCAGGCGGGAGACCGGGGGCCAGGAGGAGGCGAGCGTGGGCCTGGGGAGGGGGGGGGGGGGGGGGGAGGGATGTGGGGGAGAAGGTGGGGGAGGGGGAGGGGTGTGGGGGGAGGGAGGTGTGGGGAGGAGCGGGTGTGGGCTTGGGGGAGAGGATGTGGGGGGAGGGGGATGGGGGAGGGATGTGGGGGAGAGAGGTGGGGGGGAGGGGTGTGGGGGAGGGAGGTGTGGGGAGGAGCGGGTATGGGCTTGGGGGAGAGGATGTGGGGGTAGGGGGACGGGGGAGAGGATGTGGGGGGAGAGGGGGATGGGGGGGGGGGGTGGGGGGGGGGGGGTGGGGGGAATGGCGGGTGTGGGCTTGGGGGAGAGGATGTGGGGGGAGGGGGACGGGGGAGGGGTGTGGGGGGAGGGGGTGTGGGGAGTGGCGGGTGTGGGCTTGGGGGAGAGGATGCCGGGGGAGGGGGGTTTGGGGGGAGGCGGGTGCTGGGCTCAGGTACCAGGGT
Organism: Nyctalus aviator; assembly: GCA_036971965.1. NCBI lineage: Eukaryota > Metazoa > Chordata > Mammalia > Chiroptera > Vespertilionidae > Nyctalus > Nyctalus aviator. Next base: position 1,830,044 of record CM072936.1, on the reverse strand, counting down.
CGGGGTGCCGGCCTCTGTCTGGGTGCCACCCTGTGCGGTCTCCCTCCGTCCTGTCCCGCTCACCCTCACCCCTCTCTCTGCAGTCGTCCCTCATGGACCTCGCTGATGTCTTTACGGCCCCGGCTCCTCCGACGGCTTCGGACCCCTGGGGGGGCCCGGCACCCATGGCCACTGCCGTCCCCACAGCCACCCTTGCCTCGGACCCTTGGGGGGGACCTCCTGCCCCTCCAGCTGCTGACCCCTGGGGTGGCCCGGCCCCTACCCCGGCCTCCGGGGACCCCTGGCGGCCTGCTGCCCCCGCGGGACCCCCGGCCGACCCTTGGGGTGGGACCCAGGCCCCTGCGGCTGGAGAGGGGGCCCCCCCGGACCCGTGGGGGAGCTCGGAAGGTGAGTGCCAGCCCGGGTCCGGGCCGTCCTGGCCGGAGACGCCCCGGTGGGAGCCTAGCAGAGGGGCGGGGCTGCGGGCGGGAGGCCATCCCTGGACACGGAGCCTGGGGAGGGGAGGGGAGGGGAGGCCTGGAGCCACAGGTTCGAGGAGACCACCCCCATCTGCCACAGGTGCCCCCAGCCCCTCACGCGCCCCCTTCTCACCAGGTGGGGCCCTGGCCGGTGGGCCCCCGGCTGCTGACCCCTGGGCCCCCGCCCCGGCCTTCTCGGACCCCTGGGGCGGGTCCCCTGCCAAGCCCAGCACCAACGGCACCGCAGGTACGGACCCCTGACCCTGCGTTGGGGGGGGGCCCTGGGAGCCCAGTTACGTCCTGACCCCGCGGCCCTGTGACCCCACAGTGGTCGGCTTCGATGCAGAGCCTGACGAGTTCTCCGACTTCGACCGACTACGCACAGCCCTGCCGGCCTCAGGGAGCAGCACCGGTGAGCGCCCCCTCCCCAGGCCCCCCTCCCGGCCCCCACCCCGGGCCCCCCCCCTCCCCCCGGTTCCCCCCCGGGCCCCCCCCTCCGGTTCCCTCACCCCGGGCCCCCCCCCCCCCGGTTCCCTCCCCCCGTTCCCCCTCCCCCCCCCCTCCCGGGCCCCCCCCGGGCCCCCCCCCCCCCCCCCCCCCCCCCCCCCGCGGCCCCCCCCGCCGGTTCCCTCACCCCCCCCCCCCCCCCCCCCCCGGTTCCCCCACCCCGGGCCCCCCCCCCGGGTCCCCCCCCCGGCCCCCCCCCCCCCGGGGCCCCCCCCCCCCCCGGCCCCCCCCCCCCGGGCCCCCCCCCCCCCCGGGGGCCCCCCCCCCCCCCGCCCCCCCCCCCGCGGGGCCCCCCCCCCCGGGCCCGCCAGGCAGGGCTGGAGTTGGGGATGTGCGCCCGTCCTGAGTAACAGAAGCCTCATGTGCCAAGCGCTGGGGTTTCCGATTGGAGGAGAGGGGGCAGCAGCGCCAAGAGGTGCCTTCCTCCAGCTGCACGCAGGCCTCCCTGCCCCCCCCCCCGGCCCGCCACGTCCTCCCCACGTCCTCCCCACTTGCCTGTGTGTCTGCCCTGTGCAGCCTCCCACACCTGCCCCCCCCCCGCCGTTCCCCCCCCCGTGTGTGTGTGTGTGTGTGTCTGTGTGAGTGTATGTCTGTGTGTGTCTGTGTGTGTGTGTCTGTGTGTGTGTGTCTGTGAGTGTGTGTGTGAGTGTGTGTCTGTGTGTGTCTCTCTGTGTGTGTCTGTGTGTGTGTGTCTGTGTCTGTGCATGTGTGTCTGTGTGTCTGTGTGTGTCTGTGTGTGTGAGTGTATGTGTGTGTGTCTGTGTGTGTGTGTCTGTGAGTGTTGTCTGTCTGTGTGTGTGTCTGTGTGTGTGTCTGTGTGTGTCTGTGTGTGTCTGTGTCTGTGTGTGTCTGTGTGTGTCTGTGCATGTGTGTCTGTGTGTGTGTCTGTGTGTGTCTGTGTGTCTGTCTGTGTGTGTGTGTCTGTCTGTGCATGTGTGTCTGTGTGTGTGTCTGTGTGTGTCTGTGTGTGTGTCTGTCTCTGTGTGTGTCTGTGTGTGTGTCTATATGTGTGTGTCTCTGTGTGTATGTGTGTCTGTGTGTGTCTGTGTGAGTGTGGTGTGTGTGTATATGTGTGTCTGTGTGTGTATGTGTGTCTGTGTGTCTGTGTGTGTCTGTGTATGTGTGTGTATGTGTGTGTGTCTGTGTGTATATGTCTCTCTGTGTGTGTCTGTGTGTGTGTGTGTGTGTCTGTGTGTGTCCGTGTGTGTGTCTCAGTGTGTGTGTGTGTGTGTGTCTGTGTGTCTGTGTGTGTCTGTGTGTGTGTCTCAGTGTGTGTGTGTGTCTGTGTGTGTGTGTCTGTGTGTGTGTGTATGTGTGTGTGTGTCTCAGTGTCTGTGTGTGTCTGTGTGTATGTGTGTGTGTGTGTGTCTGTGTGTGTGTGTGTCTGTGTGTGTGTGTCTCAGTGTCTGTGTGTGTCTGTGTGTGTCTCAGTGTGTGTGTGTGTGTGTATGTGTGTGTGTGTGTCTGTGTGTGTGTGTGTGTGTGTGTGTGGTGCCACGTTTCCGCAGTCGGTCTCCGGGTTCAGTGGGTCTCGGGTTCGGGTCTGTCTGGCGGGGGGCTCGCGCCAGGAGGCAGGGTGTCCGCCCCGCCCCCCCCCCGCCCCGGCGGCCTGCTGGCAGTGAAGCACACTTCTGTGCCCCGCATTCTCGGCCCGCCCAGAGCCCTGAGGTCACGCCCAGTGCAGACTGCATGCTTCGGGCCCGGGCACCCCTGTGCGTCTCCCCATAGTGGGTTCTCGGCCAGCTTTCCGGCCGGACCTCACAGACGCCGCCCCATCCCCCTGCCCCTCCCGCCGCCTGCGGGCCTGGCCCTGCCCCACCTGCGTCCTCTGCCCCCAGGGGAGCTGCAGCTGCTGGCCGGGGAGGTGCCCGCCCGCAGCCCCGGTGCCTTCGACATGAGCGGGGTGGAGGGCGCTCTGCCCGAGGCCGTGGGGAGCCCCCCGCCCAAGGCCGCCCCGACCCCCACGCCGCCCACTCGGAAGACGCCGGAGTCCTTCCTGGGGCCCAACGCTGCCCTCGTGGACCTGGACTCCCTGGTGACGCGGCCCGGCCCCACGCTCCCGGGAGCCAAGGCCTCCAACCCCTTCCTGCCCAGCGGTGAGCGGCCCCGAGCAGGGGTGCGGGGCTCCCCGGGCAGGGGCAGTAGCAGGGGTGCTAAGGGCCCCCGGGGCAGGAGCGGGGGTGCTGAGGGCCCCCGGGGCAGGAGCAGGGGTGGGGGGCCCCCGGGGCAGGAGCGGGGGTGTGGGGGATGGCTTCGGGGCAGGGGCAGGAGCATGGGTGCGGGGCCCCGGGCAGGTCCTGACCGCGCTGTGCACCTCTCTCCTGCAGGAGCCCCGGCCGCCGGCCCCTCCGTCACCAACCCCTTCCAGCCCGCCCCCCCTGCGACGCTCACCCTGAACCAGCTCCGGCTCAGCCCCGGGCCCCCGGTCCCGGGGGCGCCACCGACCTACATCTCTCCCCTGGGCGGGGGCCCCGGCCTGCCCCCCGGCCTGCCCCCGGGCCCGCCGGCCCCCAACACTAACCCCTTCCTCCTGTGAGCCGGGCGGGCACGGCCCGGGCACGGCCCGGCCGCCCGCCGGCCGGGACAGCAGTGTGAGTGCATGTGCAGGGCCAGCTCCCTCCGGCCGCTCACACTACCCCCCGCCCACCGCCCAGAGCGACGGTGGGGGTGCGGCCGAGGGCTCGTGGCATTAGAAGGAGGGACGCAGGCCCCGTCCCCTCCCGCTCCCGACGGCCCCGTCAGTGCTGAGCCTCCTCCCCGCACATCCTCGGTGAATCCTTGGTGATGATTTTGGCAACCTCGGGAATAAATGGCAATTCTCATGGGCGTGGCTCCACCGGTCCCGTCCCGCTGCCGCCCTTCGCCCCGAGGCCCTGGGGCTGTGGGTGGGCTGTGGGTGCGGGCAGGTGCCGCCTGGGCAGCCTCAGCCACTGGGCACAGGTGAGGGGACGGGTGCGGAGCACATCACCGGCTGGCGGGGTGGCCCGTGACCCCAGAGCGGGTGGCAGAGGGGGTGGCAGAGCCGGGGTCCGGGTGTGGTGGAGGCCGAGGCACACCGGTTGGTTGGACGGGCTGCTTCCGGGCCTGGTGCTGGGACAGTGGTTCCCGGGCCTGGGAGGCCGTCCTGGTCCCTTCCTGGGAGTGAGGTCCCCGGGGAGCGGTGAGGCTGCTGCCGAGGGGGCGGGGCCTAGGCAGGGGGCGGGGCCTAGGCAGGGGGCGGGGCTTCCAGACCACTGCTCGCTGGGCTGGCGCACTGCCTTCCGGGCCTTTAAAGAAGCGGAGGCCCTGGCTGGAGCTCAGAGAATGTCGGCCACTGCTCCAAGGTTGCAGGTTCGATCCCCTGCAGGCGCATAGAGAGAGCCAATGAGTGCGGTAATGAGTGGGACAGCAGTCCTGGCCAGTTTGCTCAGTGGTCAGAGCCTTGGCTTGCGGACTGAAGGGTCCCGGCTTCCGTTCCCAGTCAGGGCACATGCCTGGGTTGTGGGCTCGATCCCCAGTGGGGGACGTGCAGGGGCCAGCCGACCCATGGTTCCCCTCTTCCTCTCTGTAACCAATAAAAATACATTTATAAAAAGTAGGACAATAACAAGATCTCCCTTCCCCTCTGAACAAAATACTGAAAGCAGTGGGGAAGGCAGTGGAACGCAGCGAGCTGCGGTTTTCTCCGCGTCTGCCTGGGGGAGGGGCGGGGCCGGCGCTGCAGGCTCTGGCCCCTGCGGGTCTGCAAAGTCCCCTCCCCCAGGGCCTGTGCGGAGCCTGCGCCTCCGCTTCCACCGGAGCTGCCCCGGTCCCGCCGCCCCTGCCCCGGCCTGAGCACCGGGCTCCTGTGTGTGGGAGGGCCACCCTGCCTCGCTGGCCCGCTTCCGCTTCCCGTGCCTTATTCCTTCCGATTCGCCTCCGGGCCGCGCGGGTCAGATGTCGGGCTTGGGCCCGGCCTCCCGGCCGTTATGGGCTGGGAAGGGTCGGGGGGTGCGGTTCTGGCCCGGCGGCCCCCGTCCTGGCGGCTGGAGCTGCGGGGCTCCGGGTCCATCTGGTTCAGGGTCTGGACGCGGCAGGGCGCTGTGCAGCCAGCAGGTGGCGCCCGAGGCCGCACCAAGCGGCGGCTTGGAGCTCAGCCTCCAGCCCGGCCCCCCAGCCTGCCCCCCATGCCCCCGGGCCTGCCCCCCACGCCCCCGAGCCTACGCCCCCTGCCCCCTACGCCCCCTGCCCCCCACGCCCCCGGCCCCCCAGGCCCCCGGGCCTGCCCCAGAGCCTCGCAGGAACACATGGGCCCATGCATGGGCGCTTCTGCAGGGACCGCCCGGTTCGCAGGCTCGGATCGCAGGCCGCCCCGCCGGCTCCCTCCGCCGGCTGGTGCCCGCGTCCTTCCCGCGAGGCGGGGCCCTTCCACGTGTTTAGTCCGCAGCTCGGCCCCGGCCCCCTCGCTGTGCGGAGCGGCTCCCCCTCCGGAGGGCGCGCTGCCCGGCCGCTGCCTGTCGGTGAAGCCAATGGACAGCCACACCGTGGCCTCCGGGCCGCCCCCACCCCGCCCGGGACAAGCACACTCACTCCCCACTGCTGACGCGCTTCCCGCCCCCAGTTTTCTTTCTTTCTTTCTCTCTCTCTCTCTCTCTCTCTCTCTCTCTCTCTCTCTCTCTCTCTCTCTCTCTCCCTTCCTTCCTTCCTTCCTTCCTTCCTTCCTTCCTTCCTTCCTTCCTTCCTTCCTTCCTTCCTTTTCTTTCTTTCTTTCTTTCTTTCTCTTTCTTTTTTTCTTTCTTTTTTCTTTCTTTTTCTTTCTTCATTTTCTTTATTTCTTTTTCTTTTTTCTCTCTCTCTCTCTCTCTCTCTCTCTTTTTCAGAGAGAGAGAGAGAGAGATAGAGAGAGAGAGAGAAACACCCATGGTGAGAGGGACTCAGGGATCGGCTGCCTCCTGCACGCCCCCTACCCGCACCGAGCCCGCAACCCCAGCATGTGCCCTCTATCTGGAATCGAACCCAGGACCTCCTGGTTCCTAGGTCGATGCTCACCCACTGAGCCGCATGAGCCGGGCTCCATGTGTTTTAATCCTCCCCCCCAGGGTTTGTGTTATTTCTTATCTCTTTACAGAGAGGGCGTGGGACAGGGACCGGGTTACCTCCCCCTGGACCTCCGCTGGGGATCGAACTGGGGCGGCGGGTACGTTTCCCCGGGGCTGGCTCCTGCATCCGAGGGAAGACCCACCAGCCCGCGGGGCACATCCCACAATTAAAAAAAAAACACTTTATTGATTTTTTACAGAGAGGAAGGGAGAGAGAGAAACATCGATGAGAGAGAATTTCGCAGCCTCCTGCATGCCCCCCCCCCCCCACTGGGGATGTGCCCGCCACCAAGGGACATGCCCTTGACTGGAATCGAACTCGAGACCCTTCAGGCCGTAGGCGGGCGCTCTATCCACTGAGCCACATCCCACATTGTAGTTCCCCTCCAGCCTCCTCTCCGCACCAACTTCAGAGAAATAAGAGCGAGGCGTTTGGGATCCGCAGGTTCCGGACACATTTATTGGCTAAAAAGACCTACAGGTCCCAGCGACACCACCGGGGACCGGACCGAACCGAACTGCACCCACCGTGGGGGAGCCGGCTTCCCGCGGGGCCTGGCTCACTCCGCGGGGCGCGCGGGGGCTCCTTCTGCTGCCGCCACGGGGGGCGCGCGGGGCCACAGGGGCGCGCGCGCGCAGGGGGCCCGGGTCCGGGACCCCGAGCTCAGGGCTTCCCTGTCCCCCTCTCCACCCCCCGACTCCAACTGGGGCCCCTGGTCCCGGGACCCTGAGCTCAGGGCTTCCCTGTCCCCCTCCCCGCCCCCCGACTCCAACCGAGGACCCCGGCCCAGGGACCCCAGCCCCGCGGGGACGGGGGCGCAGGGGCAGATGGCCAGCCAGCTCTCCCCGTCCTCCGAGGAACCCGCCGGCCCCAGGAAGGGGCGCAGCGGCTCGGCGGCCGGGACGCCGGGGAACGTGAACACGTGGGACCCGTCGGCCACGTGGTAGAAGGACAGGGTCCCCACGTCCACGTCCAGGAAGAGGCCCAGGCGGCGCAGGCGCGGCTGCACCAGGAGCCCCCGCGGGTGCTGGGTGCCCGCCACGAACCTGCCGCCGCTGCAGCTCACAGTCCAGAAGCCCCGCTCGTCGGACAGGACCACGTCGCCCTGCCGGGGGGCCCCCTCGCGGCACAGGCCCACGCTCCACGTGCGGCTGCCCGCCACGTCCACCTCCCAGTAGTGGCGGCCCGAGGTGAAGCGGGGTGCGCCCAGAACGCAGGGGGAGTCGCTGAACCTCCCCGGGTGGGCGGGGCGCTCCTGGGAGTCACCCCCGATGCGGACCCGCCGCAGGTCCTCCGAGATGACCAGGTAGTCGTGGGCGGTATCCAGGTCCAAGGTCACGTCCACTGCGGAGAGAGGGAGGATGGAATCAGCAGGTGCGCCCCCTTCCTGGCCATGGCTCCTCATTTCCTGTCTTCCCCGGGCATTTTCCTGCGGAGATTTCCCTGGCCCCAGATTTTTTAAAAAATATATATATTTTATTGATTTATTTTTACAGAGAGGAAGGGAGAGGGATAGAGAGTTAGAAACACCGATGAGAGAGAATCATCGATCAGCTGCCTCTTGCACACCCCCTACTGGGGATGTGCCCGCAACCAAGGTACATGCCCTTGACCGGAATCGAACCTGGGACCTTTCGGTTCACAGACCAACGCTCAATCTACTGAGCCAAACGGTTTCAGCCCTGGCCCCAGATTTGATGGAATTTTATCTACAGGAGTAATGATGATAGGTATTCCCTTGACATTAAGTGATTCCATGGTTTGATTAAGGACTTTTCTTCTCTCCTTTAAAATATACATATTAGAGGCCCGGGGAATGAATTCGTGCATGGGTGGGGTCCAGCCAGCCTGGCCAGGGGGAGGCGACATGGGCGGTTGGCTGGCCTGCCTGCTGGTCAAACTCCTGGTGGAGGGGACAATTTGCATATTAGCCTTTTATTCTATAGGATATGCACTTGAGCGGTCAAATTATTATGTGTTCAGAGATCATAATTGGCCACTCAGTATATATGTGTGTGTGTGTGTGTGTGTGTGTGTGTGTGTAATTGATTCCAGAGAGGAAGGGAGAGGGAGAGAGAGAAACATCAATGATGAGAGAGAATCATGGATGGGCTGCCTCCTGCACACCCCCTACAGGGGATGGAGCCTGCAACCCAGGCATGTGCCCTGACCAGGAATTGAACTGTGAATCCTGATTCATAGGTCAATGCTCAACCAGTGAGCCACACGGGCTGTGCTAAAAAAACTTTTTTTTTTTTTAAATTGATTTCAGAGAGGAAGGGAAAAGGAGAGAGAGGAAGAAACATCCATGAGAATCACTGCCTCCTGCACGCCCCCTACTGGGGGACCTAGCCAACAGCCTGAGAATCTGCCCTGACTGGCAATCAAACCATGAACCAGTTCATAGGTCAACCACTAACCCAGGCTCACGGGGTGGGACTTCTTTTCTCTTTAGTAAGGAATACACACGAAAAATAGACCTCAAAATTATCATATAGCCCGGCAGGGGGCCAGTGATCAATGACTCTCTTATCATTGATGTTTCTCTCTCTTCCGCTCTGAAATCAATAAAAAAAAATATATATTTCAAAATGTTTGAGATTTATTTTTCATTGGAATCAAACTTGGGTACTGAAGGATCCTCAAGCCGAAGCTCTTTCCACTGAGCCAAACCGGCTATTACATGTCCACTGTAATTTAATTTAAAAGTAAATAGAAAAAACACTTAAGATATTTCTTGCCCTGGTTGGTGTGGCTCAGTGGATAGAGCATCAGCCTGTGGACTGAAGGGTCTCAGGTTCAATTCCTGTCTAGGGCACATACATGCCCAGATTGGAGGCTCTGTCCCCAGTGGGTGGCATGCAGGAGGCAGCTGATCCATGATTCTCTCTCATCACTGATATTTCTATCTCTCTCTTCCTCTCTGAAATCAATAAAAGTATTTTTAAATTTTTTTCCCTTCGAAAACACATGAACAATAACAAGGCTGCTCTCAGTGGTACAGGGTCTGTAACATGCAGTCTACACAAAAGCAGGTTTCTCCCTGTGACCATCTCCAGTGGGGCAAGGAAATATTGAGGAGCCCAGGTGTTGGATGGACTCAGGATTCTATTTGCCTAAAAACCTGGTTCCAATGAAAAAATAAATTTCAAACATTTAAAAATATTTCTTTTTTTAATTGATGTCAGAGAGGAAGGGAGAGGAAGAGAGAGCTAGAAACATCCATGATGAGAAAGAATCACGGATCAGCTGCCTCCTGCACGCCCCATCCTGGGTATCGAGCTTGCCTGTGCCCAGGCCTGTGCCCTGACCGGGAATCGAACTGTGACCTCCTGGCTCCTAGGTCAACTCTCAGGCTAGAGACACCGGGAAAGAAGGATCCTTCTAGGGGCTGCCGGCCACCAGGGGAGGCCCAGAGGTCTCACCCTGGAACTTTCGGATCCGGGGGTCCATCTGCAGGAGGGATGTCAGCTGGGGCTCCATCTCCTTGACCTTGGATGCTAGGCTGCACAGCACCCGGTGGGGCTTGATGTCCTCCTCTTGAGAGACCCTGGAGCAGTTGCTGCACAGCAGCCCCTCCCCGTCCGGTGCCTTGGGCAGGGCGGGCAGGCACCGGCGGCAGCAGGTGAAGCCACACCGGAGCTTCACTGGGTCCTCAAAGTACCTGAGGCAGACGGAGCAGCTGGCAGCTTTCTTAAATTGCTGGGCCATGGCCGCCTGGAGGGGGGAGGGAGGGGAAGCGGGCACGGTGAGCCTCTCACGAGGGAGGGGGACTCCTGGGTCCCGGGATGCCTCCTCTTAAAAAAAATTTTTTTTTAATTGATTTTTACAGAGAGGAAGAGAGAGGGATAGAGAGTTAGAAACATTGATGAGAGATAATCATTGATCAGCTACCTCCTGCACACCTACTGGGGATGTGCCCGCAACCAAGATACATGCCCTTGTACGGAATCAAACCTGGGACCCTTCACTTGCAGGCTGACGCTCTATCCACTGAGCCAAACTAGTTTTGGCTATTTTATTGTTTTTTCACAGGTAGTGTAGGGAGCAGTTATAGGGTTAAGCCTCGGACTGACCTGCTGGCAGTCACAAACAAGTCCCAGCTTGGAGGGAACAGCTCTCTAAGCATAATTAAACTTGATCTTGTGATAAGTACAACCAATGGACACAAAACTCTGGGGAGGAAGGGTATCTATGAAAGGGGGGGCAATAAAAAAATAAAACAAAGGAAGATGTGTTTTCACAAACCAAAATAAATAAATAAATAAATAAATAAACTTGATCTTGTGACTGCTCCCTAGATCCTTCCTGGGTAGCTAGTGGGCTGTGGGAGGGGCAGCAAGTGCTGCCCAAACAAGTGAAACCCACAAGAACATTGTAAATTGTCTTGTTTGTCCCTGATTATAAAGCCTCAGCTTTGCAGTCTGGATCTGTTCTGTGGCCTCAGCCAGCACAGAAGATCCACCTAGACACAGCTGATTCTCTGTGTCTGTCTTTTCTTCATCTTTCACCGGCCCTCCCTCAGGCTCGCCAAACCCTTGGCTGTGCTGGCGCGGCACAGATAGAGAGTTAGGAACATCGATGAGAGAGAAACATCCATCCGCTGCCCTCCTGCACACCCCCTACGGGGGACGTGCCCGCAACCAAGGTACATGCCCTTGATTGGATTCGAACCTGGGACCCTTGAGTCCGCAGGCCAACGTTCTATCCACAGAGCCACACCCGTCATGGCCGCCTCCTCTTTATAGGATAGACATTTGCAACCCTCTGGGGGAAGAGGATGCGGCCTAAGTACCAATAGAAAGGAATCCAAGCCCTGAACTCGCTAGGTGCAGCCTGCTGGTTGGGAAGAATGCACCCCCCCCATTGATTTCCTGTTGGAAGGCCCTGCCCTTCCTGTCAGGGGAAAGTTCGCGCTTCCTTTTTTCTTAGGCTTCCGCGCCTCCCCATGTGTTGGGAATCGAACCCGAGCCCCTTGGGAGGGAGGGTGGAAGGGCAGGCACTCTAAAACCACTAAGCCAACCCAGCTGGACCTGGTTGCTTTCCTGATCCTTTGCTTATGGGGCTGTTAGAACATTAAGAGTTTACAACAGCCGAAACCGGTTTGGTTCAATGTATAGAGCGTCAGCTTGGGGACTGAAGGGTCCCGGGTTCGATTCCCGTCAAGGGCATGTACCTTGGTTGAGGGCATATCCCCAGTAGGGGGTGTGCAAGAGGCAGCTGATGATGACTCTCTCTCATTGATGTTTCTAACTCTATCTCTCACCCTTCCTCTCTGTACAAAATCAATAAAATATATTAAAAAAAAGTTTACAACAACATTTGGGGGTCCTCTGGTAGATCCAGTTGGGCAGTGCTGGCTGAGATCCCAAAACCCTCCGCGTCTCCCAGCTGCGCTCCCCGCTCCCACCCCGGACCCCGAGAGGGGGAGGAAGTCTGGGGGGGGGGGGAAGACACGCCACGCACCACCTCCAAGTCTGCCAAGCTCGGATCCAATTCTTTAACTTAATTTAATTTAATTGTATTTAATTATTTAAAATATATTTTATTGATTTCAGAGAGGAAAGGAGAGGGGGAGAGAGAAACATCCATGATGAGAGAGAATCACCAATCGGCTTTCTTCCACACTCCCCCCACTGGCGAACAAGCCCGCAACCCAGGCCTGTGCCCTTGACCAGAATCGAACCCGGGATCCTTCAGTCCGCAGGCCGACGCTCTATCCACGGAACCAAACCAGCCAGGGCTCGGATTCAATTCTCACTCCCACCTGGTCCTGAGCCTGAGTCCCGCCAACCGCTGGCATCAGAGGCCAGAGTCCCTCCCTCCGTGTCTCCTCCCTACCCTCCCCCCCCAGCCCACGCCTGCCCTGGAGACAGCACCTGCTGCATAGATAAGTCCCTCCCTTCCCAAGACCTTGCGTGGACATTTGAAAGTGAAACGGAACCCCTCACTTCTCAGGCGCTAAGGTTACTGGCCTCTGGCTCCTTCGCTTGAGGGCGCAGCTGTGGAGTGAGGTCGACCAGCAGGCCCGCCGGCTTTACTGGGCAGGTAGCCCCTCCCACTTTGCTCCTTTCCTGTAGGTTACACCTCATCCGCCTCAGAGGCTCATCGAAAGGGTGGGATTTTCTCTAGCCACCGGGAGATGACGGGGGACAAAGGAAGAGAGTGTCCACGGAAGTTATTTTAAACCCAACAGCAACAGAATATGGCCGTGCGTTCATTCGACATTAGATCTTAAATGTTATGCCTGTCAATCCATTAGACTGAGGATGGAAATGGAAAAAAAAAAAAAAAAAAGTCCTCATTATCCATCCTTCCAAAATGGCCTGGCTGGTGTCGCTCAGTGGATAGAGCCTCGCCCTGTGGACTGAAGGGCCCCGGGTTCGATTCTGGGCAAGGGCACATGCCCGGGTTGTGGGCTGGATCCCCAGTCGGGGCGTGCAGGAGGCAGCTGATCGATGACTCTCTCTCATTGATGTTTCTAACTCTCTATCTCTCTCCCTTCCTCTCTGTACAAAATCAATAAAATATATTTTAAAAAAAGTTTACAACAACATTTGGGGGTCCTCTGGTAGATCCAGTTGGGCAGTGCTGGCTGAGATCCCAAAACCCTCCGCGTCTCCCAGCTGCGCTCCCCGCTCCCACCCCGGACCCCGAGAGGCGGAGGAAGTCTGGGGGGAGAAGACACGCCACGCACCACCTCCAAGTCTGCCAAGCTCGGATCCAATTCTTTAACTTAATTTAATTTAATTGTATTTAATTATTTAAAATATATTTTATTGATTTCAGAGAGGAAAGGAGAGGGGGAGAGAGAAACATCCATGATGAGAGAGAATCACCAATCGGCTTTCTTCCACACTCCCCCCACTGGCGAACAAGCCCGCAACCCAGGCCTGTGCCCTTGACCAGAATCGAACCCGGGATCCTTCAGTCCGCAGGCCGACGCTCTATCCACGGAACCAAACCAGCCAGGGCTCGGATTCAATTCTCACTCCCACCTGGTCCTGAGCCTGAGTCCCGCCAACCGCTGGCATCAGAGGCCAGAGTCCCTCCCTCCGTGTCTCCTCCCCCACCCTCCCCCCCCAGCCCACGCCTGCCCTGGAGACAGCACCTGCTGCATAGATAAGTCCCTCCCTTCCCAAGACCTTGCGTGGACATTTGAAAGTGAAACGGAACCCCTCACTTCTCAGGCGCTAAGGTTACTGGCCTCTGGCTCCTTCGCTTGAGGGCGCAGCTGTGGAGTGAGGTCGACCAGCAGGCCCGCCGGCTTTACTGGGCAGGTAGCCCCTCCCACTTTGCTCCTTTCCTGTAGGTTACACCTCATCCGCCTCAGAGGCTCATCGAAAGGGTGGGATTTTCTCTAGCCACCGGGAGATGACGGGGGACAAAGGAAGAGAGTGTCCACGGAAGTTATTTTAAACCCAACAGCAACAGAATATGGCCGTGCGTTCATTCGACATTAGATCTTAAATGTTATGCCTGTCAATCCATTAGACTGAGGTTGGAAATGGAAAAAAAAGAAAAAAAAAAAGTCCTCATTATCCATCCTTCCAAAATGGCCTGGCTGGTGTCGCTCAGTGGATAGAGCCTCGCCCTGTGGACTGAAGGGCCCCGGGTTCGATTCTGGGCAAGGGCACATGCCCGGGTTGTGGGCTGGATCCCCAGTGGGGGGCGTGCAGGAGGCAGCTGATCGATGACTCTCTCTCATTGATGTTTCTAACTCTCTATCTCTCTCCCTTCCTCTCTGTACAAAATCAATAAAATATATTTTAAAAAAAGTTTACAACAACATTTGGGGGTCCTCTGGTAGATCCAGTTGGGCAGTGCTGGCTGAGATCCCAAAACCCTCCGCGTCTCCCAGCTGCGCTCCCCGCTCCCACCCCGGACCCCGAGAGGCGGAGGAAGTCTGGGGGGGGGGGAGAAGACACGCCACGCACCACCTCCAAGTCTGCCAAGCTCGGATCCAATTCTTTAACTTAATTTAATTTAATTGTATTTAATTATTTAAAATATATTTTATTGATTTCAGAGAGGAAAGGAGAGGGGGAGAGAGAAACATCCATGATGAGAGAGAATCACCAATCGGCTTTCTTCCACACTCCCCCCACTGGCGAACAAGCCCGCAACCCAGGCCTGTGCCCTTGACCAGAATCGAACCCGGGATCCTTCAGTCCGCAGGCCGACGCTCTATCCACGGAACCAAACCAGCCAGGGCTCGGATTCAATTCTCACTCCCACCTGGTCCTGAGCCTGAGTCCCGCCAACCGCTGGCATCAGAGGCCAGAGTCCCTCCCTCCGTGTCTCCTCACCCCCTTCCCCCCCAGCCCACGCCTGCCATGGAGACAGCACCTGCTGCATAGATAAGTCCCTCCCTTCCCAAGACCTTGCGTGGACATTTGAAAGTGAAACGGAACCCCTCACTTCTCAGGCGCTAAGGTTACTGGCCTCTGGCTCCTTCGCTTGAGGGCGCAGCTGTGGAGTGAGGTCGACCAGCAGGCCCGCCGGCTTTACTGGGCAGGTAGCCCCTCCCACTTTGCTCCTTTCCTGTAGGTTACACCTCATCCGCCTCAGAGGCTGATCGAAAGGGTGGGATTTTCTCTAGCCACCGGGAGATGACGGGGGACAAAGGAAGAGAGTGTCCACGGAAGTTATTTTAAACCCAACAGCAACAGAATATGGCCGTGCGTTCATTCGACATTAGATCTTAAATGTTATGCCTGTCAATCCATTAGACTGAGGATGGAAATGGAAAAAAAAAAAAAAAAAAAAGTCCTCATTATCCATCCTTCCAAAATGGCCTGGCTGGTGTCGCTCAGTGGATAGAGCCTCGCCCTGTGGACTGAAGGGCCCCGGGTTCGATTCTGGGCAAGGGCACATGCCCGGGTTGTGGGCTGGATCCCCAGTGGGGGGCGTGCAGGAGGCAGCTGATCGATGACTCTCTCTCATTGATGTTTCTAACTCTCTATCTCTCTCCCTTCCTCTCTGTACAAAATCAATAAAATATATTTTAAAAAAAGTTTACAACAACATTTGGGGGTCCTCTGGTAGATCCAGTTGGGCAGTGCTGGCTGAGATCCCAAAACCCTCCGCGTCTCCCAGCTGCGCTCCCCGCTCCCACCCCGGACCCCGAGAGGCGGAGGAAGTCTGGGGGGGGGGGAAGACACGCCACGCACCACCTCCAAGTCTGCCAAGCTCGGATCCAATTCTTTAACTTAATTTAATTTAATTGTATTTAATTATTTAAAATATATTTTATTGATTTCAGAGAGGAAAGGAGAGGGGGAGAGAGAAACATCCATGATGAGAGAGAATCACCAATCGGCTTTCTTCCACACTCCCCCCACTGGCGAACAAGCCCGCAACCCAGGCCTGTGCCCTTGACCAGAATCGAACCCGGGATCCTTCAGTCCGCAGGCCGACGCTCTATCCACGGAACCAAACCAGCCAGGGCTCGGATTCAATTCTCACTCCCACCTGGTCCTGAGCCTGAGTCCCGCCAACCGCTGGCATCAGAGGCCAGAGTCCCTCCCTCCGTGTCTCCTCCCCCCCCTCCCCCCCCAGCCCACGCCTGCCCTGGAGACAGCACCTGCTGCATAGATAAGTCCCTCCCTTCCCAAGACCTTGCGTGGACATTTGAAAGTGAAACGGAACCCCTCACTTCTCAGGCGCTAAGGTTACTGGCCTCTGGCTCCTTCGCTTGAGGGCGCAGCTGTGGAGTGAGGTCGACCAGCAGGCCCGCCGGCTTTACTGGGCAGGTAGCCCCTCCCACTTTGCTCCTTTCCTGTAGGTTACACCTCATCCGCCTCAGAGGCTCATCGAAAGGGTGGGATTTTCTCTAGCCACCGGGAGATGACGGGGGACAAAGGAAGAGAGTGTCCACGGAAGTTATTTTAAACCCAACAGCAACAGAATATGGCCGTGCGTTCATTCGACATTAGATCTTAAATGTTATGCCTGTCAATCCATTAGACTGAGGATGGAAATGGAAAAAAAAAAAAAAAAAAGTCCTCATTATCCATCCTTCCAAAATGGCCTGGCTGGTGTCGCTCAGTGGATAGAGCCTCGCCCTGTGGACTGAAGGGCCCCGGGTTCGATTCTGGGCAAGGGCACATGCCCGGGTTGTGGGCTGGATCCCCAGTGGGGGGCGTGCAGGAGGCAGCTGATCGATGACTCTCTCTCATTGATGTTTCTAACTCTCTATCTCTCTCCCTTCCTCTCTGTACAAAATCAATAAAATATATTTTAAAAAAAGTTTACAACAACATTTGGGGGTCCTCTGGTAGATCCAGTTGGGCAGTGCTGGCTGAGATCCCAAAACCCTCCGCGTCTCCCAGCTGCGCTCCCCGCTCCCACCCCGGACCCCGAGAGGCGGAGGAAGTCTGGGGGGGGGGGGGAAGACACGCCACGCACCACCTCCAAGTCTGCCAAGCTCGGATCCAATTCTTTAACTTAATTTAATTTAATTGTATTTAATTATTTAAAATATATTTTATTGATTTCAGAGAGGAAAGGAGAGGGGGAGAGAGAAACATCCATGATGAGAGAGAATCACCAATCGGCTTTCTTCCACACTCCCCCCACTGGCGAACAAGCCCGCAACCCAGGCCTGTGCCCTTGACCAGAATCGAACCCGGGATCCTTCAGTCCGCAGGCCGACGCTCTATCCACGGAACCAAACCAGCCAGGGCTCGGATTCAATTCTCACTCCCACCTGGTCCTGAGCCTGAGTCCCGCCAACCGCTGGCATCAGAGGCCAGAGTCCCTCCCTCCGTGTCTCCTCCCCCCCCTCCCCCCCCAGCCCACGCCTGCCCTGGAGACAGCACCTGCTGCATAGATAAGTCCCTCCCTTCCCAAGACCTTGCGTGGACATTTGAAAGTGAAACGGAACCCCTCACTTCTCAGGCGCTAAGGTTACTGGCCTCTGGCTCCTTCGCTTGAGGGCGCAGCTGTGGAGTGAGGTCGACCAGCAGGCCCGCCGGCTTTACTGGGCAGGTAGCCCCTCCCACTTTGCTCCTTTCCTGTAGGTTACACCTCATCCGCCTCAGAGGCTCATCGAAAGGGTGGGATTTTCTCTAGCCACCGGGAGATGACGGGGGACAAAGGAAGAGAGTGTCCACGGAAGTTATTTTAAACCCAACAGCAACAGAATATGGCCGTGCGTTCATTCGACATTAGATCTTAAATGTTATGCCTGTCAATCCATTAGACTGAGGATGGAAATGGAAAAAAAAAAAAAAAAGTCCTCATTATCCATCCTTCCAAAATGGCCTGGCTGGTGTCGCTCAGTGGATAGAGCCTCGCCCTGTGGACTGAAGGGCCCCGGGTTCGATTCTGGGCAAGGGCACATGCCCGGGTTGTGGGCTGGATCCCCAGTGGGGGGCGTGCAGGAGGCAGCTGATCGATGACTCTCTCTCATTGATGTTTCTAACTCTCTATCTCTCTCCCTTCCTCTCTGTACAAAATCAATAAAATATATTTTAAAAAAAGTTTACAACAACATTTGGGGGTCCTCTGGTAGATCCAGTTGGGCAGTGCTGGCTGAGATCCCAAAACCCTCCGCGTCTCCCAGCTGCGCTCCCCGCTCCCACCCCGGACCCCGAGAGGCGGAGGAAGTCTGGGGGCGGGGGAGAAGACACGCCACGCACCACCTCCAAGTCTGCCAAGCTCGGATCCAATTCTTTAACTTAATTTAATTTAATTGTATTTAATTATTTAAAATATATTTTATTGATTTCAGAGAGGAAAGGAGAGGGGGAGAGAGAAACATCCATGATGAGAGAGAATCACCAATCGGCTTTCTTCCACACTCCCCCCACTGGCGAACAAGCCCGCAACCCAGGCCTGTGCCCTTGACCAGAATCGAACCCGGGATCCTTCAGTCCGCAGGCCGACGCTCTATCCACGGAACCAAACCAGCCAGGGCTCGGATTCAATTCTCACTCCCACCTGGTCCTGAGCCTGAGTCCTGCCAACCGCTGGCATCAGAGGCCAGAGTCCCTCCCTCCGTGTCTCCTCCCCCACCTCCCCCCGACCCACGCCTGCCCTGGAGACAGCACCTGCTGCATAGATAAGTCCCTCCCTTCCCAAGACCTTGCGTGGACATTTGAAAGTGAAACGGAACCCCTCACTTCTCAGGCGCTAAGGTTACTGGCCTCTGGCTCCTTCGCTTGAGGGCGCAGCTGTGGAGTGAGGTCGACCAGCAGGCCCGCCGGCTTTACTGGGCAGGTAGCCCCTCCCACTTTGCTCCTTTCCTGTAGGTTACACCTCATCCGCCTCAGAGGCTCATCGAAAGGGTGGGATTTTCTCTAGCCACCGGGAGATGACGGGGGACAAAGGAAGAGAGTGTCCACGGAAGTTATTTTAAACCCAACAGCAACAGAATATGGCCGTGCGTTCATTCGACATTAGATCTTAAATGTTATGCCTGTCAATCCATTAGACTGAGGATGGAAATGGAAAAAAAAAAAAAAAAGTCCTCATTATCCATCCTTCCAAAATGGCCTGGCTGGTGTCGCTCAGTGGATAGAGCCTCGCCCTGTGGACTGAAGGGCCCCGGGTTCGATTCTGGGCAAGGGCACATGCCCGGGTTGTGGGCTGGATCCCCAGTGGGGGGCGTGCAGGAGGCAGCTGATCGATGACTCTCTCTCATTGATGTTTCTAACTCTCTATCTCTCTCCCTTCCTCTCTGTACAAAATCAATAAAATATATTTTAAAAAAAGTTTACAACAACATTTGGGGGTCCTCTGGTAGATCCAGTTGGGCAGTGCTGGCTGAGATCCCAAAACCCTCCGTGTCTCCCAGCTGCGCTCCCCGCTCCCACCCCGGACCCCGAGAGGCGGAGGAAGTCTGGGGGGGTGGGGAAGACACGCCACGCACCACCTCCAAGTCTGCCAAGCTCGGATCCAATTCTTTAACTTAATTTAATTTAATTGTATTTAATTATTTAAAATATATTTTATTGATTTCAGAGAGGAAAGGAGAGGGGGAGAGAGAAACATCCATGATGAGAGAGAATCACCAATCGGCTTTCTTCCACACTCCCCCCACTGGCGAACAAGCCCGCAACCCAGGCCTGTGCCCTTGACCAGAATCGAACCCGGGATCCTTCAGTCCGCAGGCCGACGCTCTATCCACGGAACCAAACCAGCCAGGGCTCGGATTCAATTCTCACTCCCACCTGGTCCTGAGCCTGAGTCCCGCCAACCGCTGGCATCAGAGGCCAGAGTCCCTCCCTCCGTGTCTCCTCCCCCCCCCCCCCCCCCCCCCCGCCCGCCCTGGAGACAGCACCCGCTGCATAGATAAGTCCCTCCCCTCCCCAGACCTTGCGTGGGCATTTGAAAGGGAAACGGGAACCCTCACTTCTCAGGCGCTAAGGTTACTGGCCTCTGGCTCCTTCGCTTGAGGGCGCAGCTGTGGAGTGAGGTCGACCAGCAGGCCCGCCGGCTTTACTGGGCAGGTAGCCCCTCCCACTTTGCTCCTTTCCTGTAGGTTACACCTCATCCGCCTCAGAGGCTGATCGAAAGGGTGGGATTTTCTCTAGCCACCGGGAGATGACGGGGGACAAAGGAAGAGAGTGTCCACGGAAGTTATTTTAAACCCAACAGCAACAGAATATGGCCGTGCGTTCATTCGACATTAGATCTTAAATGTTATGCCTGTCAATCCATTAGACTGAGGATGGAAATGGAAAAAAAAAAAAAAAAAGTCCTCATTATCCATCCTTCCAAAATGGCCTGGCTGGTGTCGCTCAGTGGATAGAGCCTCGCCCTGTGGACTGAAGGGCCCCGGGTTCGATTCTGGGCAAGGGCACATGCCCGGGTTGTGGGCTGGATCCCCAGTGGGGGGCGTGCAGGAGGCAGCTGATCGATGACTCTCTCTCATTGATGTTTCTAACTCTCTATCTCTCTCCCTTCCTCTCTGTACAAAATCAATAAAATATATTTTAAAAAAAGTTTACAACAACATTTGGGGGTCCTCTGGTAGATCCAGTTGGGCAGTGCTGGCTGAGATCCCAAAACCCTCCGTGTCTCCCAGCTGCGCTCCCCGCTCCCACCCCGGACCCCGAGAGGCGGAGGAAGTCTGGGGGGGTGGGGAAGACACGCCACGCACCACCTCCAAGTCTGCCAAGCTCGGATCCAATTCTTTAACTTAATTTAATTTAATTTAATTGTATTTAATTATTTAAAATATATTTTATTGATTTCAGAGAGGAAAGGAGAGGGGGAGAGAGAAACATCCATGATGAGAGAGAATCACCAATCGGCTTTCTTCCACACTCCCCCCACTGGCGAACAAGCCCGCAACCCAGGCCTGTGCCCTTGACCAGAATCGAACCCGGGATCCTTCAGTCCGCAGGCCGACGCTCTATCCACGGAACCAAACCAGCCAGGGCTCGGATTCAATTCTCACTCCCACCTGGTCCTGAGCCTGAGTCCCGCCAACCGCTGGCATCAGAGGCCAGAGTCCCTCCCTCCGTGTCTCCTCCCCCCCAACCCCCCAGCCCACGCCTGCCCTGGAGACAGCACCTGCTGCATAGATAAGTCCCTCCCTTCCCAAGACCTTGCGTGGACATTTGAAAGTGAAACGGAACCCCTCACTTCTCAGGCGCTAAGGTTACTGGCCTCTGGCTCCTTCGCTTGAGGGCGCAGCTGTGGAGTGAGGTCGACCAGCAGGCCCGCCGGCTTTACTGGGCAGGTAGCCCCTCCCACTTTGCTCCTTTCCTGTAGGTTACACCTCATCCGCCTCAGAGGCTGATCGAAAGGGTGGGATTTTCTCTAGCCACCGGGAGATGACGGGGGACAAAGGAAGAGAGTGTCCACGGAAGTTATTTTAAACCCAACAGCAACAGAATATGGCCGTGCGTTCATTCGACATTAGATCTTAAATGTTATGCCTGTCAATCCATTAGACTGAGGATGGAAATGGAAAAAAAAAAAAAAAAGTCCTCATTATCCATCCTTCCAAAATGGCCTGGCTGGTGTCGCTCAGTGGATAGAGCCTCGCCCTGTGGACTGATGGGCTCCGGATCCGATCCTGGGCAAGGGCACATGCCCGGGTTGTGGGCTGGATCCCCAGTGGGGGGCGTGCAGGAGGCAGCTGATCGATGACTCTCTCTCATTGATGTTTCTAACTCTCTATCTCTCTCCCTTCCTCTCTGTACAAAATCAATAAAATATATTTTAAAAAAAGTTTACAACAACATTTGGGGGTCCTCTGGTAGATCCAGTTGGGCAGTGCTGGCTGAGATCCCAAAACCCTCCGTGTCTCCCAGCTGCGCTCCCCGCTCCCACCCCGGACCCCGAGAGGCGGAGGAAGTCTGGGGGGGTGGGGAAGACACGCCACGCACCACCTCCAAGTCTGCCAAGCTCGGATCCAATTCTTTAACTTAATTTAATTTAATTGTATTTAATTATTTAAAATATATTTTATTGATTTCAGAGAGGAAAGGAGAGGGGGAGAGAGAAACATCCATGATGAGAGAGAATCACCAATCGGCTTTCTTCCACACTCCCCCCACTGGCGAACAAGCCCGCAACCCAGGCCTGTGCCCTTGACCAGAATCGAACCCGGGATCCTTCAGTCCGCAGGCCGACGCTCTATCCACGGAACCAAACCAGCCAGGGCTCGGATTCAATTCTCACTCCCACCTGGTCCTGAGCCTGAGTCCCGCCAACCGCTGGCATCAGAGGCCAGAGTCCCTCCCTCCGTGTTCTCCCCCCCCCACCCCCCCGCCCACGCCTGCCCTGGAGACAGCACCTGCTGCATAGATAAGTCCCTCCCTTCCCAAGACCTTGCGTGGACATTTGAAAGGGAAACGGAAACCCTCAGCTCTCAGGCGCTAAGGTTACTGGCCTCTGGCTCCTTCGCTTGAGGGCGCAGCTGTGGAGTGAGGTCGACCAGCAGGCCCGCCGGCTTTACTGGGCAGGTAGCCCCTCCCACTTTGCTCCTTTCCTGTAGGTTACACCTCATCCGCCTCAGAGGCTGATCGAAAGGGTGGGATTTTCTCTAGCCACCGGGAGATGACGGGGGACAAAGGAAGAGAGTGTCCACGGAAGTTATTTTAAACCCAACAGCAACAGAATATGGCCGTGCGTTCATTCGACATTAGATCTTAAATGTTATGCCTGTCAATCCATTAGACTGAGGATGGAAATGGAAAAAAAAAAAAAAGTCCTCATTATCCATCCTTCCAAAATGGCCTGGCTGGTGTCGCTCAGTGGATAGAGCCTCGCCCTGTGGACTGAAGGGCCCCGGGTTCGATTCTGGGCAAGGGCACATGCCCGGGTTGTGGGCTGGATCCCCAGTGGGGGGCGTGCAGGAGGCAGCTGATCGATGACTCTCTCTCATTGATGTTTCTAACTCTCTATCTCTCTCCCTTCCTCTCTGTACAAAATCAATAAAATATATTTTAAAAAAAGTTTACAACAACATTTGGGGGTCCTCTGGTAGATCCAGTTGGGCAGTGCTGGCTGAGATCCCAAAACCCTCCGCGTCTCCCAGCTGCGCTCCCCGCTCCCACCCCGGACCCCGAGAGGCGGAGGAAGTCTGGGGGGGGGAAGACACGCCACGCACCACCTCCAAGTCTGCCAAGCTCGGATCCAATTCTTTAACTTAATTTAATTTAATTGTATTTAATTATTTAAAATATATTTTATTGATTTCAGAGAGGAAAGGAGAGGGGGAGAGAGAAACATCCATGATGAGAGAGAATCACCAATCGGCTTTCTTCCACACTCCCCCCACTGGCGAACAAGCCCGCAACCCAGGCCTGTGCCCTTGACCAGAATCGAACCCGGGATCCTTCAGTCCGCAGGCCGACGCTCTATCCACGGAACCAAACCAGCCAGGGCTCGGATTCAATTCTCACTCCCACCTGGTCCTGAGCCTGAGTCCCGCCAACCGCTGGCATCAGAGGCCAGAGTCCCTCCCTCCGTGTCTCCTCCCACCCCCCCCCCCGCCCCCGCCTCCCCTGGAGACACCACCTGCTCCATAAATAAAAACCTCCCCTCCCCACACCTTGCGTGGGCATTTGAAAGTGAAACGGAACCCTCACTTCTCAGGCGCTAAGGTTACTGGCCTCTGGCTCCTTCGCTTGAGGGCGCAGCTGTGGAGTGAGGTCGACCAGCAGGCCCGCCGGCTTTACTGGGCAGGTAGCCCCTCCCACTTTGCTCCTTTCCTGTAGGTTACACCTCATCCGCCTCAGAGGCTGATCGAAAGGGTGGGATTTTCTCTAGCCACCGGGAGATGACGGGGGACAAAGGAAGAGAGTGTCCACGGAAGTTATTTTAAACCCAACAGCAACAGAATATGGCCGTGCGTTCATTCGACATTAGATCTTAAATGTTATGCCTGTCAATCCATTAGACTGAGGATGGAAATGGAAAAAAAAAAAAAAAGTCCTCATTATCCATCCTTCCAAAATGGCCTGGCTGGTGTCGCTCAGTGGATAGAGCCTCGCCCTGTGGACTGAAGGGCCCCGGGTTCGATTCTGGGCAAGGGCACATGCCCGGGTTGTGGGCTGGATCCCCAGTGGGGGGCGTGCAGGAGGCAGCTGATCGATGACTCTCTCTCATTGATGTTTCTAACTCTCTATCTCTCTCCCTTCCTCTCTGTACAAAATCAATAAAATATATTTTAAAAAAAGTTTACAACAACATTTGGGGGTCCTCTGGTAGATCCAGTTGGGCAGTGCTGGCTGAGATCCCAAAACCCTCCGCGTCTCCCAGCTGCGCTCCCCGCTCCCACCCCGGACCCCGAGAGGCGGAGGAAGTCTGGGGGGGGGGGGAAGACACGCCACGCACCACCTCCAAGTCTGCCAAGCTCGGATCCAATTCTTTAACTTAATTTAATTTAATTGTATTTAATTATTTAAAATATATTTTATTGATTTCAGAGAGGAAAGGAGAGGGGGAGAGAGAAACATCCATGATGAGAGAGAATCACCAATCGGCTTTCTTCCACACTCCCCCCACTGGCGAACAAGCCCGCAACCCAGGCCTGTGCCCTTGACCAGAATCGAACCCGGGATCCTTCAGTCCGCAGGCCGACGCTCTATCCACGGAACCAAACCAGCCAGGGCTCGGATTCAATTCTCACTCCCACCTGGTCCTGAGCCTGAGTCCCGCCAACCGCTGGCATCAGAGGCCAGAGTCCCTCCCTCCGTGTCTCCTCCCCCACCCCCCCCCCGCCCCCGCCTGCCCTGGAGACAGCACCTGCTGCATAGATAAGTCCCTCCCTTCCCAAGACCTTGCGTGGACATTTGAAAGTGAAACGGAACCCCTCACTTCTCAGGCGCTAAGGTTACTGGCCTCTGGCTCCTTCGCTTGAGGGCGCAGCTGTGGAGTGAGGTCGACCAGCAGGCCCGCCGGCTTTACTGGGCAGGTAGCCCCTCCCACTTTGCTCCTTTCCTGTAGGTTACACCTCATCCGCCTCAGAGGCTGATCGAAAGGGTGGGATTTTCTCTAGCCACCGGGAGATGACGGGGGACAAAGGAAGAGAGTGTCCACGGAAGTTATTTTAAACCCAACAGCAACAGAATATGGCCGTGCGTTCATTCGACATTAGATCTTAAATGTTATGCCTGTCAATCCATTAGACTGAGGATGGAAATGGAAAAAAAAAAAAAAAAAGTCCTCATTATCCATCCTTCCAAAATGGCCTGGCTGGTGTCGCTCAGTGGATAGAGCCTCGCCCTGTGGACTGAAGGGCCCCGGGTTCGATTCTGGGCAAGGGCACATGCCCGGGTTGTGGGCTGGATCCCCAGTGGGGGGCGTGCAGGAGGCAGCTGATCGATGACTCTCTCTCATTGATGTTTCTAACTCTCTATCTCTCTCCCTTCCTCTCTGTACAAAATCAATAAAATACATTTTAAAAAAAGTTTACAACAACATTTGGGGGTCCTCTGGTAGATCCAGTTGGGCAGTGCTGGCTGAGATCCCAAAACCCTCCGCGTCTCCCAGCTGCGCTCCCCGCTCCCACCCCGGACCCCGAGAGGCGGAGGAAGTCTGGGGGGGGGGGAAGACGCGGCACGCACCACCTCCAAGTCTGCCAAGCTCGGATCCAATTCTTTAACTTAATTTAATTTAATTGTATTTAATTATTTAAAATATATTTTATTGATTTCAGAGAGGAAAGGAGAGGGGGAGAGAGAAACATCCATGATGAGAGAGAATCACCAATCGGCTTTCTTCCACACTCCCCCCACTGGCGAACAAGCCCGCAACCCAGGCCTGTGCCCTTGACCAGAATCGAACCCGGGATCCTTCAGTCCGCAGGCCGACGCTCTATCCACGGAACCAAACCAGCCAGGGCTCGGATTCAATTCTCACTCCCACCTGGTCCTGAGCCTGAGTCCCGCCAACCGCTGGCATCAGAGGCCAGAGTCCCTCCCTCCGTGTCTCCTCCCCCCCCCCCCCCAGCCCACGCCTGCCCTGGAGACAGCACCTGCTGCATAGATAAGTCCCTCCCTTCCCAAGACCTTGCGTGGACATTTGAAAGTGAAACGGAACCCCTCACTTCTCAGGCGCTAAGGTTACTGGCCTCTGGCTCCTTCGCTTGAGGGCGCAGCTGTGGAGTGAGGTCGACCAGCAGGCCCGCCGGCTTTACTGGGCAGGTAGCCCCTCCCACTTTGCTCCTTTCCTGTAGGTTACACCTCATCCGCCTCAGAGGCTGATCGAAAGGGTGGGATTTTCTCTAGCCACCGGGAGATGACGGGGGACAAAGGAAGAGAGTGTCCACGGAAGTTATTTTAAACCCAACAGCAACAGAATATGGCCGTGCGTTCATTCGACATTAGATCTTAAATGTTATGCCTGTCAATCCATTAGACTGAGGATGGAAATGGAAAAAAAAAAAAAAAAAAAGTCCTCATTATCCATCCTTCCAAAATGGCCTGGCTGGTGTCGCTCAGTGGATAGAGCGTCGGCTTGGGGACTGAAAGGTCCCGGGTCGATTCCGGTCAAGGGCATGTATCTTGGTTGCGGGCATGTCCCCAGTAGGGGTTGTGCAAGAGGCAGCTGATCGATGACTCTCTCTCATCGATGTTTCTAACTCTCTATCTCTCTCCCTTCCTCTCAGTACAAAATCAATAAAATATATTTTAAAAAAAGTTTACAACAACATTTGGGGGTCCTCTGGTAGATCCAGTTGGGCAGTGCTGGCTGAGATCCCAAAACCCTCCGCGTCTCCCAGCTGCGCTCCCCGCTCCCACCCCGGACCCGAGAAGCGGAGGAAGTCTGGGGGGGCGGGGGGGAGGGAAAGACACGCCACGCACCACCTCCAAGTCTGCCAAGCTCGGATCCAATTCTTTAACTTAATTTAATTTAATTGTATTTAATTATTTAAAATATATTTTATTGATTTCAGAGAGGAAAGGAGAGGGGGAGAGAGAAACATCCATGATGAGAGAGAATCACCAATCGGCTTTCTTCCACACTCCCCCCATTGGCGAACAAGCCCGCAACCCAGGCCTGTGCCCTTGACCAGAATCGAACCCGGGATCCTTCAGTCCGCAGGCCGACGCTCTATCCACGGAACCAAACCAGCCAGGGCTCGGATTCAATTCTCACTCCCACCTGGTCCTGAGCCTGAGTCCCGCCAACCGCTGGCATCAGAGGCCAGAGTCCCTCCCTCCGTGTTCTCCCCCCCCCACCCCCCCGCCCACGCCTGCCCTGGAGACAGCACCTGCTGCATAGATAAGTCCCTCCCTTCCCAAGACCTTGCGTGGACATTTGAAAGTGAAACGGAACCCCTCACTTCTCAGGCGCTAAGGTTACTGGCCTCTGGCTCCTTCGCTTGAGGGCGCAGCTGTGGAGTGAGGTCGACCAGCAGGCCCGCCGGCTTTACTGGGCAGGTAGCCCCTCCCACTTTGCTCCTTTCCTGTAGGTTACACCTCATCCGCCTCAGAGGCTGATCGAAAGGGTGGGATTTTCTCTAGCCACCGGGAGATGACGGGGGACAAAGGAAGAGAGTGTCCACGGAAGTTATTTTAAACCCAACAGCAACAGAATATGGCCGTGCGTTCATTCGACATTAGATCTTAAATGTTATGCCTGTCAATCCATTAGACTGAGGATGGAAATGGAAAAAAAAAAAAAGTCCTCATTATCCATCCTTCCAAAATGGCCTGGCTGGTGTCGCTCAGTGGATAGAGCCTCGCCCTGTGGACTGAAGGGCCCCGGGTTCGATTCTGGGCAAGGGCACATGCCCGGGTTGTGGGCTGGATCCCCAGTGGGGGGCGTGCAGGAGGCAGCTGATCGATGACTCTCTCTCATTGATGTTTCTAACTCTCTATCTCTCTCCCTTCCTCTCTGTACAAAATCAATAAAATACATTTTAAAAAAAGTTTACAACAACATTTGGGGGTCCTCTGGTAGATCCAGTTGGGCAGTGCTGGCTGAGATCCCAAAACCCTCCGCGTCTCCCAGCTGCGCTCCCCGCTCCCACCCCGGACCCCGAGAGGCGGAGGAAGTCTGGGGGGGGGGGAAGACACGCCACGCACCACCTCCAAGTCTGCCAAGCTCGGATCCAATTCTTTAACTTAATTTAATTTAATTGTATTTAATTATTTAAAATATATTTTATTGATTTCAGAGAGGAAAGGAGAGGGGGAGAGAGAAACATCCATGATGAGAGAGAATCACCAATCGGCTTTCTTCCACACTCCCCCCACTGGCGAACAAGCCCGCAACCCAGGCCTGTGCCCTTGACCAGAATCGAACCCGGGATCCTTCAGTCCGCAGGCCGACGCTCTATCCACGGAACCAAACCAGCCAGGGCTCGGATTCAATTCTCACTCCCACCTGGTCCTGAGCCTGAGTCCCGCCAACCGCTGGCATCAGAGGCCAGAGTCCCTCCCTCCGTGTCTCCTCCCCCCCCCCCCAGCCCACGCCTGCCCTGGAGACAGCACCTGCTGCATAGATAAGTCCCTCCCTTCCCAAGACCTTGCGTGGACATTTGAAAGGGAAACGGAAACCCTCACCTCTCAGGCGCTAAGGTTACTGGCCTCTGGCTCCTTCGCTTGAGGGCGCAGCTGTGGAGTGAGGTCGACCAGCAGGCCCACCGGCTTTACTGGGCAGGTAGCCCCTCCCACTTTGCTCCTTTCCTGTAGGTTACACCTCATCCGCCTCAGAGGCTTATCGAAAGGGTGGGATTTTCTCTAGCCACCGGGAGATGACGGGGGACAAAGGAAGAGAGTGTCCACGGAAGTTATTTTAAACCCAACAGCAACAGAATATGGCCGTGCGTTCATTCGACATTAGATCTTAAATGTTATGCCTGTCGCCGGGCTCAGTGGATAGAGCGTCGGCTTGGGGACTGAAAGGTCCCGGGTCGATTCCCGTCAAGGGCATGTATCTTGGTTGCGGGCATGTCCCCAGTAGGGGTTGTGCAAGAGGCAGCTGATCGATGACTCTCTCTCATCGATGTTTCTAACTCTCTATCTCTCTCCCTTCCTCTCTGTATAAAAATCAATAAAATATATTTTAAAAAAATAAATAAATGTTATGCCTGTCAATCCATTAGACTTAGGATGGAAATGGAAAAAAAAAAAAAGTCCTCATTATCCATCCTTCCAAAATGGCCTGGCTGGTGTCGCTCAGTGGATAGAGCCTCGCCCTGTGGACTGAAGGGCCCCGGGTTCGATTCTGGGCAAGGGCACATGCCCGGGTTGTGGGCTGGATCCCCAGTCGGGGGCGTGCAGGAGGCAGCTGATCGATGACTCTCTCTCATTGATGTTTCTAACTCTCTAGCTCTCTCCCTTCCTCTCTGTACAAAATCAATAAAATACATTTTAAAAAAAGTTTACAACAACATTTGGGGGTCCTCTGGTAGATCCAGTTGGGCAGTGATGGCTGAGATCCCAAAACCCTCCGCGTCTCCCAGCTGCGCTCCCCGCTCCCACCCCGGACCCCGAGAGGCGGAGGAAGTCTGGGGGGGGGGGGAAGACACGCCACGCACCACCTCCAAGTCTGCCAAGCTCGGATCCAATTCTTTAACTTAATTTAATTTAATTGTATTTAATTATTTAAAATATATTTTATTGATTTCAGAGAGGAAAGGAGAGGGGGAGAGAGAAACATCCATGATGAGAGAGAATCACCAATCGGCTTTCTTCCACACTCCCCCCACTGGCGAACAAGCCCGCAACCCAGGCCTGTGCCCTTGACCAGAATCGAACCCGGGATCCTTCAGTCCGCAGGCCGACGCTCTATCCACGGAACCAAACCAGCCAGGGCTCGGATTCAATTCTCACTCCCACCTGGTCCTGAGCCTGAGTCCCGCCAACCGCTGGCATCAGAGGCCAGAGTCCCTCCCTCCGTGTCTCCTCCCCCCCCCCCCCAGCCCACGCCTGCCCTGGAGACAGCACCTGCTGCATAGATAAGTCCCTCCCTTCCCAAGACCTTGCGTGGACATTTGAAAGTGAAACGGAACCCCTCACTTCTCAGGCGCTAAGGTTACTGGCCTCTGGCTCCTTCGCTTGAGGGCGCAGCTGTGGAGTGAGGTCGACCAGCAGGCCCGCCGGCTTTACTGGGCAGGTAGCCCCTCCCACTTTGCTCCTTTCCTGTAGGTTACACCTCATCCGCCTCAGAGGCTGATCGAAAGGGTGGGATTTTCTCTAGCCACCGGGAGATGACGGGGGACAAAGGAAGAGAGTGTCCACGGAAGTTATTTTAAACCCAACAGCAACAGAATATGGCCGTGCGTTCATTCGACATTAGATCTTAAATGTTATGCCTGTCGCCGGGCTCAGTGGATAGAGCGTCGGCTTGGGGACTGAAAGGTCCAGGGTCAAGGTCAAGGGCATGTATCTTGGTTGCGGGCATGTCCCCAGTAGGGGTTGTGCAAAAGGCAGCTGATCGATGACTCTCTCTCATCGATGTTTCTAACTCTCTATCTCTCTCCCTTCCTCTCTGTACAAAATCAATAAAATATATTTTAAAAAAAGTTTACAACCACATTTGGGGGTCCTCTGGTAGATCCAGTTGGGCAGTGCTGGCTGAGATCCCAAAACCCTCCGCGTCTCCCAGCTGCGCTCCCCGCTCCCACCCCGGACCCCGAGAGGCGGAGGAAGTCTGGGGGGGGGGGAAGACACGCCACGCACCACCTCCAAGTCTGCCAAGCTCGGATCCAATTCTTTAACTTAATTTAATTTAATTGTATTTAATTATTTAAAATATATTTTATTGATTTCAGAGAGGAAAGGAGAGGGGGAGAGAGAAACATCCATGATGAGAGAGAATCACCAATCGGCTTTCTTCCACACTCCCCCCACTGGCGAACAAGCCCGCAACCCAGGCCTGTGCCCTTGACCAGAATCGAACCCGGGATCCTTCAGTCCGCAGGCCGACGCTCTATCCACGGAACCAAACCAGCCAGGGCTCGGATTCAATTCTCACTCCCACCTGGTCCTGAGCCTGAGTCCCGCCAACCGCTGGCATCAGAGGCCAGAGTCCCTCCCTCCGTGTCTCCTCCCCCACCTCCCCCCGACCCACGCCTGCCCTGGAGACAGCACCTGCAGCATAGATAAGTCCCTCGCTTCCCAAGACCTTGCGTGGACATTTGAAAGGGAAACGGAAACCCTCACCTCTCAGGCGCTAAGGTTACTGGCCTCTGGCTCCTTCGCTTGAGGGCGCAGCTGTGGAGTGAGGTCGACCAGCAGGCCCGCCGGCTTTACTGGGCAGGTAGCCCCTCCCACTTTGCTCCTTTCCTGTAGGTTACACCTCATCCGCCTCAGAGGCTGATCGAAAGGGTGGGATTTTCTCTAGCCACCGGGAGATGACGGGGGACAAAGGAAGAGAGTGTCCACGGAAGTTATTTTAAACCCAACAGCAACAGAATATGGCCGTGCGTTCATTCGACATTAGATCTTAAATGTTATGCCTGTCAATCCATTAGACTGAGGATGGAAATGGAAAAAAAAAAAAAAAAAAGTCCTCATTATCCATCCTTCCAAAATGGCCTGGCTGGTGTCGCTCAGTGGATAGAGCCTCGCCCTGTGGACTGAAGGGCCCCGGGTTCGATTCTGGGCAAGGGCACATGCCCGGGTTGTGGGCTGGATCCCCAGTGGGGGGCGTGCAGGAGGCAGCTGATCGATGACTCTCTCTCATTGATGTTTCTAACTCTCTATCTCTCTCCCTTCCTCTCTGTACAAAATCAATAAAATATATTTTAAAAAAAGTTTACAACAACATTTGGGGGTCCTCTGGTAGATCCAGTTGGGCAGTGCTGGCTGAGATCCCAAAACCCTCCGCGTCTCCCAGCTGCGCTCCCCGCTCCCACCCCGGACCCCGAGAGGCGGAGGAAGTCTGGGGGGGAGAAGACACGCCACGCACCACCTCCAAGTCTGCCAAGCTCGGATCCAATTCTTTAACTTAATTTAATTTAATTGTATTTAATTATTTAAAATATATTTTATTGATTTCAGAGAGGAAAGGAGAGGGGGAGAGAGAAACATCCATGATGAGAGAGAATCACCAATCGGCTTTCTTCCACACTCCCCCCACTGGCGAACAAGCCCGCAACCCAGGCCTGTGCCCTTGACCAGAATCGAACCCGGGATCCTTCAGTCCGCAGGCCGACGCTCTATCCACGGAACCAAACCAGCCAGGGCTCGGATTCAATTCTCACTCCCACCTGGTCCTGAGCCTGAGTCCCGCCAACCGCTGGCATCAGAGGCCAGAGTCCCTCCCTCCGTGTCTCCTCCCCCCCCCCCCCAGCCCACGCCTGCCCTGGAGACAGCACCTGCTGCATAGATAAGTCCCTCCCTTCCCAAGACCTTGCGTGGACATTTGAAAGTGAAACGGATACCCTCACTTCTCAGGCGCTAAGGTTACTGGCCTCTGGCTCCTTCGCTTGAGGGCGCAGCTGTGGAGTGAGGTCGACCAGCAGGCCCGCCGGCTTTACTGGGCAGGTAGCCCCTCCCACTTTGCTCCTTTCCTGTAGGTTACACCTCATCCGCCTCAGAGGCTGATCGAAAGGGTGGGATTTTCTCTAGCCACCGGGAGATGACGGGGGACAAAGGAAGAGAGTGTCCACGGAAGTTATTTTAAACCCAACAGCAACAGAATATGGCCGTGCGTTCATTCGACATTAGATCTTAAATGTTATGCCTGTCAATCCATTAGACTGAGGATGGAAATGGAAAAAAAAAAAAAAAAAGTCCTCATTATCCATCCTTCCAAAATGGCCTGGCTGGTGTCGCTCAGTGGATAGAGCCTCGCCCTGTGGACTGAAGGGCCCGGGATTCGATTCTGGGCAAGGGCACATGCCCGGGTTGTGGGCTGGATCCCCAGTGGGGGGCGTGCAGGAGGCAGCTGATCGATGACTCTCTCTCATTGATGTTTCTAACTCTCTATCTCTCTCCCTTCCTCTCTGTACAAAATCAATAAAATATATTTTAAAAAAAGTTTACAACAACATTTGGGGGTCCTCTGGTAGATCCAGTTGGGCAGTGCTGGCTGAGATCCCAAAACCCTCCGCGTCTCCCAGCTGCGCTCCCCGCTCCCACCCCGGACCCCGAGAGGCGGAGGAAGTCTGGGGGGGGGGGAAGACACGCCACGCACCACCTCCAAGTCTGCCAAGCTCGGATCCAATTCTTTAACTTAATTTAATTTAATTGTATTTAATTATTTAAAATATATTTTATTGATTTCAGAGAGGAAAGGAGAGGGGGAGAGAGAAACATCCATGATGAGAGAGAATCACCAATCGGCTTTCTTCCACACTCCCCCCACTGGCGAACAAGCCCGCAACCCAGGCCTGTGCCCTTGACCAGAATCGAACCCGGGATCCTTCAGTCCGCAGGCCGACGCTCTATCCACGGAACCAAACCAGCCAGGGCTCGGATTCAATTCTCACTCCCACCTGGTCCTGAGCCTGAGTCCCGCCAACCGCTGGCATCAGAGGCCAGAGTCCCTCCCTCCGTGTCTCCTCCCCCCCCCTCCTCCCCCAGCCCACGCCTGCCCTGGAGACAGCACCTGCTGCATAGATAAGTCCCTCCCTTCCCAAGACCTTGCGTGGACATTTGAAAGTGAAACGGAACCCCTCACTTCTCAGGCGCTAAGGTTACTGGCCTCTGGCTCCTTCGCTTGAGGGCGCAGCTGTGGAGTGAGGTCGACCAGCAGGCCCGCCGGCTTTACTGGGCAGGTAGCCCCTCCCACTTTGCTCCTTTCCTGTAGGTTACACCTCATCCGCCTCAGAGGCTGATCGAAAGGGTGGGATTTTCTCTAGCCACCGGGAGATGACGGGGGACAAAGGAAGAGAGTGTCCACGGAAGTTATTTTAAACCCAACAGCAACAGAATATGGCCGTGCGTTCATTCGACATTAGATCTTAAATGTTATGCCTGTCAATCCATTAGACTGAGGATGGAAATGGAAAAAAAAAAAAAAAAAGTCCTCATTATCCATCCTTCCAAAATGGCCTGGCTGGTGTCGCTCAGTGGATAGAGCCTCGCCCTGTGGACTGAAGGGCCCCGGGTTCGATTCTGGGCAAGGGCACATGCCCGGGTTGTGGGCTGGATCCCCAGTGGGGGGCGTGCAGGAGGCAGCTGATCGATGACTCTCTCTCATTGATGTTTCTAACTCTCTATCTCTCTCCCTTCCTCTCTGTACAAAATCAATAAAATATATTTTAAAAAAAGTTTACAACAACATTTGGGGGTCCTCTGGTAGATCCAGTTGGGCAGTGCTGGCTGAGATCCCAAAACCCTCCGCGTCTCCCAGCTGCGCTCCCCGCTCCCACCCCGGACCCCGAGAGGCGGAGGAAGTCTGGGGGGGGGAATACACGCCACGCACCACCTCCAAGTCTGCCAAGCTCGGATCCAATTCTTTAACTTAATTTAATTTAATTGTATTTAATTATTTAAAATATATTTTATTGATTTCAGAGAGGAAAGGAGAGGGGGAGAGAGAAACATCCATGATGAGAGAGAATCACCAATCGGCTTTCTTCCACACTCCCCCCACTGGCGAACAAGCCCGCAACCCAGGCCTGTGCCCTTGACCAGAATCGAACCCGGGATCCTTCAGTCCGCAGGCCGACGCTCTATCCACGGAACCAAACCAGCCAGGGCTCGGATTCAATTCTCACTCCCACCTGGTCCTGAGCCTGAGTCCCGCCAACCGCTGGCATCAGAGGCCAGAGTCCCTCCCTCCGTGTCTCCTCCCCCCCCCCCAGCCCACGCCTGCCCTGGAGACAGCACCTGCTGCATAGATAAGTCCCTCGCTTCCCAAGACCTTGCGTGG
Source organism: Nyctalus aviator (assembly GCA_036971965.1). NCBI lineage: Eukaryota > Metazoa > Chordata > Mammalia > Chiroptera > Vespertilionidae > Nyctalus > Nyctalus aviator. The sequence goes on along the minus strand of CM072936.1, from coordinate 1,795,776 downwards.
ACATTTGAAAGTGAAACGGAATCCCTCACTTCTCAGGCGCTAAGGTTACTGGCCTCTGGCTCCTTCGCTTGAGGGCGCAGCTGTGGAGTGAGGTCGACCAGCAGGCCCGCCGGCTTTACTGGGCAGGTAGCCCCTCCCACTTTGCTCCTTTCCTGTAGGTTACACCTCATCCGCCTCAGAGGCTGATCGAAAGGGTGGGATTTTCTCTAGCCACCGGGAGATGACGGGGGACAAAGGAAGAGAGTGTCCACGGAAGTTATTTTAAACCCAACAGCAACAGAATATGGCCGTGCGTTCATTCGACATTAGATCTTAAATGTTATGCCTGTCAATCCATTAGACTGAGGATGGAAATGGAAAAAAAAAAAAAAGTCCTCATTATCCATCCTTCCAAAATGGCCTGGCTGGTGTCGCTCAGTGGATAGAGCCTCGCCCTGTGGACTGAAGGGCCCCGGGTTCGATTCTGGGCAAGGGCACATGCCCGGGTTGTGGGCTGGATCCCCAGTGGGGGGCGTGCAGGAGGCAGCTGATCGATGACTCTCTCTCATTGATGTTTCTAACTCTCTATCTCTCTCCCTTCCTCTCTGTACAAAATCAATAAAATATATTTTAAAAAAAGTTTACAACAACATTTGGGGGTCCTCTGGTAGATCCAGTTGGGCAGTGCTGGCTGAGATCCCAAAACCCTCCGCGTCTCCCAGCTGCGCTCCCCGCTCCCACCCCGGACCCCGAGAGGCGGAGGAAGTCTGGGGGGGGGGGGAAGACACGCCACGCACCACCTCCAAGTCTGCCAAGCTCGGATCCAATTCTTTAACTTAATTTAATTTAATTGTATTTAATTATTTAAAATATATTTTATTGATTTCAGAGAGGAAAGGAGAGGGGGAGAGAGAAACATCCATGATGAGAGAGAATCACCAATCGGCTTTCTTCCACACTCCCCCCACTGGCGAACAAGCCCGCAACCCAGGCCTGTGCCCTTGACCAGAATCGAACCCGGGATCCTTCAGTCCGCAGGCCGACGCTCTATCCACGGAACCAAACCAGCCAGGGCTCGGATTCAATTCTCACTCCCACCTGGTCCTGAGCCTGAGTCCCGCCAACCGCTGGCATCAGAGGCCAGAGTCCCTCCCTCCGTGTTCTCCCCCCCCCCCCACGCCTGCCCTGGAGACAGCACCTGCTGCATAGATAAGTCCCTCCCTTCCCAAGACCTTGCGTGGACATTTGAAAGTGAAACGGAACCCCTCACTTCTCAGGCGCTAAGGTTACTGGCCTCTGGCTCCTTCGCTTGAGGGCGCAGCTGTGGAGTGAGGTCGACCAGCAGGCCCGCCGGCTTTACTGGGCAGGTAGCCCCTCCCACTTTGCTCCTTTCCTGTAGGTTACACCTCATCCGCCTCAGAGGCTCATCGAAAGGGTGGGATTTTCTCTAGCCACCGGGAGATGACGGGGGACAAAGGAAGAGAGTGTCCACGGAAGTTATTTTAAACCCAACAGCAACAGAATATGGCCGTGCGTTCATTCGACATTAGATCTTAAATGTTATGCCTGTCAATCCATTAGACTGAGGATGGAAATGGAAAAAAAAAAAAAAAAAGTCCTCATTATCCATCCTTCCAAAATGGCCTGGCTGGTGTCGCTCAGTGGATAGAGCCTCGCCCTGTGGACTGAAGGGCCCCGGGTTCGATTCTGGGCAAGGGCACATGCCCGGGTTGTGGGCTGGATCCCCAGTGGGGGGCGTGCAGGAGGCAGCTGATCGATGACTCTCTCTCATTGATGTTTCTAACTCTCTATCTCTCTCCCTTCCTCTCTGTACAAAATCAATAAAATATATTTTAAAAAAAGTTTACAACAACATTTGGGGGTCCTCTGGTAGATCCAGTTGGGCAGTGCTGGCTGAGATCCCAAAACCCTCCGCGTCTCCCAGCTGCGCTCCCCGCTCCCACCCCGGACCCCGAGAGGCGGAGGAAGTCTGGGGGCGGGGGAGAAGACACGCCACGCACCACCTCCAAGTCTGCCAAGCTCGGATCCAATTCTTTAACTTAATTTAATTTAATTGTATTTAATTATTTAAAATATATTTTATTGATTTCAGAGAGGAAAGGAGAGGGGGAGAGAGAAACATCCATGATGAGAGAGAATCACCAATCGGCTTTCTTCCACACTCCCCCCACTGGCGAACAAGCCCGCAACCCAGGCCTGTGCCCTTGACCAGAATCGAACCCGGGATCCTTCAGTCCGCAGGCCGACGCTCTATCCACGGAACCAAACCAGCCAGGGCTCGGATTCAATTCTCACTCCCACCTGGTCCTGAGCCTGAGTCCCGCCAACCGCTGGCATCAGAGGCCAGAGTCCCTCCCTCCGTGTCTCCTCCCCCCCCACCCCCCAGCCCACGCCTGCCCTGGAGACAGCACCTGCTGCATAGATAAGTCCCTCCCTTCCCAAGACCTTGCGTGGACATTTGAAAGTGAAACGGATCCCCTCACTTCTCAGGCGCTAAGGTTACTGGCCTCTGGCTCCTTCGCTTGAGGGCGCAGCTGTGGAGTGAGGTCGACCAGCAGGCCCGCCGGCTTTACTGGGCAGGTAGCCCCTCCCACTTTGCTCCTTTCCTGTAGGTTACACCTCATCCGCCTCAGAGGCTGATCGAAAGGGTGGGATTTTCTCTAGCCACCGGGAGATGACGGGGGACAAAGGAAGAGAGTGTCCACGGAAGTTATTTTAAACCCAACAGCAACAGAATATGGCCGTGCGTTCATTCGACATTAGATCTTAAATGTTATGCCTGTCAATCCATTAGACTGAGGATGGAAATGGAAAAAAAAAAAAAAAAAGTCCTCATTATCCATCCTTCCAAAATGGCCTGGCTGGTGTCGCTCAGTGGATAGAGCCTCGCCCTGTGGACTGAAGGGCCCCGGGTTCGATTCTGGGCAAGGGCACGTGCCCGGGTTGTGGGCTAGATCCCCAGTGGGGGGCGTGCAGGAGGCAGCTGATCGATGACTCTCTCTCATTGATGTTTCTAACTCTCTATCTCTCTCCCTTCCTCTCTGTACAAAATCAATAAAATATATTTTAAAAAAAGTTTACAACAACATTTGGGGGTCCTCTGGTAGATCCAGTTGGGCAGTGCTGGCTGAGATCCCAAAACCCTCCGCGTCTCCCAGCTGCGCTCCCCGCTCCCACCCCGGACCCCGAGAGGCGGAGGAAGTCTGGGGGGGGGGGAAGACACGCCACGCACCACCTCCAAGTCTGCCAAGCTCGGATCCAATTCTTTAACTTAATTTAATTTAATTGTATTTAATTATTTAAAATATATTTTATTGATTTCAGAGAGGAAAGGAGAGGGGGAGAGAGAAACATCCATGATGAGAGAGAATCACCAATCGGCTTTCTTCCACACTCCCCCCACTGGCGAACAAGCCCGCAACCCAGGCCTGTGCCCTTGACCAGAATCGAACCCGGGATCCTTCAGTCCGCAGGCCGACGCTCTATCCACGGAACCAAACCAGCCAGGGCTCGGATTCAATTCTCACTCCCACCTGGTCCTGAGCCTGAGTCCCGCCAACCGCTGGCATCAGAGGCCAGAGTCCCTCCCTCTGTGTCTCCTTCCCCCCCCCCAGCCCACGCCTGCCCTGGAGACAGCACCTGCTGCATAGATAAGTCCCTCCCTTCCCAAGACCTTGCGTGGACATTTGAAAGTGAAACGGAACCCCTCACTTCTCAGGCGCTAAGGTTACTGGCCTCTGGCTCCTTCGCTTGAGGGCGCAGCTGTGGAGTGAGGTCGACCAGCAGGCCCGCCGGCTTTACTGGGCAGGTAGCCCCTCCCACTTTGCTCCTTTCCTGTAGGTTACACCTCATCCGCCTCAGAGGCTGATCGAAAGGGTGGGATTTTCTCTAGCCACCGGGAGATGACGGGGGACAAAGGAAGAGAGTGTCCACGGAAGTTATTTTAAACCCAACAGCAACAGAATATGGCCGTGCGTTCATTCGACATTAGATCTTAAATGTTATGCCTGTCAATCCATTAGACTGAGGATAGAAATGGAAAAAAAAAAAAAAGTCCTCATTATCCATCCTTCCAAAATGGCCTGGCTGGTGTCGCTCAGTGGATAGAGCCTCGCCCTGTGGACTGAAGGGCCCCGGGTTCGATTCTGGGCAAGGGCACATGCCCGGGTTGTGGGCTGGATCCCCAGTGGGGGGCGTGCAGGAGGCAGCTGATCGATGACTCTCTCTCATTGATGTTTCTAACTCTCTATCTCTCTCCCTTCCTCTCTGTACAAAATCAATAAAATATATTTTAAAAAAAGTTTACAACAACATTTGGGGGTCCTCTGGTAGATCCAGTTGGGCAGTGCTGGCTGAGATCCCAAAACCCTCCGCGTCTCCCAGCTGCGCTCCCCGCTCCCACCCCGGACCCCGAGAGGCGGAGGAAGTCTGGGGGGGGGGGAAGACACGCCACGCACCACCTCCAAGTCTGCCAAGCTCGGATCCAATTCTTTAACTTAATTTAATTTAATTGTATTTAATTATTTAAAATATATTTTATTGATTTCAGAGAGGAAAGGAGAGGGGGAGAGAGAAACATCCATGATGAGAGAGAATCACCAATCGGCTTTCTTCCACACTCCCCCCACTGGCGAACAAGCCCGCAACCCAGGCCTGTGCCCTTGACCAGAATCGAACCCGGGATCCTTCAGTCCGCAGGCCGACGCTCTATCCACGGAACCAAACCAGCCAGGGCTCGGATTCAATTCTCACTCCCACCTGGTCCTGAGCCTGAGTCCCGCCAACCGCTGGCATCAGAGGCCAGAGTCCCTCCCTCCGTGTCTCCTCCCCCCCCACCCCCCAGCCCACGCCTGCCCTGGAGACAGCACCTGCTGCATAGATAAGTCCCTCCCTTCCCAAGACCTTGCGTGGACATTTGAAAGTGAAACGGAACCCCTCACTTCTCAGGCGCTAAGGTTACTGGCCTCTGGCTCCTTCGCTTGAGGGCGCAGCTGTGGAGTGAGGTCGACCAGCAGGCCCGCCGGCTTTACTGGGCAGGTAGCCCCTCCCACTTTGCTCCTTTCCTGTAGGTTACACCTCATCCGCCTCAGAGGCTTATCGAAAGGGTGGGATTTTCTCTAGCCACCGGGAGATGACGGGGGACAAAGGAAGAGAGTGTCCACGGAAGTTATTTTAAACCCAACAGCAACAGAATATGGCCGTGCGTTCATTCGACATTAGATCTTAAATGTTATGCCTGTCAATCCATTAGACTGAGGATGGAAATGGAAAAAAAAAAAAAAAAGTCCTCATTATCCATCCTTCCAAAATGGCCTGGCTGGTGTCGCTCAGTGGATAGAGCCTCGCCCTGTGGACTGAAGGGCCCCGGGTTCGATTCTGGGCAAGGGCACATGCCCGGGTTGTGGGCTGGATCCCCAGTGGGGGGCGTGCAGGAGGCAGCTGATCGATGACTCTCTCTCATTGATGTTTCTAACTCTCTATCTCTCTCCCTTCCTCTCTGTACAAAATCAATAAAATATATTTTAAAAAAAGTTTACAACAACATTTGGGGGTCCTCTGGTAGATCCAGTTGGGCAGTGCTGGCTGAGATCCCAAAACCCTCCGCGTCTCCCAGCTGCGCTCCCCGCTCCCACCCCGGACCCCGAGAGGCGGAGGAAGTCTGGGGGCGGGGGAGAAGACACGCCACGCACCACCTCCAAGTCTGCCAAGCTCGGATCCAATTCTTTAACTTAATTTAATTTAATTGTATTTAATTATTTAAAATATATTTTATTGATTTCAGAGAGGAAAGGAGAGGGGGAGAGAGAAACATCCATGATGAGAGAGAATCACCAATCGGCTTTCTTCCACACTCCCCCCACTGGCGAACAAGCCCGCAACCCAGGCCTGTGCCCTTGACCAGAATCGAACCCGGGATCCTTCAGTCCGCAGGCCGACGCTCTATCCACGGAACCAAACCAGCCAGGGCTCGGATTCAATTCTCACTCCCACCTGGTCCTGAGCCTGAGTCCCGCCAACCGCTGGCATCAGAGGCCAGAGTCCCTCCCTCCGTGTCTCCTCCCCCCCCCCCCAGCCCACGCCTGCCCTGGAGACAGCACCTGCTGCATAGATAAGTCCCTCCCTTCCCAAGACCTTGGGTGGACATTTGAAAGTGAAACGGAATCCCTCATTACTCAGGCGCTAAGGTTACTGGCCTCTGGCTCCTTCGCTTGAGGGCGCAGCTGTGGAGTGAGGTCGACCAGCAGGCCCGCCGGCTTTACTGGGCAGGTAGCCCCTCCCACTTTGCTCCTTTCCTGTAGGTTACACCTCATCCGCCTCAGAGGCTGATCGAAAGGGTGGGATTTTCTCTAGCCACCGGGAGATGACGGGGGACAAAGGAAGAGAGTGTCCACGGAAGTTATTTTAAACCCAACAGCAACAGAATATGGCCGTGCGTTCATTCGACATTAGATCTTAAATGTTATGCCTGTCAATCCATTAGACTGAGGATGGAAATGGAAAAAAAAAAAAAAAGTCCTCATTATCCATCCTTCCAAAATGGCCTGGCTGGTGTCGCTCAGTGGATAGAGCCTCGCCCTGTGGACTGAAGGGCCCCGGGTTCGATTCTGGGCAAGGGCACATGCCCGGGTTGTGGGCTGGATCCCCAGTGGGGGGCGTGCAGGAGGCAGCTGATCGATGACTCTCTCTCATTGATGTTTCTAACTCTCTATCTCTCTCCCTTCCTCTCTGTACAAAATCAATAAAATATATTTTAAAAAAAGTTTACAACAACATTTGGGGGTCCTCTGGTAGATCCAGTTGGGCAGTGCTGGCTGAGATCCCAAAACCCTCCGCGTCTCCCAGCTGCGCTCCCCGCTCCCACCCCGGACCCCGAGAGGCGGAGGAAGTCTGGGGGGGGGGGAAGACACGCCACGCACCACCTCCAAGTCTGCCAAGCTCGGATCCAATTCTTTAACTTAATTTAATTTAATTGTATTTAATTATTTAAAATATATTTTATTGATTTCAGAGAGGAAAGGAGAGGGGGAGAGAGAAACATCCATGATGAGAGAGAATCACCAATCGGCTTTCTTCCACACTCCCCCCACTGGCGAACAAGCCCGCAACCCAGGCCTGTGCCCTTGACCAGAATCGAACCCGGGATCCTTCAGTCCGCAGGCCGACGCTCTATCCACGGAACCAAACCAGCCAGGGCTCGGATTCAATTCTCACTCCCACCTGGTCCTGAGCCTGAGTCCCGCCAACCGCTGGCATCAGAGGCCAGAGTCCCTCCCTCCGTGTCTCCTCCCACCCCCCCCCCAGCCCACGCCTGCCCTGGAGACAGCACCTGCTGCATAGATAAGTCCCTCCCTTCCCAAGACCTTGCGTGGACATTTGAAAGTGAAACGGAACCCCTCACTTCTCAGGCGCTAAGGTTACTGGCCTCTGGCTCCTTCGCTTGAGGGCGCAGCTGTGGAGTGAGGTCGACCAGCAGGCCCGCCGGCTTTACTGGGCAGGTAGCCCCTCCCACTTTGCTCCTTTCCTGTAGGTTACACCTCATCCGCCTCAGAGGCTGATCGAAAGGGTGGGATTTTCTCTAGCCACCGGGAGATGACGGGGGACAAAGGAAGAGAGTGTCCACGGAAGTTATTTTAAACCCAACAGCAACAGAATATGGCCGTGCGTTCATTCGACATTAGATCTTAAATGTTATGCCTGTCAATCCATTAGACTGAGGATGGAAATGGAAAAAAAAAAAAAAAAAAAGTCCTCATTATCCATCCTTCCAAAATGGCCTGGCTGGTGTCGCTCAGTGGATAGAGCCTCGCCCTGTGGACTGAAGGGCCCCGGGTTCGATTCTGGGCAAGGGCACATGCCCGGGTTGTGGGCTGGATCCCCAGTGGGGGGCGTGCAGGAGGCAGCTGATCGATGACTCTCTCTCATTGATGTTTCTAACTCTCTATCTCTCTCCCTTCCTCTCTGTACAAAATCAATAAAATATATTTTAAAAAAAGTTTACAACAACATTTGGGGGTCCTCTGGTAGATCCAGTTGGGCAGTGCTGGCTGAGATCCCAAAACCCTCCGCGTCTCCCAGCTGCGCTCCCCGCTCCCACCCCGGACCCCGAGAGGCGGAGGAAGTCTGGGGGCGGGGGAGAAGACACGCCACGCACCACCTCCAAGTCTGCCAAGCTCGGATCCAATTCTTTAACTTAATTTAATTTAATTGTATTTAATTATTTAAAATATATTTTATTGATTTCAGAGAGGAAAGGAGAGGGGGAGAGAGAAACATCCATGATGAGAGAGAATCACCAATCGGCTTTCTTCCACACTCCCCCCATTGGCGAACAAGCCCGCAACCCAGGCCTGTGCCCTTGACCAGAATCGAACCCGGGATCCTTCAGTCCGCAGGCCGACGCTCTATCCACGGAACCAAACCAGCCAGGGCTCGGATTCAATTCTCACTCCCACCTGGTCCTGAGCCTGAGTCCCGCCAACCGCTGGCATCAGAGGCCAGAGTCCCTCCCTCCGTGTCTCCTCCCCCCCCTCCTCCCCCAGCCCACGCCTGCCCTGGAGACAGCACCTGCTGCATAGATAAGTCCCTCCCTTTCCAAGACCTTGGGTGGACATTTGAAAGTTAAACGGAATCCCTCACTTCTCAGGCGCTAAGGTTACTGGCCTCTGGCTCCTTCGCTTGAGGGCGCAGCTGTGGAGTGAGGTCGACCAGCAGGCCCGCCGGCTTTACTGGGCAGGTAGCCCCTCCCACTTTGCTCCTTTCCTGTAGGTTACACCTCATCCGCCTCAGAGGCTGATCGAAAGGGTGGGATTTTCTCTAGCCACCGGGAGATGACGGGGGACAAAGGAAGAGAGTGTCCACGGAAGTTATTTTAAACCCAACAGCAACAGAATATGGCCGTGCGTTCATTCGACATTAGATCTTAAATGTTATGCCTGTCAATCCATTAGACTGAGGATGGAAATGGAAAAAAAAAAAAAAAAGTCCTCATTATCCATCCTTCCAAAATGGCCTGGCTGGTGTCGCTCAGTGGATAGAGCCTCGCCCTGTGGACTGAAGGGCCCCGGGTTCGATTCTGGGCAAGGGCACATGCCCGGGTTGTGGGCTGGATCCCCAGTGGGGGGCGTGCAGGAGGCAGCTGATCGATGACTCTCTCTCATTGATGTTTCTAACTCTCTATCTCTCTCCCTTCCTCTCTGTACAAAATCAATAAAATATATTTTAAAAAAAGTTTACAACAACATTTGGGGGTCCTCTGGTAGATCCAGTTGGGCAGTGCTGGCTGAGATCCCAAAACCCTCCGCGTCTCCCAGCTGCGCTCCCCGCTCCCACCCCGGACCCCGAGAGGCGGAGGAAGTCTGGGGGCGGGGGAGAAGACACGCCACGCACCACCTCCAAGTCTGCCAAGCTCGGATCCAATTCTTTAACTTAATTTAATTTAATTGTATTTAATTATTTAAAATATATTTTATTGATTTCAGAGAGGAAAGGAGAGGGGAAGAGAGAAACATCCATGATGAGAGAGAATCACCAATCGGCTTTCTTCCACACTCCCCCCACTGGCGAACAAGCCCGCAACCCAGGCCTGTGCCCTTGACCAGAATCGAACCCGGGATCCTTCAGTCCGCAGGCCGACGCTCTATCCACGGAACCAAACCAGCCAGGGCTCGGATTCAATTCTCACTCCCACCTGGTCCTGAGCCTGAGTCCCGCCAACCGCTGGCATCAGAGGCCAGAGTCCCTCCCTCCGTGTTTCCCCCCCCCCTCCCCCCCCGCCCACGCCTGCCCTGGAGACAGCACCTGCTGCATAGATAAGTCCCTCCCTTCCCAAGACCTTGGGTGGACATTTGAAAGTGAAACGGAATCCCTCATTACTCAGGCGCTAAGGTTACTGGCCTCTGGCTCCTTCGCTTGAGGGCGCAGCTGTGGAGTGAGGTCGACCAGCAGGCCCGCCGGCTTTACTGGGCAGGTAGCCCCTCCCACTTTGCTCCTTTCCTGTAGGTTACACCTCATCCGCCTCAGAGGCTGATCGAAAGGGTGGGATTTTCTCTAGCCACCGGGAGATGACGGGGGACAAAGGAAGAGAGTGTCCACGGAAGTTATTTTAAACCCAACAGCAACAGAATATGGCCGTGCGTTCATTCGACATTAGATCTTAAATGTTATGCCTGTCGCCGGGCTCAGTGGATAGAGCGTCGGCTTGGGGACTGAAAGGTCCCGGGGCGATTCCGGTCAAGGGCATGTATCTTGGTTGCGGGCATGTCCCCAGTAGGGGTTGTGCAAGAGGCAGCTGATCGATGACTCTCTCTCATCGATGTTTCTAACTCTCTATCTCTCTCCCTTCCTCTCTGTATAAAATCAATAAAATATATTTAAAAAAAAATAAATAATTGTTATGCCTGTCAATCCATTAGACTGAGGATGGAAATGGAAAAAAAAAAAAAAAAGTCCTCATTATCCATCCTTCCAAAATGGCCTGGCTGGTGTCGCTCAGTGGATAGAGCCTCGCCCTGTGGACTGAAGGGCCCCGGGTTCGATTCTGGGCAAGGGCACATGCCCGGGTTGTGGGCTGGATCCCCAGTGGGGGGCGTGCAGGAGGCAGCTGATCCATGATTCTCTCTCATCTTTGATGTTTCAGTCTCTCGCTCCCTCTTCCTTCCTCTCTGAAATCAATAAAAACATTAAAAAAAAAAAAAAAAAGAGAGAGTTGTCAAGTTCGCAGATGAGGGGAGTGAGGTCCCTGTAAGCAAGCTTGATGGTTGGATAGTGTGAATGATGGACTTGAAGTAGTTAACGGAAAAAAAAGAAGAAAAAAAAAACCCATTGAAACCTGTAAAGAATTTTTTTGTGAGTTTATTTGAGCCAAAACTGTCCACATGTGCCGGGAAGCAGAACCTCAACGGATTGAGATAATGCTCCGCAGAATGGCGGGCCACATTTCTATATTTATACATTGCAATCAAAGGAAAGGGATGTAGGTGAGTTACGTGAAATCCATTGGTGATAGATTAGGGAGGTGGGACAGAGCGAAGGGGGGGGGGCGGGGAACCTCTGGGATAGGGTGAAAGGTGAAATGATGGACATGAGCTCCTTTCACAGAGATGGATACAGGATACTCTAACGCAATTAGCAGCTGACAATTCACTTGAGGGAATGTCTCGAGGCCATTTGTTGTGCCCTGAGGGGTCCGGGGTAAAAAGGAAGTTACAAGTTACCCAGACATCTCACAGATATGTTATCTCAGATGCTGGAAGGCAGAGGGGCTCAGTAAAAGATCAAAGTTGAACTTTGTCAGGTGAAATATCTGGGCATGACTACCTACTATATAACCTGTTAGATACCGTATTTTCCGGCGTATAAGACGACTTTTGAAATGAAAAAAAAAGCCTGCTCAGATTGGCCAGAGTCAGAGAGGCGGTCTATTAAAAAAAAAGAACTGGTGTTGCCTCCGAAGTGGGGGGTAGTCTTATACAGCGAATATAGGCCTAAACCTATGTAAAATTAAGGGGGAGGGGGGTGTCGTCTTATATGCCGAAAAAATACGGTATTTAATTTCCAAACCATCTTTTGTGGTTATCTTAGGTCTCTGGGTTTGCCAGACTGCCACAGCACGCCTTCCCTGAGCTTGGCAGGTCAGCATGTGGCTCTTTCCTTTCACAAAGTGACATAATGATTAGAGATGATGCGTCCTGGTGTGTGGCCTTCTCCAGAAACCGGGCCCTGGGTGGGCCCTGAGCCACGCGGGTCGTGTTAAGGGATCCCACAGAAGGGGTACTTCCTTCCAATAAACGATGCCCATCCTCCAGGACAAGTGAGTGTTGGCCACGGCTCGTTTTGTGCAGGACCCGGGCAGTGACTGTGTGGAGCTGTAAAAGAGCGAAGCTGCAGGTTGTCCATGGACACTATCGCCGGGCCTGTTGCCGTGCGATGCGTATTACGGAGAGATTTCCTTCGCCGGAGGAGCAGCGGTAGGGTCAGGACAAGGAAGGCACAGGCCCCGCATCTGAGGTCTCCGCCGATGCTTGGGATACGTCACCGAGTATCCACTGCACCCCTGGCTCTGTGTGCTGTGGCCGCTCCATTGGTTGCTGCTGTTTGTGTGCAGAGCGTAAGCATCAGGGTTAGATGCTCTATCTATGTCTGGGGGCACCTCTGCCATGTTCCTGCCTCTGCCCCTCGTGAGCTGAAGGAGCATTCCCCTTTCCCTGTGTGGCTTCTTTATTCCAAATGCCTGAACGCACCTGTGATTTTGAAAAGAAATCTCAGTGCCATGTGTGGACCTGTCCCTGGTGGGACAGCTGTTAGGGGGCCCTTTAGTCTGTTCGCAGGCGCCGTGCCTTTAAGGAGTGACAGTGCCTTTAGGGAGTGACAATGCCTTTAAGGAGTGACAGTGCTTTTAAGGAGTGAGGAGCCTTTAAGGAGTGAGGTGCCTTTAAGGAGTGAGGTCCCTTTAAGGAATGAGGTGCAGGAGGCGGAGCTGAGAGGTGTGAGGTGCCTGTGGGACTGGCTGGTCCTGCTCTCAGCGTGCTGTGAGCCATGTGCGTACAGGCTGGGGGTAGTATGTGGTTGTGTTTCTTTCCATGACCCCTCTCCCTGGTGCCATGCCAACAGTCCCAGCTTCTTCCTCTCCGTTGGTGCCATAGCAGCAGCACCAGGTGTGTGTTTGCTGTTCCTCATGTCTACGTCCTCACCACGGACGGTGCTGTTGTCCCAGAAGGAGCTGTTCCTTTTTATTTTTATTTTAAAATATATATATATTATTGATTTTTTTTTTTACAGAGAGGAAGGGAGAGGGATAGAGAGCTAGAAATGTCAATGAGAGAAACATCGACCAGCTGCCTCTTGCACACCCCCTACTGGGGATGAGCCCACAACCACAACATACATGCCCCTGACCGGAATCGAACCTGGGACCCTTTAGTCCACAGACCAAGGCTCTACCACTGAGCCAAACCGGTTTCAGCAAGCTGTTCCTTTTTAATCTTCTCTCTGTAGCGACCTCCACAGTAGGGACTAAGTTTTGAATGTGTGTCTTGTGCCACAGCCACCTGTCACGGTGATGCTTCCTTAAAAGGCCGTGTGTGTGTGTGTGTGTGTGTGTGTGTGTGTGTGTGTAAGGTGTGCACCTGGTTTTCAACCTCCTCAGAGCCCTGGTGATGGTGCCTGTGTGGTCGGGGGCTTGAAGCGCCCCAGTGATTGAGCAGAGTCATTCCCTTTTTTTTTTTTTTTTTTTGAGTGAATGGTGTGCTTCCAAATGCAATTAATGTTCACACGATGTCACACTGTTTTCTCTGGTACGTCCACATGCTGGCCGTCGACAGGCCGGCTGGCCGGTGCGTTTGGAGAAGAGAAGACAGAAATGCATCGTGTGAGAGCGCCATCCCGGATGCCCGGGGTTGTCCGCTCACAGCCTTCCTCTGCCAGCCCCCTGTGTGTTGTCCTCGGATGAGATATTCCTGTGTGCTGTTTGTGTGCAGTGTGCATCCTGTGTGCCTGTCCTGTTGGTACTGGGTCCATCTTATAGCTCCATGGTGTGGGGATGCCACAGTTCGCTTATCCATTTGCACCAAATGTCTTAGTCGTTGCATTTTCTGACCATTGTCAGTTCAGATGGTCAGCTGACACGGAGTGCTGTAGCTGTGCTCCCTGTGGGGTTGGCAGTTCCTGTTCTGTGTGGTTTCCATTGACAATCTGTAGAATAGACCGGATGTTGATGCCTGCCTGCCTGCGTGTTCACATAAGTCCAGTTTTCAGCTGCCATGGCATGTGCCACCACACACATGTGCTTCCCTGGTTGCCAGTTGCGATGGTCCCCTGTCCACATCCCCTCAGTTAGGTAACATTTCACCGAAACATCTGGTTTAGTATCCAGCTGGGTATCTGGTTCGTATTGTGTCTGAAATAAATCCATTTGCAGTAAAATAATAATAATAATAATTAAAAAAAAAATAAAAGGAATGAGACTAGGTTTATTTTGCTTGTGTGTGTGTGTGTGTGTTTTTGTTTTTGTTTTTGTTTGTTTTTTGGGGCTAATTTTAAATGGCTTTAATGAAAAAATTATCTTTTTTGTGGAGATGTTACAAATGTCCCTTTTCGTTCTCCCACTGACCCTTTCAAGCCTTCCGCTGCCCCTGAGGCCCTCACCACCCCACTCTCTGAGTCCATGGCTTATGCATACAAGTTCCTTGGTTAATCTCTTGCCACCCACCCACTCATTAAAAACGAACTTTGCCCTAACTGGCTCAATGGATAGAGCGTCGGACTACAGACCGAATGGTCTCAGGTTCGATTCCGGTCAAGGGCATGTGCTTTGGTTCTGGGCACATCCCCAGTGGGGGTGTGCAAGAGGCAACTGATCGATGATTCTCTCTCATTGATGTTTCTAACTCTCTATCCTTCTCCCTTCCTCTCTGTAAAAAAATCAATAAAATATATATCTAAAAAATATTCTCTCTCAATGGTAAAATCTAATCTTTTTGAATGATGGCGACTAATTTTCCTAAAAACATTTGGAACCAACTCCGGTGGGCTCAGATCCTTGGAGTGTTGTCCCGTACATCAAAAGTGGTGGATTTGATTCCAGGTCAGGGCACATACCTAGGTTTTTGGTTCAATCCCCAGTCGGGGCACCTGTGGGGACAACCGATTTATGTTTCTCTCTCTCTGTCTCTCTCTCTCTCTGTCTCTCTCTCTCTCTCTCTCTCTCTCTCTCTTTCATAAAAAGCAAGTTGTTCACTTTATTACAGTTTAATGCTTTTGTAAAATAAATATCATAGAATATCAGACAGCGAGGGACAGTGCACTGTGCGGAGCGTGTACCAGAGTTCACGGGGCCTCCCACCGCGCTCGGGCGGAGCCGCGGGAACACACGCGAGGCGGCCCCTGGGAGCTGGGGAGGCTGCGGAGGAGGGGAGGACAGGGGGTCCCTACATAGCTTTAGGGTTCGTACCGATGCCCCTGCCCCGTCTCCACCTACAACTACGGGACAGTCACATCTGACATCCTCTCTACCGACCTTCACTGTGTTCTGCAGCCGGAGACAGATTCAAGCAACACTCCCAGGAAACATGTGCAAACCAACACGCACGACTCGGTCTCGGCGCAGAGCAGCGGGGTCACGCGGGGCCGGGGAACGTCTGCGCTCAGGCCCGGGGCCTCCCCTCATTCGGAGCTCAGAGGACACCGCACAGGACCGTGCAAAAACTCTAAGCCGGCGGCCAAACCGCGCGGCCAGCGTGGGCGAGGACGCACGCTCCAGGCTCACGTCGCAGGAGCATGCTGAATGGCGAGCTGCTTTCCCAAACCGGCTTTATTCCTGCGGCCGGACCACCCGTCTGCCCACGCAAGGAGCAGCCGGCGCCTGCCCCTCGCCCACGGCCAGGCCCGCGCCCCGCGCCCCTCGCCCCGCAGCCCGGCGGCTCGTAAACTTCTGAGCAGCAGGAACAAGCATCCTTTCAGAAACCTTAGGATGGACGTACACGTTGGCAGTTGACACATCAATAAATATCAGTTTCCAAGTGACCAAGCCTTCAGACGAGCTCCTTCCCAGAAGATGGTCGCCCGAGGGAGAACCGTGCCCCCCCGCCCCCCAAGGCCGCCGCCTGCAGGGGCTGGGCCGTGTGCAGGGAGGCGGGGAGGGAAGGGGACGGTCAGATATAAAGGAAATCGCTGTGGTTTACGCTGACGGACTTCAAGTAACAGGAACCTGCCGCACGCACAGCCGCGGCAGCCTCGGGGACAGCACGCAGGACGCAGCAGCCTGGCCCGGACCGGCCAGCACCTCCCCTCTCCTCCTGGCTCCTGGGCGGGGAGGGACCCTGCCTCTGTCCGCCTCCTGCCGGTCTGTGACTCTGCACTCCGTACCCGCGGACGAGAGGTCTCTTCCTCTCTCTTTAAAAATCAATAAAAACATGTCTTTGGGTGATGATTAAAAAAAAAAAATCATTGAAACCCCCCCCTCCCCTCCACCAAATGATATTTAGAGAGATGGGAGGGAGGGGAGGAGGAGGAACTGGGAGCGAGAGGGGTGATTGGCAGTGCCTCCCTTGCCTTTGGGTGCAGCCCAGGTATGTGCCCTTGGTTGGGAATCGAACCTGAGACCCATCTGTGCTCGGACCAATGCCCTAACAGCTGAATCACACTGGCCGTGGCCCAGTGGTTGAGTGTTCACCTATGAACCAGGAGGTCACCATTTGATTCCTGGCCAAGGCACAGACCTGGGTTTCGGGTTTGATTTCCAGTGGAGGAGGGTGTACAGGAGGCAGCCAATCCATGATCCTCTCTCATCATTGATGTTTCTATCTCTCTCTTTCTTTATCTCTGAAATCAATAAAAATATATTGGGGGGGGGGAGAATTAACCAATGAAAGCACAAATAAGTGGAACAACAAATCAATGTTTCTCTCAATCAATCAATTAAAAAAAACTTGGTAAGAGTATAGATCTCTTACCAACACTGTTCAGTGTTCCTATCTCAATTACGAGAGAGAGAGAGAGAGAGAAAGAGAAGAGAGAGAGACATTGCCAAAACCAATTTGGCTCAGTGGATAGAGCGTCGGCCTGCACACTGAAAGGTCCCGGGTTTAATTCTGGTCAAGGGCAT
Source organism: Nyctalus aviator (assembly GCA_036971965.1). NCBI lineage: Eukaryota > Metazoa > Chordata > Mammalia > Chiroptera > Vespertilionidae > Nyctalus > Nyctalus aviator. Next base: position 1,779,176 of record CM072936.1, on the reverse strand, counting down.
GTATCTTGGTTGTGGGCACATCCCCGGTAGGGGGTGTGCAAGAGGCAGCTGATGGATGTTTCTCTCTCATCGATGTTTCTAGCTCTCTATCCCTCTCCCTTCCTCTCTGTAAAAAGTCAATAAAATATATAGGTTTTTTTTTTTTTAAAGAGACATTTGCAAATTCTAGCTTCTGCCCTTCCCACCCAGAGCTCCTCACCCAAGACTAGTCACTGAATAGTCCTGAGCAGTCAGCCACTGACATCCTCCTCATCTCCTCATGCACCAAGGCTGTGTTCCGGGTGCTGCTAGGAGATGTACAACTTCTCACCGACCCGCGTGGCTCAGGGGTTGAGCATCCACCTATGAACCAGGAGGTCATGGTTCGATTCCCGCTCAGGGCACATGCCTGGGTTGCGGGCTCCATCCCCAGTAAAGGGCATGCAGGAGGCAGCCGATCCGCGATTCTCTCTCACCACTGATGTTTCTCCTCCTTCCTCTCTCTTTCTGTCTGAGATCAATACAAATATATATGTATATATATATTTATATTCTCTCTCTCCCTCTTTCTCTCTCTCCCTTTCTCTCTCTCTTTTCTCTTTCTTCTTTCTTTCTTTTTCTTTCTTTCCTTTCTGCAGCTTCGTTGTGCATAAAGAATGAGGTACCCACACCCAAAAGAACCATATATATATGGTTAATACATATATATGGTTATATGGTATATATACACATTAACCATTATATGTATATATATAAAAGATAACTTCCTCGGGAAGCAGGAGTGGGGAAAGCAGGGGCTCAGGTCATGGGCAGAGTGGCTGCCATTGGCGGTGGGAGAGGACAGTTGGCTGAAGCCCAGAGCTTGGTGAGGTCAGACAGGGCGAGGCTATGGGTAGTGCCAGGGGATGTGCAGGGAAGATCCTTCGCACCTGAGACAAGCCGCAGCAGTTTCCCATCACCCTCCGCCTCATCAATCAAGAGTCACGCCGGCCAATGGGAGGGAGAGACTCCACGGCCAATCAGAGGGCAGGCATGGTCTTATAGTCTTGGCGCCCACAGATGCTCTCTGATGAGGACCAGCCTAGAGGACCAGCTGCCAGATTGGGTGAGGATGTCTTCCTTCCTTCCTTTCTTCCTTCCTTCCTTCCTTCCTTCCTTCCTTCCTTCCTCCCTCCCTCCCTCCCTCCCTTTCTTCCTCCCTCCCTCCCTTCCTCCCTTCCTTCCTTCCTCCTAACCTCCCTCCCTTCCTCTCTCTTTTTTCCTTCCTCCCTCCCTTCCTTCCTTCCTTCCTTCCTTCCTTCCTTCCTTCCTTCCTTCCTTCCTTCCCTCTTCTCTCTCTCTCTCTCTCTCTCTCTCTCTCTCTCTCTCTCTCTCTCCTTTCTCTTTCTTTCTTTCTTTCTTTCTTTCTTTCTTTCTTTCTTTCTTTCTTTCTTTCTTTCCTTTCTGCAGGTCCATTGTGCATAACGAATGAGGTACCCACACCCAAAAGAACCCAGTCCGGCCCCCTGATGGTGGGAAGGATGCTCTGGGGGAAAAGCATTTACATTCCCGGAGAGACAGTGCACCCAGCCCTTCCCTGGGGACCTCCATGCTCCCAGTGCTAAGCTATGGGGAGGACAGGACTGAGATTTCCTCCATGGAGTCGGAGCCTGGCCGTGTGGCTCTGGTGCTGAGAGTGTCCTCCCCACACACCGAGGAGATGGGTTGATTCTCCGGGCATAGGCAAGAACCAACTGATGGATGTATAAATAAGTGGAGTGGCAGATCTCTCTCTCCCTCTCTCATATCAATACATTTTTTAAAAATAAGTGAACTAAAACAAAATGGAATCAGAGACAGAATTGGAGGACCTTGGTTATCGGAACTAAGGAGAGATGAAGATCCCCCAAAGCCAAAGTCTTAGACTTGTTCGGTCTCTCGATGGTGATTGTGAGATTCATGGAACCTGGGAGAAGGATGGAAACCAGGTTTCGGGCGGATTACAGGAGGGAGGGGCGGAGGGCAAAGGGGAGGGTTACGTGTGAGACCTGCCATCTGATTGGCTTCCAGCGCCTCATTTTTCTCCATCCGGAAGTTCTAGTGGCCCTCATTTACCCTTAACCCCATGGTCGGCAAACTGTGGCTCTTTGGCCCCTTGAGTGTGGCTCTTCCACAAAATACCACGGCCTGGGCAAGTCTATGTTGAAGAAGTGGCATTAGAAGAAATTTAAGTGTAAAAAATGTGGCTCTCAAAAGAAATGTCAATCGTTGTGCTGTTGATATTTGGCTCTGTGTTTGCCGACCCCTGGCCTAAACCACACGGGGAGGATTTGTGGCGATGCCGGCCCGGCCGACCGCAGAGGTGGAAGGAGAGGGGCGGGTCAGGTGCTGTGAGTTGTGGAGGCCGAGGCAGGCTGTGCCCAGGCGGTGATGAGAGTTAGCGTGTTTGTTTTTTTGGGGGGAGGTGGGGGGCCCACGTCTGGGCGCTGCCGTGTGCGGGGCGGGGGGTGGGGCCTGACCTGCCGGCATGGGAGGGGCTTCAGGGCACAGGCATACTGTGCTCAGAGGAGGTTTCAGCGAGAGAGCAACGTTTAGAGAAAAGCTTTATGACACAAGTTTTTTTTTTTTTTAATTGTGTTAGAATACCCATAAAACAAAGTTTCCTATTTTATTTATTTTAAAAAATATATTTTATTGATTTTTACAGAGGAAGGGAGAGGGAGAGAGAGTTAGAAACATAGATGAGAGAATCATCCACTAGCTGCTCCTGCACACCTCCTACTGGGGATGTGCCCGCAACCAAGGCACATGCCCTTGACCAGAATCGAACCTGGGACCTTTCAGTCCACAGGCCAGCGCTCTATCGGCTGAGCCAAACCGGTTTGGGCCACATTTTCTTTTTTATTTTAAATTTATTAATCCTCACCTGAGGATATTTTTCCGTGGGTGTTCAGAGAGAGTGAAAGGGACAGAGAGAGACGGAGAAACATCAATGGGAGAGACACATCAATTGGTTGCCTCCTAACCAGTGCCAGGGTCAAGCCTATAACCTATCATGGGCCCTTGACTGGAATCAAACCTGGAACCCTTCAGTCCGTAGGCGGACACTCTGTCTACTGAGCCAAACTGGCCAGGGTTGCATCACATCTTCTCTTTTTTCAAATATATTTTTACTGATTGATGTCAGAAAGGAAGGGAGAGGGAGAAAGATAGAAACATCAATGATAAAGAATTATTGATCGGCTGCCTCTTGAACTCCCCACAACCTGTGCATGTGCCCGGACTGGGAATCGAACCATGAGCTCCTGGTTCATAGGTCAATGCTCAACCACTGAGCCATGCCACCGAACTGCACCACATCTTCATTATCCCACCATCTATCAGTGGGCACTTGGGTTGGTTCCAAATCTTGAATATCTATGTATATAAAAGCCTAAGACACCCTTAAGATGGGTCAACTGTGCCGAAACTGGTTTGGCTCAGTGGATAGAGCGTTGGCCTGCAGACTGAAGGGTCCTGGGTTTGATTCTGGTCAAGGGCATGTACTTTGGTTGCAGGCACATCCCCAGTAGGGGGTGTGCAGGAGACAGATGATCGATGATTCTCTCTCATCGATGTTTCTCTCTGTCCCTCTCTCTTCCTTTCTGTAAAAAATCAATGAAACATTTTTTTTTTTTAAATGGGTCATCTGAACAATTGCTTGACTGGTTACTATGAAACACAGTGACCACCAGGGAGCAGACACTCCACACAGGAACTGCCCCCTGGTGGTCAATGTGCTTCCACAGCCAACCTCCCACAGTCCCTCCCCCTGGACTGGGCAAGACAGGCCTGATTGCCTGCCTGGCGGAGAGATCTCACCTGTGCATGAATTTGTGCACCGGGCCTCTGTTGTCAATAATAGATTGAGCCAAAATCGGTGTGGCTCAGTGGATAGAGCGTCGGCCTGTGGACTGAAGGGTCCCAGGTTCGATTCTGGTCAGGGCCATGTAACTTGGTTGCGGGCACATTCCTAGTAGGGGGTGTGCAGGAGGCAGCTGATCAATGATTCTCTCTCATTGATGTTTCTGACTCTCTATTCCTCTCTCTTCCTCTCTGTAAAAAATCAATAACATATATTTAAAAAAAATAATAGACTGAAGCTACTTTCGACGGCTGAGATTTAGCTCCCTCATCTCCTCGTTCTTCCCCAGGAATCACCTATTTTTTTTCTTGCTTTTGAAGATTTCCCTCCCCGGAGGAGCCGGGGCTCACTGCCCTCGGGATGTGATGGCTGAATCCTTTTTTTCCGACGCCTGCTTGCTGTGGTACCTGAAGGAGCTGAAGAAGGATGAGTTCTGGAAGTTCAAGGAGCTCCTCAAGCAAGATCCCGCGCTGTCTGACCTCCCGCCGATCCCGTGGCCCGAGCTGAAGAAGGCGTCCAGAGACGACCTGGCCACACTGCTGTGTGGCCACTACCCGGGCCACCAGGCCTGGGAAATCGCCCTGCGGCTGTTCCAGCAGGTCAACCGGAGGGACCTCTGGGCCAAGGCCAAGGATGAGATCAGAAGTAAGTGTGGCCCTGGTCGGTGTGACTCAGTGGGCAGAGCGTCGGCATGAATGGTCCCAGGTTCCCTTCCAGGCAAGGGCACATGCCTGGGTTGCAGGCTCGATCCCCAATAGGGGGCATGCAGGAGGCAGCCAATCTATGATTCTCTCTCATCATGGATTTTCCTTTCTAGCTCTCTCTGTCTCTCCAATCCTCCCTGAAATCAATAAAAATATACATAAAAAAATAAGTTTAGCAGAAACCGGTTTGGCTCAGTGGATAGACATCGGCAAGCGGACGGAAGGGTCCCAGGTTCGATTCCGGTCAAGGGCATGTACCTTGGTTGCGGGCACATCCCCAGTGGGAGGTGTGCAGGAGCCGGCTGATGGATGTTTCTAATTCTCTCTCCCTTCCTCTCTGTAAAAAAATCAATAGCCAAAACTGGTTTAGCTCAGTGGATAAAGCGTTGGCCTGCAGACTGAAGGGTCCCAGGTCAAGGGCATGTACCTTGGTTGCAGGCACATCCCCAGTGGGAGGTGTACAGGAGTTGGCTGATAGATGTTTCTAACTCCTTTTCCCTCTCCCTTCCTCTCTGTAAAAAAAATCAACAGCCGAAACCAGTTTGGCTCAGTGGATAGAATGTCGGCCTGTGGAATCAAGGGTCCCAGGTTCAATTCCAGTCAAGGGCATGTACCTTGGTTGTGGGCACATCCCCAGTTGGGGGTATGCAGGAGTCATCGGTCGATGTTTCTCTCTCATCGATGTTTCTAGCTATCTATCCCACTCCCTTCCTCTCTGTCACAAATCAATAAAATTTATTTTTGAAAAAAATCAATTATATATATATATATATATATATATATATATATATATATATAGTAAAACTGCCTTGTCTTCTGCCCTTCTGACTGCAGATAAGATCAACCCATACAAGAGCCACATGGAGAGGAAGTTCTCGGACCTGTGGAAGCACGAGACGTGCCTGGTGGTGCCAGAGAGCACCTACGCCGAGTCCACCTGGATGCAGCACGAGCAGCTGAGCGCGGCGTTCGCGGCGGACAGGGCGGGCGAGCACTCGGTCACCGCCGCCCTGCTGGGCACGGACGGCGGGGGCAAGACCACGCTGCTGCGGTGGCTGATGCTGCAGTGGGCGTCGGGCCGCCTCTGGCAGGGCCGCTTCACCTTCGTCTTCTTCATCAGCTGCGCCGAGCTCAACAACCTCGGCGACACCAGCCTGGCCAGCCTGCTGGCCGCCGACTGGCCCGCGGCCTCCCAGCCCGTCCACGACGTCTTCTCGCGGCCCGAGAAGGTGCTCTTCATCGTGGACGGCCTGGAGGAACTCACACTCGACGTGGACATGGACGAGGACGTGTGCGCCGACGTGGAGCGGCCGCGGCCCGTGCACACGGTGCTGCGCAGCCTCCTGCAGCGCGCGCTGCTGCCCGAGGCGTCGCTGCTCGTGTCACTGGGCCCCGAGGGCTCCCGCAAGCTGCGCCACCTGCTGCGCCACCCGGTGTGGGTGCACCTGCCCGGCTTCTTGGGCCACCAGAAGTGGCTCTACTTCTCCAGCTTCTTTGCGGACGGGGAGCAGGCGGCGCAGGCCTTCGCCGTGGTGCGGGACTCGCCGGCGGCGTTCGCGCTGTGCCAGTACCCGCTGGCGTGCTGGCTGGTGTGCGCCAGCCTGAAGCAGCAGCTGCAGAGGCGCCGGCCGCTCTGCGTGCACACGCAGAGCATCACGAGCCTCTACGCGTCCTTCCTGCTCAGCGCGTTCCAGCCCGAGAGCGCCGGCTGGCTCCGGGGCCACGGCCGGAGCCGGCTGCGGGGCCTGTGCGCCCTGGCGGCCGAGGGTGCGTGGGCCGGCAGGTTCGTGTTTCAGTCGTGGGACCTGCGCCGGCACGGGGTGGCCGATACGCACGCGCTGGCCTGGGCGAGGATGCAGCTCCTGCGGCAGAACGGGAGCCGCTGGGTGTTCCCGCACCCGCTGGTGCAGGTGTGCTGCGGGGCCCTGTGGTACCTGCTCAGGCGCCCCCAGGACCCGGGGCCCCCCAGCATCGGGAGCGCCGCGCAGCTGGTGGCGATCGCCATGACCGAGGCGCCCTTCTACCTGGCGCAGACAGCGCTCTTCCTGTTCGGGTTCACCGCGGAGCGCGTGGCCTGCCTGCTGCGGGAGGCCTGGGGGTTCCCGCTGGCGGAGGGCCTGCGCGGGGAGGTGGCCGCATGCCTGCGGGGCCTGAGCGAGCAGGCGGAGCGCGGTGAGCTGCCCGTCCGCTTCCAGGAGCTGTGCCCCGGCGTGCTGGAGGCGCAGGACCCGGACTTCGCCACGGAGGTGATGAGCTTGTTCCGCCACATCGACGTGTGCATCGACTCCTTTGACAACCTGCTGGTCTACGCCGCCTGCCTCCCGCACGCCCTCAAGCTGCGGGCCCTCCGCCTGACCTTGGGTGACGTGCTGGCCCAGGACCACAGAGGCGAGTTTGAGTGAGTGCCCGCCCCGCCCCCTTCATCCAGCTCTGTGGCTGGCTTTCTGCCTTCCCCACTGGGTATTTCTTTAAAAACAACAGCAACCGCCCTGACCAATCTGGCTCAGAGGATAGAGCCTCGGCCTGCGGACTCAAGGGTCCCAGGTTCGATTCCTGTCAAGGGCATGTAGGTTGGTTGCGGGCACATCCCCCAGTGGGGGATGTGCAGGTGGCAGCTGATCGATGTTTCTCTCTCATCGATATTTCTAACTCTCCATCCCTCTCCCTTCCTCTCTGTTAAAAAGGCAATAAAATCTAGTTTAAAGAGCAAACGAAAAACAGCAGTAACATGCAGCGTGGCCAGATGGCAATGATCGCTGAATGCATACTCATCTGGCCTCTCCGTGTCCTTCTCCTGAGCACCTCGTTTGTGTGATATCAAAGATACTATAAACCCTGCACCTGATCAGTTGTCCCCTTTGCACGGGCTGATAGAAAGCTCAGGGCAAATAGCTGGTTGATCTCCAGCCACAGGCTGGAATACTTTTCGTGCCCATTGGAGATACTAATATACCGAGTGGCCGGATTACTATGTGCGCAGAGATCATCATCATCGGGCCACTCAGTGTGCATGGATTTTCTCTTTCTTACTAGAGGCCCCATACAAAAAATTCATAAGGGTAAGGTCCCCGAGGCCTGGCTGCAGGGTCTTCATTGGTCCCCGGCCACCTCCTGGTGGTCAGTGCATGTCATAGCAAGTGGTAGTCAAACTCCCTGTAGGTGGAACTCCCAAGGGGCCAATTTTCATGACCGGTTTCAGCCTGGTCACGTTTTTGGATCGATTCCCCATTCACTGATAGATCACGCAGCATCAACCTTTGCTCATAAAAATCAAGTGTTATCCCTTCAGCCAAAACCGGTTTGGCTCAGTGGATGGAGAGCATCGGCCTGCGTCAGGTTTGATTCCGGTCAAGGGCATGGACCTAGGTTGTGGGCGCATCCCCAGTAGGGGATGTGTAAGAGGCAGTTGATTGATGTTTCTCATTGATGTTTCTGACTCTCTATCCCTCTCTTTTCCTCTCTGTAAAAAAAAAAAAAAATCAATAAAATATGTATTTTTAAAGAAGTTTTTTCCCTTCAACGAGGAGGAGAAGAAGGCAGAATGAGACCGAGTCGCAGGCACAGGTCACGTAGCTCACCGGCGGCTCCCATGGGATTTGATCCCATTGCTGTGGCCCCCGGGTCTGCTCTCCCTGAGCCACGCTGACTAAGTTTACCTGCTGGGTGCCCGGCAGCGGGGTGGGCTCTGGGAGCGGAGTCCTGCCTGTTCCAAGGACCGCCCGAGGTCAGCGTGGCCACGGGTGTGGCGTGGTGTGTGTCTCCCGCAGCTACAACCAGAAGCTCTCCTGCTGGCGGGCGCTGTGCTACGTGTTCAGCAACAGCCCGGACCTCCAGACGCTGCACTTGGACAACTGCCACTTCGACGAGGCCTCCCAGGCGGTCCTCTGGAAGGCGCTGGCGCAGCCCTCCTGCAGACTCCAAAGGCTGGTGTAAGTGCGATGCCACCCTGGTTTTTTTTAAAAAAATATATTGTATTGATTTTTCACAGAGAGGAAGGGAGAGGGGTAGGGAGTGAGAAACATTGATGAGAGAGAAACACCAATCAGCTGCCTCCCGCACATGCCCTACTGGGGATGTGCCCGCAATCAAGGCAAATGCCCTTGACCAGAATCAAACCTGGGATCCTTCAGTCCACAGGCCGATGCTCTATCCACTGAGCCAAACTGGTTTGGGCTCACCTGTTTCTTTGTTTTTTTTTTTGTTTTTTTTTTCATACTAGAAACACATTCTCTCCAGTCTGGCTTTTTAAAAAGTAAGCATGGCTCTGGCCAGTTTGGCTTGGTGGATAGAGCATTGGCCTGCAGACTGAAAGGTCCCAGGTTTGATTCCGGTCAAGGGCATGTACCTTGGTTGTGGGCACATCCCCATTAGAGGGTGTGCAAGAGGCAGCTGATCGATGTTTCTCATTCTCTCTCACTCTCCCTTCCTCTCTCTAAAAAACCAATAAAACTAACTTTAAAAATATTTTTTTAAAAAAGTAAGTATGGTTAGTATGCAATCTTGTCTATAAACACTGAGTGGCCAGATGGTGATGATCTCTGAACGCATAATCATCTGGCCACTCAGTGTCTATCCTATAGAGTAAAAGGTTAATATGCAAATTGTCCCCTCAACCAGGAGTTCGACCAGCATGCAGGCCGTCAACTGCCCATGTCCCCTCCCCCTGTCCAGGGTGGCCGAACCCTACCCAAGCACGGATCCATGCACCAGGCCTAGGTTGCAGGCTAAATTCCCAGGCACAAACACAGGTTTTGAATTCAACCCCTGCTCAGGGCACATACATAGGTTTGGGATTCAGGACCCAGTCAGGACCTGTACCCCAAGCTGTGGGGCCGGGTGCCTGTCCGCAGCCTGGGGCCCCGGGAAAGAATTTGCAGGCGGGAGGGACCCGGTTTCTCCCAGCAGCCAGGGTCCAGCGGGACAGGCAGGAGGAGCTGGGGGAGGTTCCCGCTGGGCGCTGGGCCCTCACCCCCTGGCCCCCCATCTCGCCCTCGGCAGGTACAACTTCGCCTCCGACGTGGGAAAGAGCGCGGACTTCTTTAAGGCGCTGCTTCACAACCCCCACCTGACCTACCTCAACCTGCACGGCTCCGACCTGTCCGCCCAGGAGGTGGCGCTGCTGAGCGAGACGCTGAGGCACCCCATGTGCAGCATCCAACAGCTCATGTGAGCCTGGGGGGCGGGGGTGCCCGAGGGGAGCGACACGTTTGTGAGGCTCAGAGTTCCCTCTGGGGACCTGAACCCCCCGCCCGTCCCCGGGAGAGGGCCAGAAGATGGTTCCCTAACCGCATTGGGGCTCAGAGAGGTTTTTCTCAACCTCAGAGCTGTGGATAAGCAATCAGCTCATCAGATTGAGCGCCAGGTAGTTAATCCTCTGTTGGGGGCGCTACTGAGCGGCTCCCCGGCCTCCACTCACTCATGGCCGCAGCATGCTCCACCAGGCCCACAACCACGCTCCCCCCTCCCACACACACACATCACCATATGCAGAGAAATGTCAACAGTCATTCTTAAAAAAAAAAAATATATATATATATATATATATATATATATATATATATAATTTTGCTTTTTTACAGAGAGGAGGAGAAAGGGATAGAGAGTCAGAAACATCAATGAGAGAGAAGCATCGATCAGCTGCCTCCTGCACATCTCCCACGGGGGATGTGCCCGCAACCAAGGCACATGCCCTTGACTGGAATCGAACCTGGGACACTTCAGTCCATAGGCAGACGCTCTATCCACTGTTTCGGCTATTGAGAAATCATATATTATATATATATATATATATATATATATATATTATACTTGCCATCCAATAACATATTACTTTCAGGTGTATTGTCTAGTGATTAGACATTTATATAGTTTACAAAGCGACCTCCCCTCAAGTCTAGTACTCACCTGGCACCACACACAGTCATTATGTTATTTTAATATACTTTTTATTTTCTCACTGATTCCAGAGAGGAAGGGAGAGGGAGAGAAAGAGAGAGAAACATCCATGATGAGAGAGTACCGCTGGTCAGCTGCCTCCTGCACACCCCCTGCTGGGGATGGAGCCTGCAACCCAGGCAAGTGCCCTTGAGGGGAATGGAACCCGGGACCCTTCACTCCGCAGGTTGATGCTCTATCCACTGAGCCACTCCGGCCAGTGCCTGTGACTGGGCTTATACCTGGCACTTCCCACCGGCCCCCGAGCCCCTCCCCTCTGGCGGGCCCAGGTCTGTTTTGCTTGTCTTTGCCAATGAGCCCAGCGCCCCGTGTCCACCCCTTCCCCCCCTCCTCCCCCCCCCCCGCCCCGGTGCAGGCTGGGCAAGTGCGACATCACAGACGAGGCGTGCGAGGACGTGGCGCTGCTCCTGGCGGGCAGCCCGCGGCTGCGGCTGCTGTCGCTGATGGAGAACCCGGTGATGAACAGCGGCGCCCTGCTCCTGAGCGAGGGGCTCAAGCAGCCGGACTGCGCGCTGGAGTCGCTGCTGTAAGTGGGTCTGGGCCGCCCAGGATCCCCTCTGCCCGCCCTCAAGCACCCCCAGCGGTCCTGGCCGGAGTGGCCCAGAGGATAGAGCCTCCGCCTGGTGACTAAAGGGTCCGGGTTCAATTCCCGGTCAGGGCACATGCCCGGGATGCGGGCTCCATCCCCAGTGGGAGGTATACAGGAGGCAGCCGATCCATGATTCTCTCTCATCATGGATGTTTCTCTCTTTCTCTCTCTCTCTCTCTCTCTCTCTCTCTCTCTCTCTCTCTCTCTCCTTTTCCTTTTCTCTCTGAGTCCAATAAAGAAATAGAACCAGGAGCCCTTAATGCTGTGACCCAAAACTGAAGATCTCCATAGGATGTAATAGATCATTGATGTTTCTCTCTCCCTCTCTCTCTCTCTTCCTCTCTGAAATCAATATAAATATATTTTATTTTATTTTTAAAATATATTTTATTGATTTTTTACGCAGAGGAAGAGAGAGAGAGGGATAGAGAACTAGAAACATTGATGAGAGAGAAGCATCAATCAGCTGCCTCCTGCACACCCCCCACTGGGGATGTGCTCCCAACCAAGGTACAAGCCCTTGACCAGAATCAAACCTGGGACCTTTCAGTCCGCAGGCCGACGCTCTATCCACTGAGCCAACCGGTTAGGGCTGTAGAAATATATTTTAAAGAAGAAAAGGAAAAAGGGGCCCTTTCCCTCCAGCGCCCCGACCCCATGTGTGCGGCTCTTTCTCACCCCGTGATGCGCGAAGGGGTGCGGGGGAGGGATGTGGGGTCGGGGCGGGGCGAGACCAGGGCTGCAAAGGGGGTGTGTGTGGGGAGGAGGTCAGAGCGCCCCGGAGCCCCCAGGGGGCTGCCCCTCGCCTTCCTGGGGACCCCTGGGGTGACCCGTTCCCAGGCAGCCTGCTTCTGGGCAGCGGCTCCGTTGGTGGCAGAGCGGCTCCTGGCTGCCATCTGTGGAGAGTCAGCCGGACCAGGGTTTGTCCGGCACTGGCCCCGCTCCTCCCGGGACGGCCCAGCCCGGTACGGGGGCTGCAGCCCAGGGAGGGAGGGACCGCATGCGTGTCCGCCTGCGGCGCGGTGTCCGCTCCTTCCTTTGCGCGCTGGCTCGGCGATCGTGGCCTCCTCTCCCGAACCCCGCGGGCCTGGGGGATCCGGGCTGGAACAGGGACGTGGGATGGGGGCAGCGGAGGCGGCCCCTTTCCCAGGGGCCGAGGGCCGGCTCCCCCCCACCCCCCCCATTTCTTCCTCTCCCTCCGAGGAGCGCGGTGGACCAGCATCCCCAAACTGCTGGCGCAGGGGTCCGCGGGACAAGAGGCTGCCTGGTGCCCTGGTCCCAGACAGCCCGACCCGGACTTGTCTCCGGGGGCAGATTGCGCGGACCAGTTGTCTGTGGAGACCCAAGGTGGGAGATTGGAGACAAGGGGCTGGCGATTGAGTGAGGGCAGGATGGGGGCGGGGCAGCGGCGGAGCCGGGGCCACTACCAAATAAATGTTGACAGAATATTTAAAAAAAGAAAAAAAGAAAAGAAAAGAAAAAAAAAGAGCCTTAGCCGGCTTGGCTCAGTGGATAGAGCGTCAGCAAAACAGAATGAAAAGAAGGTGTTTGTTGGATTCCTCTCAGGAGCAGGGCTTCGCAGGCCCTGTTGGTGAGGGGACCGCTCTCTCTGCTGGCGCTGGGCGGGAGGGCAGCAGGGCGCAGGCTTGGTTTGCCTGTGGGGCCACAGGAAATGGGGTTCAATCAGAAAAACTCAGGGCTGCCTGGGGCAGTCACGCCTATGGGAGCAGAGGGGCCTCCAGAAGCGGGCCTTTTCTTTGCCTCGGCTGGTGGCTCCGTTGGTTGGTTTGTCCCAAAAGGTTGCAGGTTTGATTCCGGTCAGGGCACACACCCGGGGTGCAGTTCCATCCCCTCATTCAGTGCACCTACCGGAGGCAACGGAGGCAACGGGTGGATGTTTCTCTCTCACATCGATGCCTCTCTCTTTCTCCTCCTTCTCCCCCAACCCCAATCAATAAACACATCCTCAGGTGAGGTGAGGGTAAAAACACACCCAACTTTTATTTGTGTGTGTTTGTGTGTGTGCACATGCAGGTGTGTACAGATACATGCATTGCACACACAGTGGCATTTAAAATAGAGGAGGACTGGAATACTGTTACTGAGATGACTTTTATTTACTTTAAATGAATTTTATTGACTGATAATTATGGAGTGGAAGAGAGGAGAGACACACCAATGTGGGAGAGACACATCGATTGGCTGCCTCCTGACAAGTGCCAGGAATTGAGCATGCAACTGAAGTTCGTGCCCTTGACTGGAATCGAATCCGGGACCCTTTAGTGCACAGTCTAATGCTCTATTCACTGAGCCAGACTGGCCAGGGGTGAGATGACTTTTTAGATTGTGAAATTCAATAGTAAAATAAATCCTAGGAATAGTAAACATCAAAACCAAACTATTCAATTAATTTATTTGAGAGAGAGAGAGAGAGATATCTGTTTGTTATCCCACTTACTGATGCATACACTGGTTGGTTGACTGTTGTATGTGTCCTGACCAAGAATCGAAACTGGGGCCCTGGCCAGCTTGGCTCAGTGGATAGAGCATCGGCCTGAGGACTCAAAGGTCCCTGGTTCGATTCCGGTCAAGGGCATATACCTTGTATGTGGGCACATCCCCAGTAGGTTTCTCTCCCATTGATGTTTCTAACTCTCTATCCCTCTCCCTTCCTCTCTGTAAAAAAGTCAATAAAATATATATTTTTTAAAAGAATGGAACCTGTGCCCTTTTGTTGGATGGGACAGCGCTCCCACCAACGGAGCCACACCAGCCAGGGCAACTGCCACACATTTTATTTTTATTTTTATTTATATATTTATTTTTAAATATATATTTTATTTATTTTTTACAGAGAGGAAGGGAGAGGGAGAGGGAGTTAGAAACATCAATGAGAGAGAGTCATCGATCAGCTGCCTCTTGCACACTCCCTACTGGACACGTGCCTGGAATCTTACCGGGGACCTTTCAGGTCGCAAGCTGACGTTCCATCCACTGAGCCAAACCGGTTAGGGCTTGCCACACATTCTAATCCTCTTGTTATACTCTGTGAGCGCTGGGTGGGAGGGATGGCAAGGCTTTCGCACATGCCTTCAGGAAACCGTTACCACGTGCAGCATGCGCAGGCTGACCATGCGTGTGCGCACATGTGCGTGTGTCTCTGCAGGCTGACGTATTGTTGCCTCACCTCCGACGCCTGCGACTATCTCGCTCAAGCCCTCGTGCGGAGCTCCACTCTGTCCCTCCTCGACCTGGGCTCCAATTTCCTGGAGGACCTCGGAGTGAAGCTGCTCTGTGAAGCGCTGGGGCAGCCAGGCTGCCGCCTACAGCAGCTGTGGTAGGTCTGGCTGCAAGGACGCGGACGTCAGGCGGGTTTGATGCTGGCACCCTGCCCTGCGAAGGACACAGGAAGGAGGGAAAGCGCGGGGCCTGCTGGGAAAAAACCCACGAGGCTAAGTGCTGACCCGGCCTGGTGCTTCCAGGAATGCAGGTGTGCGTTGATGCGCATGCGTCTTAATGAAAGGGCGTCTGGGATGGTGGGACACGCTCCTCTGTAGTTGGGTCCCGGGTCCTCAGTGCCCTAGACTAGTCGGGTGAGCGTGTGGGGGCGCCCCTCTCCCCCTGAGGGTAAGTGTACCGCCCACCTGCACGAGACCCCGCGTGGGGATGACCCACATACAGAAACATTGCTGATGTTGTGCCTGTGACAGGCGCTGGATGGGTAACAGCAGGAGGCGACTCGTGGGGCATTCATTCCTGCTGTGGGGAGAGGCAGAACGTGGTACCTGGAATGCTCCAACAACCCTTCTTCTGTAGGAGTCGATTGATGGAATTTCATACACACACATACACACACACACACACACGTGAGTGTGAGGCTACAGGTAATTGTGCATTTGTGTATATATGGAGGTTTCCAGCCTCGGCATGGTTGACATCTGGCCCAGATCATTCTTGGCCATGGGAGTGCTGTCCTGTGCTGTGTAGGCTGTTTTAATGGAACAGGCATGTCGGTAGCATCCTGTTTCCTAGTGTGGCCACCAAAAATGTCCCCAGGCATTGCCCAATGTCCCCTGGGAGGGGCATGAGCAGAAATCATCTCTGCTTGAGAACCACAGATAAGCGTACACACAGCAATACATGCATACACCTACATGTATCAGATATATTACACATATGTGCATGTATGTGTGCCTATATAAGCATGCCCACAGACACGCACATGCATATATGCATGCCAGAGCCACGTATGTATACAGATTCACATGTATGTTAGCAGGGAAGCATGTAGAGAGGAGACTGGGACATGATACTATGTAAGTATTCAGGCTGTCCTCACCAACAGGTGACATCGGTGGAGAGATGTGGAGGGCATGAGGAGAGCCTGCTTTGTATTGGAGCCCAATTCATTCCCACCAGTGAGCGCACTGAGAGCAGGGCCCGGGCAGAGAGGCCATGAGGGCAGGAGAATGGCAGGGAGCCCAGAGTAACTGGGCTGCTGAGGTGGAACTGAGAAGTTGTAGGATCTTTATCATCACCACAATCACCACCTCCATCATCACTATCACCACCATGACCGTTATCACTATCGCCATCACCTAACCTTCATCTCCCTCATTACCACTATTATCACCACTACCATCACCACCACCATCACCATCATTATCATCACCAAAATCAACACAATCACCATGACCACCATGACCATTATTACTATCAACATCACCTAACCTTCATCACCATCATCATCACTATTATCACCACCACCACCACCACCATCATCATCATCATTAACAAGACCACCATGACCATTATCATCACTACCACCATCACCATAATCTCTATCACCATCATCTCCAGCATCATCACCATTATGATCATCACCACCCCCATTATCAGTAATATCACTATTATCACCACCATCATCACCATCATCCTTATCACCACCATCATTGCTATTATCATCACCATCATTACCATCATCTTCATCACTGTCACCACCATCATTTCCATATCACCTCCAGCATATGGCGGTAATGCTTAATCCCTTCACCCTTCTCAATCACCACACTGTTCTCTGTGTCCATGAGTCTCTTTTCTTTACTTAATCCCTTCACCTTTATCACTTGAGCTGGGGCAAGAGACTAGATCTTATTTGTTCTCACCACCACCACCACCACCTCTATCATCACCACCACCATCATCTCCAGCATCACCATCACCACTTCCAAATCACCTTTAGCATCATCACTATTACCGCCATCACCATCTCCTGTATCATCACTGTCATCGCCATCACCATCATCATCTCAGAAGCACTCAGGCATTTCATCCTTCATAGCAGGAAGTGAAAGCAAGCTGAGGCGATCGAGACTGGACTCCTGATTGTGTCTGTGTGTGTGTGTGTGTGTCTCCCACCCACCCCCCAGGTTGGTGGGATGTTACCTCACTCCTGGCTGCTGTGAGGACCTCTCTGGGGTTCTTATCAGCAATGGAACCCTGAGGACTCTGAAGCTAGGGGACAACAAAATACAAGATGCAGGTGTCAGACAGTTATGTGGGGCGTTGAGGCACCCTAACTGTAAACTGGAGAATCTCGGGTGAGTGTGTGCTGAAGGTCTTTGTGGGTAAGCTTCCTGTTTCAAGAAGAGGAAGAGCTGGGGATTCCCAGCATGGAAGGGTCCGGAACTAAGTAAAATGCTGTCCTGGGAGACCAGGGGTTCCCGGTCTGGGCACTGCGTGGTGACATTTGGGACTAGATCGCTCTGTGTTGTGACGGGGAGAGGGGACTGTCCTGTGCACTGTAGGATGTTAGGCTGCGATCCTGGCTTCATCCTTTAAAAAACAATATATATGTATATTATTATTTTTATTGAGAGAAAGGGAGAGAGCCAGAGAGTTATGTAGAAACATCAATCAGCTGCTGATGTGCCCCCAACCAAGGTATATGCCCTTGACTGGAACCGAACCTGGGACCTTTCAGTCTGTAGGCTGACGCTCTATCCACTGAGCCACACCGGTCAGGGCCTGGCTTCTTTCTACCCACCAGCTGACAGTAGCATCCCCCGGTGTGTCGAATGCCTCCTGACATTGCCACGTGTCCCCCAGGGGACACAAGGGCCCCCGTTGAGAACCACGGGTCGAGACCACCAAGTCTCCTGCTCAGATGTGTGGAAGGGGTGTTTCGTGATAGTGCGCGTCCCAGCGCAGCCAGAGAGGGGCGGTCCCCCTGGTGTGCTTCTCTGTGGCAGGCTGGAGCTGTGTGAGCTCACCGCTGCCTGCTGCGAGGACCTGGCCTCCGCCCTCACCGTCTGCAAGTCCCTGCGGGGCCTCAACCTGGAATGGAACAGCCTGGACCGCGACGGCATGGCGGCGCTGTGTGAAGCCCTGGGCCACCAGGACTGTGCCCTGCAGCTGCTCGGGTGAGCGGGCGCCTGTCCTGGTGGAGGGTGACCCCAGGGAGACGCCGGGCTCCGGGCAGGGCTGCTGAGCCTGGTGTAGTGGACCTGGTGCTGAAGAGCTCTGTGCTGCAGCACAGATGCTGAGCAGCTTCCCCAGTGTCTACCTGCACGTCACACGCTCCTAGCACCTCCCTCCAGTCGTGAGGATCAACCCGGCCTGTGTGGCTCAATGGTTGAGCATTGACCTTTGAACCTAAAGGTCACGGTTCCATTCTGGTCAGGGCATATGCCTAGGATGTGGGCTCGATCCCCAGTGAGGGACGTGCTGGAGTCAGCCAATCTATGATTCTCTCTCATTATGGATCTCTCTCTCTCTCTCTCTCTCTCTCTCTCTCTCTTTCTTCTTCTTCTTCTTCTTCTTCTTCTTCTTCTTCTTCTTCTTCTCTAAAATCAATAAAAAAGTATTTTTAAAACATATCTAGTCTCTTAGCAACTTTGAAGTTCCCATTTTTTAATTCTTATTGATTTCAAAGAGGAAGGGAGAGGGAGAGAGAGATAGGAACATCCATGATGAGAGAGAATCGTTGAACAGCTGCCTCCTGCACGCCTCCCACTGGAAATGGAGCCCACATCCTGGGCATATGCCCTGACCAGAAATGAACCTCGCACTCTTCAGTCCACAGGACGATGCTCTCTCCACTGAGCCAAACCAGCCAGGGCAAGAGACTAGATCTTATTTGTTCTCACGAAGAAAAATTGTAAACTATATAATGTGATGGAGATTATCATATTGCAGTACACAGATATACTGAACCAACCTGTTACATACCTTATACCTGTACAATGTTATGTGTCAATCACATTTCAACAAAAATGAATTAATTTGAAAAAATACTGGCTGTTCCCTCCATTCCCTGAAATTTATTTATTTATTTTATTATTATTATTTTAAAATATATTTTATTGATTTTTTACAGAGAGGAAGAGAGAGGGATAGAGAGATAGAAACATTGATGAGAGAGAATCATCGACCAGCTGCCTCTTGCACATCCCCCACGGGGGATGTGCCCGCTACCAAGGTACATGCCCCTGACCGGAATCGAGCCCGGGACCTTTCAGTCTGCAGGCCAACTCTCTATCCATTGAACCAAACCAGTTTCGGCCATTCCCTGAAATTTAAAAAAATGTCTCCAGACATTGGCAGATGTCCCCTCAGAGGCAGAATTGCCCCAGGTGAGAAGCACTTTGATGTCTTACAGAGAGGAAGGGAGAGGGATAGAGTCAGAAACATCGATCAGCCACCTCCTACACTCCTCCTACTGGGGATGTACATGCAACCAAGGTACATGTTCTTGACCAGAATCGAACCTGGGACCCTTCAGTGTGCAGGCCAACGTCTATCCACTGAGCCACAACAGTCAGGGCAAGAAGCACTTTTTTGCTAGACACACTGTCTTCTATTTACTTTCCCCCAAATGATGCAATCTGGCTCAGAGATGGGAGGGTTCTGTAGACAGCTGAGCAGAGTCTTCACCCAGACATCTGTTCCTCAGTCAAGAGTAGCAGTTAGGCTCTCACCTGTTTGGCTTTTATACATATAGATTGTGTGTTTGCTACTACCCCAAGTCAAGTCTCCTTCCATCACCATTTATTCCCCCTTTACTTCCCTAACCCCCTTCCCTCTGGTGATCATCGCACTGTTGTCTGCGTCCAGGAGTCTTTCTTTTTTTCTTTGCTTAATCCCTTAACCCTTCTCACTCAGCCACCAACCTACTCCCTTCTGACAGCTGTCAGTCTATGCTCTGTATCCATGGGTCTGGCTCCACTTCTCACATTCTGTGCAAGTATCCCAGCGGGGTCTAGGGGAGAGTGGCATTGAGGCGCAGAGAGGGGAACGATGTCTATCTCCCCAGGCTGGACAAAGATGCATTTGATGAGGAAACGCAGAACCTGCTGAGGGCTGTGGAAGAGAAGAACCTCCAACTGACCATTTGCACTAAACCTTGGGACAGAGATGAGCTGATGCTGAAAGGCGTGTTCATCTGACAGGGAGCACCCGGGCATCATCTCTTCTGGGCACATCCAGTCCTGCAACCTGGCCACCGTGGCGGTGGGCGCTGGGAGCTCCTAGCTGCTCCTCCACAGCGTTCTAGCCAAGTCACTGTGGCGTGTGAGTCAGCGGGGCTCTGCTGTCTGTGCCTGAGACCTCAATCCCCCATCCCTGAAATTCCCACCCCACCTGGTAATGCTTAGAAGAACAGATACATTAAAGGGATACACACTTTGAAAAGCATGCCTTCACCGTCTTCATGGATGTCTTTGAACGCGGGATCGTGGGTCTGAAGGGACCACAATCCTCAGATACTTCTGATGGAGTGTTGAGTGTCTGCCCCCTTTACTCCCCTAACTCCCTTCCCACTGGCAATCATCGCACTGTTGTCTGCATTCCTGAGTTCGTTTGACCGGTAGCTATGACATGCACTGACACCAGGGGGCAGGCATACAGTTCTACACTATGTGTACTTCTGATGGAGTGTTGAGTGTCTGCCCCATGGACTCAACAAGGGGTCCACGGGTTTTAGATACCATCGTTATCAGGACAGCAAACATCCACCCAACGTGGCACTGTTAGTTCTCTGCTCTCAAGTTAGATTTTTAAAAATAAAATTTTATTGATTTTTTACAGAGAAAAAGGGAGAGGGATGGTGTTAGAAACATCGATGAGAGAGAAACATTGACCATCTGCCTCCTGCACACCCCCTACTGGGGATGTGCCCCCAACCAAGGGACATGCCCTTGACCAGGATCAAACCTGGGACCCTACAGTCTGCAGGCCAACTGAACCAAACCGGCTAGCCACTGAACCTAACAGGCTAGGGCTAAAATATTTTGTAAGAAGTCCCCTTCCCAATGAGGCCCCTGCTGACCACCCACATTGCAATGCCCTCCTCTCCCAGCCACTTTGCTCAATGGAGAGAGCAGCCCTGGGATTGAAGGTCACAGGTTGTATTCCGGTCAAGGGCATGTACCTCGGTGCAGGCTCCATGCATCCCCGTGCTGGAGGCAACATAGAGGTGTGTCTCTCTTACATGGATGTGTCTCTCCCTCTGTCTCTCCCCTCCCCCTCCTCTCTCCTTAAATGTCAATGGAACAATATCCTCGGGTGAGGACAACAAACAAAACAGCAATCTTCCCTCCCCAAACCCCACAGTGGACCCCTCTCCACAGCAGTCCCCACACTCCAGCCGTGTCACATAGGGACACCCAGAGAATGAGGCCAGAACTCACATCCAAGAACAGGCACAGGCATAACACCCAACAAAGCAAAGAAATAAACACCCAGGAGAGGAGGGCGGAGGGTGGGCCCAGGCCTGAGCTCAGGCTGACCTGCCCCCGGAAGGCTCGCTGTCCAGGGTCCTGGAGATGCCCTACATTAGGACACGTGACAAGGCCTGGGGGATGGGAGTCCCTGTGACCACAGGCCCTGGTGGGACAGGGTTCCCCGGAGGGACAAGGTCAGAGGAGCAGAGAGGTGACTGGCCGAGGAGTGACCACGTCAAAGCCCATGGTGCACTGCGCACTGACCAGGCCCAGGCCCCGACTACACTCAGTCCTCACCGCCCCTCCAGTCCCGCCTGTGACAGGCTCAGCACAGCAAACACATGGGACCTGGAAAGTTCTTGGAGCTTCAATTTATTTCCCCTCAGAATTTAGGAGCTTCCCCTTTAACTAACCCGGAAGCCTCCTTGGCAAAACATGAATAGTCACTTCAGCATCTTATTTCAATCCGGAGCAGGAAGTTGCAGCTCAGAAACCCAGGGAGGAAAGGCAAGGATGGGGATGGCCCAGCCTCCTCTGCTGACAGGAGAGTGTGGGGGGCAGGGCGGGGCCAACCCCCCAATCAGAGGATCCTGAGACAGGAAGTGGGAGTGGGAACACACCTTCCATCACTCAGTCCCCACAGGGCAGCGGCCTCACGCTGTGGAGGACAATCATCATGAGCAGGTTCAGGGTAGTGGCTGTGACTGGTGACATTCTCAAACCCACTTCATGCTCACAGTGTCCCCAGACTCCCCACTGCCCAGTCCCCCCTCTGTCCACCCCTCCCCATGGCAGGTCTCACCTTTAGAAGCCAAGAGAGACACATCAGAGCCCTGGCTGCTGTCACTGCCTGGGAGGAGAGGGGAGACACACCAGGATGGGGTCAGGGTCCAGGGTAGGAGACTAAGAGGAAACTATGGGGATGGGGTCCCCCATGGCTCCCACCTGCACTGTCAAAGGGACTCAGGGGTCACCCCCCATACTCACTGGCAGCCTGAGCATTGCTCCCTCCTTTTCCAGCTGCGGGAAGAAAACACCCCGTGAGAAACCAGGGAGGAGGCAGGGCCTTGAGGTCCTAAAGGAAGCCATAGTCCTAGGCCCAGAGAAGTTTCCAGAACTGTGTGTACAGACCCAGGGCAGGATCAGGGAAGGGCATGTGTGAGGACTGGACCCACAGCCTTCCTGGAGTTCTGTGCTCAGCGGGGACCTGCCCTCTGACCTGGGGGTGCTGGGAATGGGGTCCCCACCACCAGCAGCATCAGGTGAGAAGTGGGCCCCTCATTTCCCACGGACCTCACTACAGAGTCAGTGTGAGCACAGAGCCCCACACTGGCCATCACATGTGTGGGGATGGTGCTTCCTGTGAATGAGGCAGACACACATCTACTTGGGCTTGAACCCCAGTGGGACAGACACTCAGACCCCACCTTGCCCACCTGAGCGCCTCCTCCCCCACATCACAGCTCCAGCCACAGCTCCCAGCAGGACCAGGCCCCCAGCGATGCCCAGGATAATGAAGATGAAGGTGTGAGGAGGCGGCTCTGAGAGGAGAAGGGAAGGGAGGGTGAGGGCCTTGACTCCAGGACTCAGCCCCCACCCCACTGAGGTCCCCCAGGGCCCGGCTGCCATGAGAAGAGGCTATGTGCCCACAGCCCTCCTCACCCCATCTCACGGTCAGGGGCTCGGGCAGCCCCTCGTGCTGCACATGGCACGTGTATCTGTGCTCCTCTCCAGGGGGCACCCCCACGGCCGCCCACTTCTGGAAGGTGCCGTCCCCCGCAGGCCTGGTCTCCACCATCTCCATGTCCTGGGCCTGGTCCTCTCCATCACGTCGCCAGGTCAGGCTGATTTCCGCAGGGTAGAAGCCTAGCGCCCAGCACCTCAGGGTGACCTCACTGGCAGAGACAGGGTGGTGGGTCACGTGTGCCTTTGGCGGGTCTGAGGAGAGGGGAGAAAATGCAGGAACTTTGCATCCTCCATGGGACACTACAACAGCGCCCATGTGACCATCCTGAGAGTGGACAGACACCTGGGTGGGGAGGGACCACACAGCAACACACCAGCCTGGACAGAGGCACCTGGAAGGACCTCCTAGTCTTTAGAAAGTTCTAGAATCAGAGAGACACAGCCCAGGGCAGGAGGCAGGTCAATGAGGGAGAAAGGGATTAGTGATCCTGACCTGGGTGGAGGCCACGTGACTGACAAAAGCGGGGGTCAGGCCTCAGACACAGGGGGTGTGGGGCAGAGCACAAGGCCTGAGAGAGAAGGTTCCCGTCCAGAGCCCCTGCAGGGCCCATGAGAACCGCTGATGGGCTATTGCAGGGGGTCTCCCTGCACCCCAGGAGAGCCTGCACCCCTACCTGTCCCTGAGAAGAGGGGGAGTCCCTCTGGTACCTGACCTGGACATCCAGGGTGATCCCCTCCCTGATCTCAAGGAAGTGTGTCTGACCCTGACCCCCTGTCCTGTCTCCCTGTAGGAGCCCCACCCCCGGGGAGAGGGGGCGGCCCCAGGGCCCCTGGTACCTGCGCGCAGCAGGGTCTCCTTCCCCTTGTCCAGGTAAAGGCTCAGCCACTTCACACACTGCTCCTCCAGGTAGCTCCTCTTTTTCTCTGCTGCACCGCCCCATTCAAACTTGCGCTTTGTGATCTGAGCCGCTGTGTCTGCTGTGGTCCAGGAGGTCAGGTCCTCATTCAGGGCGATGTAGTCGGTGCCATCGTAGGCATATTGATTGTACCCGTGGAGGAGGCGCCCATTGGGTCCCACGTGGCAGCCATACATCATCTGGAGGGTGTGAGACCCTGACCCAGCCCCGCCCGCCCAACGGACTGAATCTAAAACTGAAAGTGAATTCGGGTCACAGTCCCCGCGGGCTCCTCTGACGAGTCGGGGGCCAGGCGGGTCCCGCCGTCTCGGGGTGACGCTCGGACCCAGACCCTCGGGGCGACCCCGGCCAGTCTGTCGGTGGGGAGCGGGGTGGTGAGGGGCCCAGAGCGCGGCTCACCGTCCTCGCTCTGGTTGTAGTAGCTGCTCAGTGTCTGCAGGTTTCTTTGAAAAGTCTTTTCAAAGACTTTTCCTTGCATATTCCTTGCTGTTTTGGGTCTGCTCCTCCCAATACCCCGGACTCTCCCGCTCCACCCACGGCTGCTGCATCCACAGCGCCCGCGGCTCCATCCTCCCACTCGCCGCGTCGCTGTCGAACCGCACGAACTGCGTGTCGTCCACGTAGCCGACTTCGAGGTACAGAGGCTCACCGTGGCCGGGCCGGGATACGGCGATGAAGAAATATCTCAGGGAATGGGGGCCTGGGGGGCGGACGGAGGGCAGGGCCGGGGCTGGACACGCGCCTTCCCGGGCCCGCGCCCCCGCCCCCGCTGGGTCCCCTCGCTGCTCCCCGCACAGCCGCCCCCTCCGACCCCGCACTCACCGGCCCAGCTGGGGGTCAGGACCAGCGCCCCCGAGAGCAGCAGGAGGAGGGTGGGGGGCCTCTGCACCCGCATCCTGGCAGTTTGGGGCGCGTCTGAGTCCGGGCGCTTCCGCGGAGGACTTATAACAGGGAGCCGCTGATCCTGATTGGCTGCTCTAGAAGGTGCTCAGCCAATGGGAGTGAGAATTGGGGCAGCATCACCAGTATTTAGCTAGGAAGCGCAGGCACAAGTTGGGAGAGGAGAAGTGAAACCAGGGTGCAGGGGAGTACCCACCACTGAGCTGCCCCCCCAGACTCTGTGCCCCGCTGAGACCTGAGCGCAGGCCTGGGCCCTGGACTCCGTCCTGACCCCCCTCCTGCGCGGAGCCCGTCCCCCTGTCCCCCGAGGCCTGGCCCGCGCGCTGTGCTGTTCAGGGACTTTCCAAGGTTTGGGGTTCACCATCTCTGTGCAGCCTCACACAGGGGGGAGGCCCCCATAACCTTGTTACTGTGGTTCCCTCTGTCACAGTCACCACTCACGGAACCACATGGGGAAACAAGTATGAACTCACGCCGCATGCTCACTGCCTGGGAGATGGGGACAGAGTCATGTTTTTATGAAAATCCCCAATTTCCCAACTGCAGGAGGAGAGAGAAGGGGCCTGCTCCCATCTCACATCCTGCCCGTCCCCTTGGGAGACGCTGGGTTTCAAATTTGCTTCTGCGTTTGATTTGTTGTTGTGGCGGCTGTTATTAAGACATAGAGGAGCCGAAACTGGTGCTGCTCAGTGGATAGAACGTCCGCCTGGGGACTGAGAGGTCCCAGGTTCGTTTCCAGTCAAGGGCATGTGCCTTGGTTGCGGGCACATCCCCATTCGGGGTGTGCAAGAGGCAGCTGATCGATAATTCTCTCTCATCGATGTTTCTAACTTTATATCACTCTCTCTTCCTCTCTGTAAAAAACGAATAAAATATGTATTTTTTAAAAGACATTAAAAAGACATAGACGGCCGCACAGGAATGGGCAGGAGCAGAGTTTTTGTGTGGGTTACTTTTTTGTCACGTGATAGGATGATTTATTAAACAAATTCCCTGACAAACCACATAAAATAACCATTTTCTGAAAGACACCCACAGATCCCCTGAGGACAAATCCGGAGGGAGCCTACACGAAGCCGGACAAATAAGTCAGTGAGCCCAGGTCGGGCCGGAGGGGACTGGCGTCTATGAATAAAAAAGTGTGTGGTGGTCTCCGGGTGCGCGTGGGGAGGGCCTCGTGGCCGGGATCCTGGCCTCCGCGTGTGTCTGGGTGGCTGTGGGCGAGGCGTGGAGCATGCTGGGTGGGATCAGGACTAGCACCTCCTCTAGGGACTGGGGAGGGACCCCACTGCCATTCACACACCCAAACATCCGGTGGGCGCACGCCATGCCCGGTGCAAACAGCCAGGACCCCTGTGGCCTCCATCCAGCTGCAGGGCCCCCACAGGTGTTCCCCAGCATTGACACACATACAGACACCTGGGGCTGCCCGGCACACCCACACCACTCTGGTCGAGAGGCACCTGCCCCCCCCCCACGGGCTCTTTGGCTCAGACACCCCAGAAACACAGCCCCCAGGAGGGCCGCTGGCATGTTCCCACTAACAGTATCCTGAGAAAACCCACCTGCTCCTGGGCCTGTCCCTGCCCCGCCCCCAGGACGGGCCTGTGGGGCCCGAGCCCAGTGCACATGCCCCGTTCATGCTCGGCATCCGGGATGAGGTGGCGTGCTGCCTCGGGAGCTCCCAAGAGCCCGGCTGCAGCTTCTCTGGCCTGGCTCCCGCCTCCCCCTGGGCCAGAGGCCATGAACCAGGAGCAGGGACCCGGCACCTCCTCTGGGCAGGCCCTGCACCTCCAGATGCGCCCGTGCTGTGGGGAGCAGGTGTGGGCGGAGGCATGCCCTTGGGGCGGCCGGCACGCTGGGGTCTGCAGCCATGGTGGCACGGGAGGCGGGAAATGCTGGGGTTCCTGCCCCAAGCGGCTCTCAGGCACAACCCTGCCCATCCGCTGGGCCCCAGGCAGTGGGCGCACCGGCCTGGGCTACACCCTCACGTCCCAGTGATCCAGTCCCTCCGGCTCGCTGTTTGGCACCCAATGACCCACGGATGCCCCCCCCCTCCCCGGGCTCAGCCAGCCCCTGGGGACACGCCAGGCCAGCACCGCTCCAGCCCAGGAGGCGCGGGCCCTGCAGGCGGGGAGGCTGCAGAAATGGACAACCTGCTTTCCTCCGAAAGGAGAGACGAAAGGAACAAGGAGGCAGCAGGCATGGGCAGCCCGACCCCGGCCGCAGCAGGAGCTGGCCCAGAGACGGCGGGTGGAGGCAGGGTGCTGGCAGGGAGCTGAGGGTCTGGGTGGGCACCGCCTGTGGGTGATGGCACGTGTGGGGTCTTCACGGTGAGCTGGCCACAGCCCAGAGAGCCCGAGGCGGGGCAGGTGAGCGGGAGGCGGGGACATGGGCACCCGTGACAGGGTGATGGGACCCGCGTCCTCCACGGGCTCCCATACGAATAGGGACGCCCCCGTTCCAGGGCCTGGGGGACCCGCTGGCGGCCCCAGTTTGAGGTCAGCAACCAGCCAGCAGGGCCCTGTGCGCCCTGGGGCAGAAATGCCTCCTGCTGCCCAGGCCCGGCACGCAGGGGGCGCTGCGCGGCTCTGCCTGTATCTCCGCTGCTGCTGCTGAGAGCCTGGAGTGCGGGCTGTGTCCCCGGTTTATTCGGGCCCTTCTGCTCCGTGTCCCCTCCCCGCTCCCTCCGGGAGGAGACCCCTGCATTGGCTTCGAGGCTGAGCCCGGGATCCGCCCCCCAACGCGAGCAGGACGCGGGCCGGGCAGGTCCAGGCTGCGGGCTTCCGGCGGAGGGAACGGGTCGCCGCCCCAGGCGGGCCCCTGGGGCCTGAGCTGCAGCGAGGCTCGGAGGGGTCCCCGGTCACCTTCAGGAGCGGTTGCCACACAAGCAGCCTGAGGCTCAGGTGCCTCTGCCCCCGCCCCCTGCCCCGAGGCTGCCCTCAGCCCCCCACGCAGCCCGAGGCTCACGCGCCCCAGCGGCGTCGCCGCCTGCGGGTCCCCAGGGGCCTCAGGGGCCGGGCCTCCCTGTGGCCCGGCTCGCTGGGCCCGCAGCCCCCCGGCCGCTCCCAGCTCAGCTGCAGGTGACCTTGGCCTTGAGCTCCAGGGAGGCCGGGCGGGGCCAGCGCTCCGGAGCCTCCACTCCAGCGGCCGGGGCGGCCCAGGGCGGGCACCCGGCTCTCGGCTCACAGCTCGCTCCCCTCTGGGTGCGTCCGCCCCCGGGACCCTCCCCTCCCCTCCCCGCAGGGCTGCGCTCCGGGAGGGGCATGTGCGGGCTCCGCAGCTCTTCTGCCTTCCCCGCCACGTCCCCAGTGCAGAGCGGCCCCTCTGACGAGCTCTCACTGTCAGGCTCTGTCCGGGGACGGCCGGCGGTCCGGGTTCCATCCGCGGCGCCCGCGGCCCCGCCTGGCGTTCCCCCCAGAGGCCTGGCCCTGAGGACCGGTCCCCGGAGGGGGCGGCCCTCACACCTGCTGACCTGAGCGCAGCACAGGGGATGGCGCTGTCGCCCCTTCAGGCCCCAGAGCGGGACCCGCCGCCCTGGAGCCCGGCCTGGTGCTGGGGCGGCTCCCTCCTTCCCCGACCCGCGGGGCCTTCCTAGGAGGGGGTGCGGGGCCCCCGGGGGTGGATGCTGCTGCGGGGCCTCAGCTCTGGCCTGCGGGCGGCGCAGGGGCTCCCCTTCCCTTAGGGGTCCCGGTCCCCACCCCTGGTGTCCTTCTGCCCCAGGGAGGCTGCGCGGGTGAGAGGGGGAGCTGGGCCCCGAGACCCTGACACCCGGTGGACGTGGAGCCTCGGGACCCTGTGCCCTCTGCCTCCCGCAGCCCCTCGCCTGCTGGGCAGTCTGAGTGTGGGAGCCCCGTTAGCTGAGGGGGAGCCCTCCCTCCCCCCGAGCTCCTGGGCCTTTATTTTATTATTATTTTTTAAAAATATACTTTTTTGATTTTGTACAGAAAGGAAGGGAGAGGGATAGAGAGTTAGAAACATCAATGAGAGAGTCATGGATCAGCTGCCTCTTGCATACCTCCTAATGGGGATATGCCCGCAACCAAGGTACATGCCCTTGACTGGAATCGAACCCAGGACCTTTCAGTCCCCAAGCCGACGCTCCATCCACTGAGCCAAACCGGTCTGGGCAGAGCTACTGAGCCTTTAAAACTGCTCCTGAGTGGACGCCCTGTTGAGAGTCTCCTGTGCAGACGCCCCCGCGGGAGGGACACGGCTGCTGCGCCCGCACCTCTGGGCGCCACCAGGGGGCAACAGACCGCAGGTCACACCCTGGTCCTAAACCCGGGCCCCGGCCCCAGGAGGTAAAGTGGGGGTTGTGTGCTGGTTTCCTCTCTAAGGGGTGTGTGTCCCCACCATGGACATGCCTTCCTCCTGAGCGTGAGCATCCGGGGCCTGGCCCCATCGGCGCCCCTTTCGCGGGATCCCCCGCGTCCCGGGCTGTGCGGGAGGCCCTGGGCCTCGCCCTCTGTCCTCAGGGGCGTTGGGCAGGGCGGCTGCTTTTCTCCCTGGAAACTGTGCTCAGCGGGGTGCAGCCCCCTCTCCCTCAGAAAGAGGGGTGCTCCCCAGGAGCCGGAGCTGGCGGCCCTGCTGAGGGGCCGGGGCGGGTGCCCACGGGACGGGACGGGGCAGAGGGGAGGGCGGAGGCAGGGGTGTCTCCAGCTGCGTCCCCCCTGACAGGCCTCCAGCTGGGAGGCTGCAGCGCGGGCAGCGCACAGGCGCGGGTCGACCTGCTGAGGAGGCGCCTGTGTGCGGACCCCCCGCCCCCGTGGAGGGGTTCCTGCTCTCGGGCCCCCGACCGCCCCTCTGGGGCTCGCGATCGCCCTGCGCAGGCCCGTTCCCTGCGCGTCCGTGGAGCTGGCACCGCGCACTCCGCTCCCCGGTCCCGCCTCTGGGGACCCGGCGCCCTGGACTTGAGGAGGCGCCAC
The DNA here is from genome assembly GCA_036971965.1 of Nyctalus aviator. Lineage (NCBI taxonomy): Eukaryota > Metazoa > Chordata > Mammalia > Chiroptera > Vespertilionidae > Nyctalus > Nyctalus aviator. Next base: position 1,749,913 of record CM072936.1, on the reverse strand, counting down.
GGGGCGCAGGGCGACCCAGGAAGCCTTCCCATAGTGGGCGGCGGAGGGACCCGCCCAGGACTCAGCCCTGCAGCGTTGCTGGGGGACGCGCAACCGCCTTTGCGGGTTCCTGACCGCCGGACCGTCCTTCCTGGGACCCGCCTGCCCGCCCCGGGCCGGGCCGAGGCCCGCAGTGTGTCCTAGGTTTCTCCGCCACGGCCTGTCGGGGGTCAGGGGTCCGGGGTATGGGCGCGGAGGCCAGCGCTGGGGGAGTCGGGTGTGAGGGGGGCAGGACCGGAGGGGAATCGGGCTCAGGGCGGGCCCTGCACAGGCATAGGGTGCCCTGGGGCGAGTGGACCCCAGACCCGGCGCCCAGTGAGCAGCCGAGCAGCGGCCGTTGGGCCACTCTGGGAGCTCTTCTGGAGACGCGGGTGGAGCTGATACTGCGCCCGCCCCGCCAGCGGTGAGGTTGGGCTGGTACCCTCCCCCCACCCCCGCAGCTGGTGACCCCCCAAAGCCAGTGCTGCCTCTGCTGCTCCTCGACCCACCCCACTGACGCAGGGGCGGCCCCTGGCAGCGCTGAGGCCTGAGTGGGGGTCTGTGTTGGAATTGTGGGCGGGGCTGAGGGGACAGAGTGGGACCCAGGTGCGGCTGCCCCTTCCTGGGCCTCAGGCCTCAGGAGCTCACACAGCATCCCTGGGCCCAGACCGAAATCTGTAGCAGCTGGTCCTTGGGGCTGGCGGTGACCCCGCGGGAGGAGGGACGGGAGGGGGGAGCGGTGTGGCCGCAGCCAGCCCTGCTCTGTCCTGTGTTTATTGGCGCTAAAGGTGTGAGCACACCCCACATGCACCCAAGTGACATTCACATGAGATGGTACTCACACACTCACACTCACACACACACACACACACACACACACCGTTTATGCATGTTCTGGTTCATTCTCCCTGGAGGATGTTTTTCAGTGATTTCTCTCTTGGGTAGAGCGCAGGAGGGAAGAAGAGAGGAGAGGGAGAAAGGACCCACCAAGAAGAGACTCCGGGACTGGCCACCTGGAGCGCCAGCTAGGGGAGGGGATTGTGACCAGCGGCCCTGGCCCGAGACCAGTGCCTGACCCCAAGGCGCTCTGACCATCAGCACTGTCAGCCGCGCCTCCGGTGGTGGGTTCATATGGTGGAGCACCCCTCCCTCCAAGCACACACAGTTCCCAGGCTCCTAAAACCCTGGGTACCTCCTGAGTGACCGGTGTCTTTGGGATGCTGGTGAGATGGCTCCGGGCTGAGGGGCCTGGAGAGCATCAGGGTGGGGGCTGTTCTCCAGAAAGACCCAGCTGATCAGAGGGTGGGAACCTTTACCCCCGAGAAGGAGGCAGAGCAGGAGGAGCCTGAACACCCATCTCTCCAATCACAGAAGCCTGTGTGCAGGCACCTGGGCCTGTGGGACACTGACGGGGAACATGCCTCCTGCTGCTGTCAGATGGGGACCCCCCAGAGAATGAGACCAGAATTCACACATGGGAGCAGGAACAGGCAGAGTGTCCACAAGAGCAAAGAAAGAACGAACACCCAGAGGATGGGCCTGGGCCCCATTCAGGCCTGAGCCCAGGCTGCCCTGCCCCAGGAAGGCTCGCTGTCCAGGCTCCTGGAGATGCGCTGCTTTAGGACATGTGACAAGGCCTGGGGGATGGGAGCCCCTGTGACCACTGGCCCTGGTGAGACAGGGTTCCCCTGAGGGACAAGGTCAGAGGAGCAGAGAGGTGACCCACGGAGGAGTGACCACGTCAAAGCCCACGATGCACTGAGCACCCCCTGGGAACAGGCAGGGACCACGCTCCGCCTTCAGAACCTCCCCTGTCCACACCTGGGACAGCTCAGCACAGCCAACATATGAGCTCTGGAAGGCTCTTGGTGTTTATATTTATTTCCGCTCAAAATGTGGGATGTTCTCTTTTCATTTACCCACCAAGCCTTCATGGCAAGAAATGCACAGTCACCCCCAGAACCTCATTTCAATGCGGAAGGAACAGCTTGCAGCTCAGAGCATGAGGAAGTAAAGACAGCCAAAGTGAGGGCCCACCCGCCTCTGCTGACAGGAAAGTGTGGGGGGCAGGGTGGGACCAGCCCCCCATCAGAGGTTCCTGAGTCAGGAAGTGGGAGCGGGAACACACCTTCCATCACTCAGTCCCCACAAATCAGCGGCCTCACGCTGTGGAGGACAATCATCATGAGCAGGTTCAGGGCAGTGGCTGTGACTGGTGACATTCTCAAAGCCCACTTCATGCTCACAGTGTCCCACAGACTCCCCACTGCCCAGTCCCCCCTCTGCCTACTCCTCCCCATGGCAGGTCTCACCTTTAAAGTTCGAGAGAGACACATCAGAGCCCTGGGCGCTGTCACTGCCTGTTGGGGGGGGGGAACACCAGGACAGGAGACTAAGAGGAATATTGTGGGTGGGGTCCCCCATGGCTCCCGTTTGCACTGTCACAGGGACTCAGGGGTCACCCCTCCATACTCACTGGCAGCCTGAGCGTAGCTCCCTCCTTTTCCATCTGCAGGAAGAAAACACCCAGTGAGAGACCAGGAAGGTGGCAGGCCCAGGAGGTCCTAAAGGAAGCCATAGTCCTGGGCCCAGAGAAGTTTCCAGAACCATGTGTACAGACCCAGGGCAGGACCTGGACACATGATTGGAGGACATGAATGGGGACTGGATCACCACCCTCCTGGAGGTCTGTGCTCAGCATGGACCTGCCCTCTGACCTGGGGCTGCTGGAAATGGGGTCCCCACACCAGCATCATCAGGTGAGATGGGCCCCTCATTTCCCACGGGCCTCACTACAGAGTCAGTGTGAGCACAGAGCCCCACACTGGCCATCAAACTCATGGGGATGGTGCTTCCTGTGAATGAGGCAGTCACATGTCTACCTGGCCTTGAACCACAGTGGGACAGACACTCAGGCCACCCCTGCTCACCTGAGCGCCTTCTTGACCACATCACAGCTCCAGCCACAGCTCCCAGCAGGACCAGGCCCCCAGTGATGCCCAGGATGATGAAGATGAAGGTGTGAGAAGGAGGCTCTGGGAGGAGAAAGGAAGGGAGGGTGAGGGCCCTGACTCCAGGCCTGAGCCCCAACCCCACTGAGGTCCCCCAGGGCACCGCTGCCCTGAGAAGAGGCTGTGCCCACGGCCCTCCTCACCCCATCTCACGGTCAGAGGCTCGGTCAGCCCCTCGTGCTGCACATGGCACGTGTATCTGTGCTCCTCTCCAGGGGGCACCCCCACAGCCGCCCATTTCTGGAATGTGCCGTCCCCTGCAGGCCTGGTCTCCACCATCTCCATGTTCTGGGTCTGGTCCTCCCCATCATGCTGCCAGGTCAGGCTAATGTCTGAAGGGTAGAAGCCCAGTGCCCAGCACCTCAGGGTGATCTCATGGTCAGAGACGGGGTGGTGGCTCACATGTGCCTTTGGAGGCTCTGGGGGGAGGAGAGAAAATGCAGGAGCTTTGCATCCTCCATGGGACACTCCAGCAGCGCCCATGTGACCATCCTGAGAGTGGACAGACACCTGGGTGGGGCAGGAGCACACAGCACAGACAACAGCCTGGACAAAGGCTCCTGGAAGGACCTCCTAGTCTTTAGAAAGTTCTAGAATCAGAGAGACACAGCCCAGGGCAGGAGGCTCTTCTCTGAGGGGAGAAAAGGTCTTGACCTGGGTGGAGGCCACGTGACTGACAAAAGCGGGGGTCAGGCCTCAGACACAGGGGGTGTGGGGCAGCGCACAAGTCCTGAGAGAGCAGGTCCCCGTGGGTCCCAGAGCCCCTGCAGGGCCTCTGGGAAGCGCTGATGGGTTATGTAAGGGGTCTCCCTGCACCACGGGAGAGCCTGCACCCCTACCTGTACCTGAGAGGAGGGAGAGTCCCTCTGGTAACTGACCTTGACATCCAGGGGACCCCCTCTCTAGTCCTAAGGAGGGGTGTCTGAGACAGACCCCCTGTCCGGTCTCCTTGTAGGAGCCCCAGCCCTGGGGAGAGGGGGCGGCCCCAGGGCCCCTGGTACCTGTGCGCTGCAGGATCTCCTTCGCTTTGTCCAGGTACATGCGCAGTGAATCAACACACCAGCCCTCCAGGTAGCTCCTGTAACACTGCAATACCCGCCGCCTCCAACTTGTGCTTTGTGATGTGAGCCGCTGTGTTGGCCAAGGTCCAAGAGGTCAGGTCCTCGTTCAGGGCGAGGTAGTCGTTGCCATCGTAGGCCCACTGACTGTATCCGCGGAGGAGGCGCCCATCAGGTCCCACCTCGCAGCCAGACAACTCCTGGATGGTGTGAGACCCTGACCCCGCCCCGAGGTTAGCCCCGCCTCGAAGTCAGCCCGCCCCGCCCGCCCCGCGGGGACTGAATCTAAAACTGAAAGTGAAATCGGGTCACAGTCTCCACGTGCTCCTCCCAGGGGTGGGGAGCTGGGCGGCTCCCGCCGCCCCGGGGTGAAACTCAATTCCAGACCTCCAGGCGACCCAGGCCCGTCCTTGTGGAGGGCGGTCCTGACCGGCGCGGCGCGCGGCTCACCGTCCTCGCTCTGGTTGTAGTAGCGGCTCAGGGTCTGCAGGTCCCCTCGGAAAGTCTGTGCGTCTTCCTTACAGTCCCGCGTCTCACGGTCCCAATACCCCGGGTACACCTGCTCCACCCACGGCTTCTGCATCCACGGCGCCCGCGGCTCCATCCTCCCACTCGGCGCGTCGCTGTCGAACCGCACGAACTGCGTGTCGTCCACGTATCCGACAACGAGGAAGCGGGGCTCCCCGCGGCCCGGCCGGGACACAATGGTGCGGAAAAACCTCATGGAGTGGGAGCCTGGGGGGCGGACGGAGGGCAGGGCCGGGGCTGGACACGCGCCTTCCCGGGCCCGCGCCCCCGCCGGGTCCCCTCTCTCCTCCCTGCACAGCCGCCCCCTCCGACCCCGCACTCACCGGCCCAGCTGGGGGTCAGGACCAGCGCCCCCGAGAGCAGCAGGAGGAGGGTGGGGGGCCTCTGCACCCGCATCCTGGCAGTTTGGGGGAGTGTCTGAGTCCGGGCGCTTCCGCGGAGGACTTATAACGGTAGCCGCGGGGACGCTGACTGGCTGCTGTAGAAGCAGCTCAGCCAATGGGAGTGAGAGGTTTTGCCGCAACACGAGTATCCAGGAGGGTGGCGCCGGCACAGACTGGGAGAGAAGTGAAAGCAGGGTTCTTGGGAGTCCCCACTACGGAACTGTCCCCAGACTGTGCCCCGCTGAGACCTGAGCTCAGGTCTGGGCCCTGGACTCGGTCCTGACCCTCCTCCTGCGCGGAGCGCCAGTCCCCCTGTGCCCCGAGGCCTGGCCCGGGAGCTGTGCTCCTGGGTCCGCAGGGGCCTCAGGGCTGGGCCTCCCTGTGGCCGGGCCCGTTCCGTCCGCAGCTCCGCTGCCGCTCACAGCTCAGCTGCAGGTGACCTTGGCCTTGAGCTCCAGGGAGGCCGGGCGCGACCGGCGCTCTGGAGCCTCTTCTCCAGCGGCCGGAGCGGCCCAGGGCGGGCACCCGGCTCCCGGCGCACATCTCGCTCCTGTTTGGGTGCGTCCGCTCCAGGGACCCCTGTCCTCCCCCGCAGGGCTGCGCTCTGGCCTGGGCCTGGCTTCCCCGCCGCGTCCCCAGCGCAGAGCGGCGCGGGTTCCATCCGTGGCGCCCGCGGCCCAGCCCGGCGTCCCCCTCAAAGGCCTGGCCCTGAGGACGGTCCCCGGAGGGGCGGCCCTCATACCTGCTGACCTGAGCGTAGCACAGGGGGTGGCGCTGTCGTCCCTTCAGGCCCCAGAGCGGCACCCGCCGCCTAGGCTGTAAAGTGGGGGTTTGTGTGCTGGTTTTCTCTCTAAGGGGTGTGTGTCCCCACCATGGACATGCCTCCCTCCTGAGCGTGAGCATCCGGGGCCTGGCCCCATCGGCGCCCCTTTCGCAGGATCCCCAGCGTCCCCGGCTGTGCGGGAGGCCCTGGGCCTCGCCCTCCGTCCTCAGGGGCCTTGGGCAGGGCGGCCGCTTTTCTCATTGGAAACTGTGCTAAGCGGGGTGCAGCCCCCTCTCCCTCAGAAAGAGGGGTGCCCCCCAGGAGCCGGAGCTGGCTGCCCTGCTGAGGGGCCGGGGCGCATGCCCACGGGGACCCGGGCAGAGGGGAGGGCGGAGGCAGAGATGTCTCCAGCTGCGTCCCCTCCGACAGGTCTCCAGCTGAGAAGCTGGGGCGCGGGCAGTGCGCAGGCATGGGCGACCTGCTGAGGAGGCGCCTGTGTGCGGACCCCCGCCCCCGTGGAGGGGTTCCTGCTCTCAGTCCCCTGACCGTGCCTCTGGGGTTCTCGATCGCCCAGCGCAGGCCCGGCCCCTGCGCGCCCGTGGAGATGGCCCCGCGCACGCAGCTGCCCGGACCCAGCCCCTGGGGACCTGGCGCCCTGGAGGGAATGAGGCGCCTGGGCGCAGGTCGACCCAGGAAACCTTCCTGGAAGGGCTGGCGGAGGGACCCGCCCAGGAATAAGCCCCTCAGCGCTGCTGTGAGATGCGCAGCCGCCTTTGCGGGTCCCTAGCCGCCTGACCTTCCCTCCTGGGACCCTCCAGTCCTTTAACCCGCGGCCGGGAGGCGGCCCGCAGTCCGTCCTGGGCTCCTGGGCCACGACATGTCAGGGGGCCCTGGGTCCCCATCCGGAGGTCAGCGCTGGGGGAACCAGATCTGGGTGGGGGGGGGAGGGGCAGACATGGCGGGAGGATTAGTCGTGCTCAGGATGGGGCCTGGCACCTGCGTCGGGCTCCCTGGGGCAGGCGGTGCCCAGTGAGTAGCTGGAGGGGCTGCCTAGGGGCCACGCTGTAGGCTGAGGTTGGGCGGATGCATCCCGCACTCCCAGTGAGTGCCCCGACGCCAGCTCAGAAGCTCCTGCCATTTGTCCCAGCCCAACCAGGCCAGGGCGGACCCTGGCAGCGCTGAGGCTTGTGTGGGGTCCCCGTGGGTCGTGGTGGGGTCAGTAGGACGCGGCTGAGGTCAAGGCAGTGGCTCCAGGTTCCACAGCCCCTTCCTGGCTCCCGTGCTGGAAAGCGCTCAGGCGACAACCCCTCCCCGGCCCCAGGCGTCTGCAGTGGCCTGTCCTTGGGGCTGGTGGTGCCCCCGCGGGAGGAGGGACATGGGAGGAGGGAGTGATGTGGCCGCAGCCCGCCCTGCTCTGTCCTGTGTTTATTGGCGCTAAAGATGTGAGCATACCCCACATGCACCTAAGTGACACTCACATGAGATGACACTCACAAACTCTCTCTCTCACACACACACACACACACACACACACATGCATGCATACACACCTGCACACGCACACACACAAACTTTTATTTTTTTATTTTTATTTTTTAAAATGTATTTTATTGATATTTCACACAGAGGAAGGGAGAGGGATAGAGAGTTAGAAACATGGATGAGAGAGATACATTGACCAGATGACTCCTGCACCCCTCCCCCCCACCAGGGATGTGCATGCAACCAATGTACATGCCCTTGACCAGAATCGAACCCTGGACCTTTCAGTCCGTAGGCCTGTGCTCTATCCACTGAGCCAAACCGGTTTTGGCAAACATGAACTTTTATATATGGAGACAGACAGAGACAAAGAGAGGTTAATTCTCATGGAGGATATTTTCCCAGTAATTTTTCTCTCCTAAAGAGTGCACACGGGAGGGAGGAGGAGAGGGAGAGGAGGGAAGCACCCATGTGTGAGAGACAGCCATTGGTTGCCTTGCCCTGGGGAGGAGTCTGCAACACAGGAACTTGGGTCTTTCCTGTCCCACTGTGCGCACCAGGAGATCAGGGTTTTCATTTGTTTCTTTGCTTTAAAGATGTTTAGAGAGGGGGGGAGGGAGGGAGGGAGGGAAGGAAGAAGGGAGGGTGGGAGAGGGAGAGGGAGAGGGAGATAGAAACATGGATCAGTTGCCTCATACAGGCCCCCTACTGAGGATCAAGTCAGACACCAGGGCATGTGCCCTAAGAGGGAATTGAACCTGGGCCTCCTGGTGCATAGGCCACCCTCACCCCCGAGCACACCGGCCGGTTGGAGAGAGGGTGTTCTGTCTGTCTTCACAACACAAGCAGCAGGCACACAGGAAGCCTGTACTGAGGCCTCATTACATATTAGGAGGAATGGATGTATAGATTAGTGAAGGATGGATGAGTGAATGGATGGATGAATGAATGGATAGATAGATGAACTGATGTCTAGAGAAATCCTTATAGGTATAACTAGTATCCTCAAAGTGATGGGATATATCTCTTGCTGGTGTAACTTTATCATCTGAAGAGAAGACAAACATGCTCGCTTTTTGTTTTCTGTTTCAAAACCTGAGGCTTCTGTTCCTTACTTGCCTCTTCTTCATCACGACATTCCTGTAATTGCCTCATCTTTTCTATGGGGGCTTTGATCTCAAAGAAGAAATCACTTACTGAAACATTTCCTGCTGAGCTGACCTGATTCTCTTCCACACTGTGATCGCCATTTGTAATGTCACCCGTGCAGGAGTCATTTCCAGAAGGAGGTCTGAATGAGTGGCCACCATCACAGTGAATTTCTGGACTGATTGATTCCACAGCCACATGTGAGGGAGGAAGAGAATGAGAGTGTGTGCATAGAAGGAATGCGGGTACCAGTTCTGCAAGGGACCAGCTGAGCTCTTCATCTTTTAAAAGTCGCTCAGCGTGTGCTTTAGTAATAAGTCAAGGTCTATGGGCTACCAATGTGCTAAATCCTCCTAAATGTTGTAGTGTTTGAGGAGCGTTCTCTAAGCCATTAGGCCACTTGGAGTCCCTGCCAACAGGAAGGAAATCATTTATGTGGAGGTTCACTAAGGAGGAGCAGTGATGTCTGGCTGCAGCCCTTATTCCAATGCATGCCAGTATCGCAGAGGGAACGGCCCATCCATTTGCAGTAGGTAGAGTTCAGTTTTTAAGAAACTTTCCAAATATTGTGGGTGAAAAATTGTCACTCATGCAATGTTATCCAAATAACCCAAAGCAGCAAAAGAGTCTGCAAAGAAAGCATGCATCTGTGCATCTTCACCTGAAGAATCTCCTTTTCTGGGGTAAATTGCTTGGTCCGTGTCCCAGTGGTCCAGGAATTCTAATTCCAAGCTCCTGGACGCTCTTCAAAATAGACTTGCTTTTCTCTCTTCCATCTTGAAAGGGACACGTTTTAGAAAGCATAAGCAGAGGAGCAGGAAGCTCATTCAACCCATCCACAGAGCCAGCATCTGGAAGCCCGTCTGATGGGCGAGAAGGTGTCCCTTTCGCCGAACAAAGAAGCTCAGTTTTTCTCACCATGATCTGCCTCATGTTCTCCAGCGCTGTCTCCCTCGGAGTTGAGTCTCTACTGCACAGTCCACCCCACCTCGCTTCACTCTCTCCTTCAGCCATGACCATGGAGATCTGTCTTTGCAGTCTTCAGTTACCTTTCGGCATGTCCCCAAAAGCAGAGCACCTCAAATCCACAACATTGAGGAGAACTGAACACATTGGTAGCCTGTAGACCTTGGCTTATTACTAAAGACTGAGCGACTTTTATTTATTTTAAAAAATATGTATTTTATTGATTTCTTACAGAGAGGAAGGGAGAGGGATAGAGAGTTAGAAACATCTATGAGAGAGAATCCTCGATAACCTGCCTCTTGCACACCCCCTACTGGAGATGTGCCCGTAACCAATGTACATGCCCTTGACCAGAATCGAACCCTGGACCTTTCAGTCCGTAGGCCTGTGCTCTATCCACTGAGCCAAACCGGTTTTGGGCATTGCACAACTTTTAAAGGCTGAAGAGCATAGCTAGTCCTTTGCAGAACTTTATATTTTTAAAAGAAGAAACGTAAGAATAGTGTCAAAGAAATTGAATCTCCATGAAAACGGACGTCCAGGCGACACGTGTAACCAGAGTGTCTTCTCTGTAGACAGCTTTCCAACGAACTGCAAGAGAGAGCTCACCCTCTCCTACAGGAAGGGGCCGTGTTTTCAGATCAGACTCAAAACCCGCGTTGGAAAGTGGAACCTTCGCCGCGCCGGCTTTGCTGGACGGGGAAGCGTCCGCCTGGGTCTTGCGGGGCCAGCGGATCTTCTCACGCGGCGGGGCTGTCACATCCGTGCTCTGCCCAAGAAGCTGGAACCCGTGCGGTGACCTCCACCATTTGGGTTTTGTCTGGCAGCCGCCTGGCTCTGCGGAGGGATCCCGCCCCGCCCTCCTCCGCTCCAAGCCCCGCCCTCCCCGCCCCTGGGCAGCGGCCCCTGGGCAGTGGACGCCAGCGGGAAGGCTGGCCGACCCTGGTTCGCTCGCTCTCTGCTGAGGCCGAAAGATCCAGGCGCTCCCGGGGGCGGCAGCCTCCAGCAGTCACGGTCTCCACAGCGACTTAGAAGGAAAGCGTCTCCCGCCTCTTTACTGCCAGGCCCCTGGGCAGATGCCATTTCTTTTCTGAAATCTGCATCCTTGCCCACCACCCGCCAATCCAGAGGGACACAGGGCTGCCCTGCAAATCCCCTGGCGCTGAGTGGCGCCGTGGAGCTGGCAGACGCGCTGTGCTAGAGAAGAGTCAGCCCCTTCCCCCAGCCCCATTGGTTGGGCTCGCCCCAGAGGGCGGGAGCGGGGAGGGGAGATTGTGTCCCCATCACCAGTCCCTCCCCTTTCCCCGCTGGGCACAAACCAGAAGCCCAGGAGTCACCCCTGCCCTAGCGCCCTCTTCCCTGCCCAGGCAGAGGCGACCCGCGGAGGCAAAGCCATTGGGAAAAAGCCCCGTTCTCCGCGGGCTACCTCCGCACCCTTAAGTGGTCTTTATGTCCTGCAACAGATTAGGATTCTGTGTGTATATCTGAGCGTGCGCGCGCGCGCGCGCGCGCGTGTGTGTGTTATCTTATGTCAGACTTTTATGTCAGACTTTTAAAATTATCACCCAAGCTCTGGGGAAGAGGGAAGGGGGACCTGTGGGACAGAGCCCTGCCCTGGGGGCGATGACCCTCCAGGGCTCCCGCGGGAAGGGAGCTGAATGGGAGGAACACAGATGGAGGCAGAGAAGCAGAGACCTGGGTGAGCAGAGGGACACCCTCCCATCGCACAGACTCAGTGAGAGACGCTCTCCTGCCTGTCACTCATCATCACTCCTTCCCCATCCCAACCTGAGTGCCTCCCCCGAACCACCCCCCCTGCACTCAGAGGCTCCAACCCCAGCTCTTTGCCCCCAGAACTGACAATGGCCCTTCACCCACCCCTCAGCCCAGCACCTGCTCGCTCTTCCCACACCACGAGAATCCCACGCGTGAAGACTCCGGTGAGAGGCAGGGACCACGTCCCTCCATACAAGAGGGAACTCCACGTCCCCCCAACATTTGTGTATCTGGACCCGAATCAAGGCTCCACCCTCAGGCGACCCTAGGCAAGGCTCTGACTCAGACTAGGTGCCCCGGAGGGGATGGGGCTGGCGGAGAGCGCTGGGCAGGGCCAGAGGGGCAGGAACAGTGTCTTACCTCAGGGGCAGCGGACATAGCAGCCCCCGCTCTGAGAGCGGCCACAGCGTGTGGACAGGTCCAGGCCTCAGACTAACTGAGGGCACTGTCCTCTCATGGCCACGTGCACGTCCCAGCCTGGAGGGCAGAGCCTCCCAGCACCGTGACAGCCAACAGCTGTGGTTGTGAGCTTGGCTGTGTGGCCGGAACACGTGACCACTTATGCCTGAGTGACGTGAACGTTCATAGAGTTCAGGTGCACGTAGTTGAGGAGGATGGAAACACACAAGAACGTTGTAAACATCTGACCATGCGCTTCCTTTCCCCGTGGCATCGGCTGTAAAATAAAGACTCGGCTTGTGGGCGCTGGTGCTGTCTCCCCAAGAGAGAGGGCAGTGTCCTACCGGGACCAGGCTTTCATTCCCTTGTCTGTCTTTTCTCAGTCCTTCACCGCCACCTATCAGGCTCACCCTTGGCCTTACTGGCAACGCACACTACCCCTTCTTCACCCTGGAGGGTGTGGGCAGTGGCCCTCTGCACTCAGCAGGCAGGAGTCCCTGTGGGCCCAACCTAGGCTGGGTGGTGTCCTCTGGCTATGTGGCCTCAGCCTGACCTGTGGCTCCCCCTCCTGTCAAAGCCCAGGGCATGCGCACAACTGTGTGAGGCGGGAGAAGTGGGATCCATGGTCCTCAACAGGCAGCTCAGCTGTGCGCTTCCTGGGAGCAGGTTAGAGACACGCTGACCCGGACCCACTCCCCGAGTCCCCCCTGACGCCACCCCGGAGCAGAGACAAATACAGGCCACTCCCAGCCTCACCCCCATCACTGAGCACATGGCCCCCCTTCCTTTCTGAGGGAAACACACAAAACCCTTCCCTGTGGATGTGAGGCCCGTCCCTGGGGGAGCTGTCCTCAGCGGGTCCCCCTCTGGCTGAGGCCCAGCACCCCTTGTGGGCCCCTCACACTCCAGCCACGCCCAGGCCCCGCCCCAGGGAACTGGGCTCCAGACCAGGGTCTCCCTGCAGCCAGCCCCGCAAGGGGGCACCTGCTGCCCCGGCTTCCTGCGCAGGTCCCTGCTGCTCAGCGTGTGACCCAGACCCTGGAGTCTCAGCGAATGACCAGGGCCTCCAGCGCCCTGAAAGCAGGGCCTTGGGGTCCATGTGCTTCTGAACACGGGGACAGGACTGCAGAGGGGGCGCGGGGGTGGGTGGGATGGGGCGCTCAGCCCTGGGTCCTGGTTGGTCCTTCACCCTTGTCTCCTGCAGCCTTGCTCCCTGGGGGGCCCGACCCTGCTTAAGGCCCGAGATGGTCTTTCTGTGCGTTGCCTCCCAAAGCTATTTCCCCAGCGACACCCCTCTGTCCTCCAGCTCAGGTCCACCTGCCATTCCCTGCCCCATGGTTCCCAGCAGAGAGCTCACCCCAACATGTCTTACCCCCAACGTCTGTGATGTACCCCCCTCCCCCATCCCCATATATGCTGCTCCCTGATCTCCCCATCTCCGCTGGGAGCAACGCTCTCCTCCTCCTTCCACCCAATGACATTCCTGTTGATGGTGCCCACTCTCTCCCAGACCCGGATGGACCCATGAGGAGTGCTGTCAAGTCATCAGAAGGTTCTAGAATTCCTGCCGGCTGACTATTCCCCAACCTCACCCCGCGGAGGGATCTGCCCCTGCATCCCGCAGGCCCTCCCGCTCTCCGCTGTCTCCCTCCCCCAGGTCTGCCCTCAGCACAGCAGCCACAGCCACCCCTTCAAGGAGGCGTCACCCCAAGTCCCTCTCCTGCTCCAAACTGTCCTCAGACCCCGCCTACCTCAGCACAGCCCCGCCCTTCCACTCCCTCCGCCCACGTGTCCCCCAGGCTCCTCTCAGCTCCATTCCTCTGCTCCGCCCACGCCCACCTCCTGGCTCCTCCCAGAGACCAGCCCCTCCTGCCCCAGGGCATGCGCACTGCAGGTTCCCTCCAGGCAGACCTTCCTACTGAGGGCCTCCTGGGTCATGACCTTCCAACTTCTCCTCAAGGTCACCTCCCTGCTAGCCCCACACTGACACCCCATCAAACAGCCGCCTGCCCTGTCCCACAGCCACACCTGTTTCCCTTCCCATGGTGTCCCCGGAACGCTTCTCTCTCTCCCCTCCCCCTACCTGTTCCCTGGCTCTTACACACCCTGTGCCCATGCACCTGCCCACGGGCCAGCGGGTCTCCCATTCCCCTCAGTGAGGCCCCAGAGGAACCCCCCGCGCTCACATCTGTCACTCAACCAGCCCCGGCTCCTGCAGGGGGAGCCCCTCCTTTGTGCTGGACACAGTGACCTCATGGCTGTGGTCCTGCACCTGCACTGCCCACATCACTGCGCCCCTAAACCTGCAGCTGCCCCCCCCCTTCCCCACAGCCTGGGGCCACCGGAGGCTGGAGAGAGGGCAGCCGGCAGAGCACAGTCCCAGCGGGTCCCGATCTCAGAGGAGGAATTGGGGATCCTCCTCTGTGCTGATTCTAGAACCGGGTTCCCCTGGAAGTTCAGGGATAGAACATGAGGCCCGAGAAGGAGGCGGAGCAGCAGGAGCCTGAAGTCCATCTCCCTTTCCCACGGGCTCCTGTGTGCAGGGCCCTGGGCCTGCGGGACAATGACAGGAACAGGTGCCTGTGTCAGATGGGGACACTGGAAAATGAGACCAGCGTTCACACACAGAGAATAACTGGCATAAAATCCAAAAAAGCAAAATCACAACAAACCCCTGCAGAGGGGTGGTGTTGGGGGAGGGGGAGGCGCTGAGGGCAGGACCCAGGCCAAGCCCAGGCTGACTTCAGGACCACAAAGCCTGCGCTGTCCAGGGTCCTGGAGACGCACTGCATTAGGACCTGGCGACAAGGCCTGGAGGGTGTGAGGCCCTGTGACCACAGGTCCTGGTGGGACAGGACTCCCCAGAGGGACAAGGTCAGAGGAGCAACGAACATGACTCAGCCGAGGAGTGACCACGTCAAACCCATGATGCAACGGGCACCAAGTTGGCACAGACCCTACCGTGCCAGCTTCTCACAGCTTCTCTTGCCCATCCTGCCTCAGGCTCCGCAGGCAGATTCTGGAAGTTCCTCAGGTTTTCTGTCCACCTAGACCCAGCTAATTCTTTTTTTCTTTTCTTAATCCTTCACCAGCCTTCCCTCAGGCTCCCCGAACCCTTGGCAGGGATGAAGCAGCACAAGTATTTTGTTTTTTTTAAAAAAAATATTTTATTGATTTTTCACAGAGAGGAAGGGAGAGGATAGAGAGCCAGAAACATCCATGAGAAAGATACATCGACCAGCTGCCTCCTGCACACCACCATCCGGGATGTGCCCGCAACCAATGTACATGCCCTTGACCGGAATCGAACCTGGGACCCTTGAGTGCGAAGACCGAGGCTCTATCCACTGAGCCTAACCGGTTTCAGCCACAAGTTTTTTGTCCATATTTATTGGGGAGTTGATGAGTCAACCACTTTCTCTATGGAACTCCTACACTGTCCACAAGAATAAGAAAAGCATTCTGTGAAGTAATAAAAGGTCACAGTGCATCGGAGAAAGTTCCCTTCTATCCAGGGGCCATGTGGAGTCACTAATTGGATGGGAGACCCGTGGTCCGTTCACTCCTGTCCAGGTAGAGCTGCCAACGGGTTCCCCTCAGTGTCCCCTGAGAAGAAACTCTCAGGCTCCATTCCCACCTTTGTGTCTCTACGTCCACTGCTTCATCCCGATTTCCTCACGCCTCCAAAGGAGTTGATTCCCTTATCTTCCCTGTCTCTGTTCACTCCTGTACAGGTGTCCCATGGGGCACAGTGACTTCCCCCAAATTCCAAGATCCATGAGATCCCTGTGACCTCACTAAACCCTTTCCTTTTATTACTTCT